>CAJVRN010000040.1:3237500-3785000 GCA_911728415.1 Lagocephalus sceleratus
TTCTGGACGCCGCCGCCGGTGCTGGTGCTGGTGGTGCTGGAGGGGGGGGGGTGATCCTTTTACTTTTCTGATCTAAGTCGAACTAATCTGGGCTTATTTATTTCTCTCCCGTGGGAAAGCCCACTAAAGTGTAAGGGCTGTAATGATAGTACTTGGGCCGATGTAATTGATTCTTAATGATGGGAATCGACCCCAGATTCTGATTTGTAATTTATGCAAATGTGTTTTTTTGATGTGCTGGGTTTCTTTTAAAAATAAATAAATAAATCAAGTGAGCAGCTGGTAAATGACATGCAAGGTAGCATCAATGAACCTCTGATATGCATCATAATGAATCTACTATAGCTCTCAGTCGACTTGAGTGTTGGATTTGTTTAACTTATGGCAATAAAAAAAACACAGATTTACTTGTGTCAGAATTTAAAAATTCAGTTTCAGGGGAAACAGTTTATGCTCTAATATTAACTCTGTCATCCAATTGTTTTATTCATCTTCTGTGTCTTTTTCTGTCCAAAAATGGACAGGAATCTACTTTGTTAAAGTATGTTAAATTGTTACCTTTTGTTAAAAATGCTTCATGTCAAACGTCACAGATATTTATGTGTAACTTAAGTGAGCATGTGTTGTACTTTAGGCTCATGTTATGTTGAACTAAACACGTAGCTTGAAATTTATCTGTATATCACGTCGTTGGTTATTTACTAGTGTGACAGAAACTGAAAGAAAGGATTATGCTGACTCAACGCAAATCAATTTAACCATGCGCTACTGAATGTATATGTTTTAAACTTTTGACACGTCAATGATATATCCACATTAGGATGAATATATTAAGATTAATTAAGATTACAAAACATTATTGTCATACAAGAATACAACAAAGGTATTGCCAGGATAAAGAGATGCTGCTGGGCCTGTTCACAGTCCAGCCAGGGGCCTCTGAGATGTGTTGTCTGAGAAACATCAAGTTTATGGCCTGCATCATGTCCAGAAGCCGATGATGAGTTAGTTTATATTCTTGGTGTGGATGTCAGTGCTTCAGGCTACCAGTCCTTGGACCTCCTCCCTGCGAGATGCACCATCATCATTGTTGATCAGCCCCACAACGGTTGTATCACCCCCAAATTTGATGAGGGTGTTGGAGCCGTGGGCTGTGATGCAGTCATGGGCGTCCAGCACGTACAAGACTGGGCTCAGAGTACAGCCCTGAAACCTCTTTGGACATCACTGTGGTCAACACTAGTTAATAACCTAATTTTCCATTTTTTCCCCTCAAACATTAGCTTTATCATAATATGTAGTTAGACCACAATGTGATGATAGCTGGCCATGTGCTGATGAAGAGGTGTTCATTTATAATGGTTGTCTCCTGATAAATCCTCACAAAAGCTGCTCAAACAGGAAGAAAACATTTTTACAGGCTTTAGACTGAAGAGTTAGATTTTTATTTAGTTTATTCCTTTGCCTGCACGTTTAATTTGTGAACACTTACAGAGATCTATAAATATGTGGAGAATAAATCACATTTGCATCTCAATTTGATAATGACTAGTGACAAATACTTTAAAATCTTTCTTCAAATTTTACACATACTGCTGCTTTTTATTTTTACTGTAATTGCTGTGGCATGTGCACCACATATGACATTCTTTCTGCACTGCTCACATGCCACCCACGCTACACCATGGCCCATTAACAAGATTTGCTCGTGACATTTTCAGAACTTTCAAATGCATTTATTTACTTTTCGGCACATCATAAAAATGTATGTATCGAAATTAATGCATTTCTTATGTATAATCATCATAAATGTAACATGTTAACATTTTCCCATTTGGTTGTAACGAGTGGATGGAGTCTTGTAAACCATAAACAGCAAAAACTGGCAGTATATATAAGTTGGAAAAGTTCAATTTAGCCAGAAATCAGGATGCAAATTTCCAGCAAACGAAATTGTTTCAAGATCAAACAAGTCTGTTATTTAGCCACTAGGTGGTGGTATTATCACTTTAGAAATGACCACAGATTTAAATTTCATACACAGTGTAAACCAGCATTAATTATATCATATTCAACGCTATGATCATATAATTATCACATTACTTATAATAATTGGTTTAATAAAGAGATCTTTTTTTTTGCTTCCTTTCGTGGGGCGATAATGTAGTTGTCCACTAGATGGCTTCACATTTCTATGAATTTATTCCATACAAGTAATATGACCGTCACATGTTACTTAACTCTGTGGTCTTTCTTACTTGAATGTCAGATTAACACTTTGCTTCGACAATTAATGCTTATTTTTAATATGTAATTCTTCTAAAATAACTCCTACCTACCAATTATCATAGTCACTTCTGACTGAAAATCACTACAGCCCTCTGATGTTGCCATGATACAATATAACCCAGAATATCTTTTCCTGTTAGACACCACGCGTCTGTGACGTCACCATGATACTCAAATGTGCATATTTGATTAGCAGTGAATGAATAATGTAATCAGTGACCAATTAACTTCCTGCAGCAAAGTCAGTGAGCGAGTCTGGAAGCCTCCTTTAGATGGCAGTGCTTTTCCAGACTTTCCAAGGCATCTTTTTTAATATTTGGTTTTTGCCAATGCAGCAGTTTGCTTTCATATTACATTTGGTTGCTGGTGCAAACAGCCCTGGTCCAACAGCATCCACATGTGATTTACTAGTTTGTGCTCAGTGACCTATAACAGTGACTGGCCTCGATTGAGGGTCAATATTTGTGATCAAATGTCCGCTCATTGTACAATTTGGGCTGTTTTCATTTTTACACCTTCTATTGTAAATGAATAAATTCGACAAGAAATAATAATAATAATAATCTGAGCAATCTGAGAGGCTCCAAAGTGCATTTGTGCCCTTGAAATCAGATCCTCTGCTGATTTACAGCGGTTGGAGTCATGCAGGAGTGCTGCTTTTCTCACTTCATCTGTCTTTTTTAGTTCATTCTGAGTCACCCTGTTCCTCTGAGAAAATAAGCTACTTTATTCAAGCCTGCAACACAGAGAGCCGACTGCCAAGATATCTTTTGTTTTCAACACTGATCTGTTGGAGATATGACAGTAAAGCACATGTGTTGGCTTGGTAACCAATCCAGTATCCAGTGGCAACAGAGGTCTATTGAATGCTCTGTGTTTACTGGTGTGCCCACCACTCTCCTGTGTCATCAAGTCACAGAGGCATATCTATATACCGGCACTGAATAATGTCAGGCTTGTGCAAGGTGCAACGCAGGGGTTTGAGCCACACGTGTACGTGTGTGTGTGTGTGTGTGTGTGTGTGTGTGTGTGTGTGTGTGTGTGTGTGTGAAAGAGAGAGGCAGAACAGAGGGTTACTGGGGAGGGGTAACCCCAGCGCTGATTTTACAAATGCTCTTTGTGTTGAACGACTTAATGTACTGACCTGCAGGTGGTAGCACTCGCTGCACGTGTCACTTTCTCTGTCTATCACACAGACACAGACAGACACACACACACAGACACACACACGGTCTAGTGGAAAATTGCAGAATGTGTTTTCAGGATTGGGTGCATCACTGCATCCTCTCCACATCTGAAGGCATCTACTGTGTCAGAGGCAGACACAACAGGATAAGCGTCTTTGTCTCAGACTCCTGTCTGTCAGAGAGTACCCCCCCCCCACACACACACACTCACTCCCCCAGCCAGTCCCCCCCCCAGCCTTTCCTCTATTTGGGCGGCTGTTACAGAGAGGGCAGATGGCTCATTACCATAAATAGGACAGCAGAGAGAGTGAGCGAGTGAGGGGGCCATGCACATCGACCGATAGGACCAATGCTGCCCCAAAAGAAGAAGGGGGGGCGAGGAAATAGGAAGCCGTTGCTAGGAGAGAGGAAAGACAGCTTTATGGCGACACAAAGCTGATTCCCTAATACGACCTCATCCCACTCCCACCCCATCATTCCCTGCTCTGGGGAGCGAGCCTCGAATCTGCCGGCCAGGCGCAGATGGTCGATGGGCCCCACTGTCCCTACAGCTGGGCACAGTCGGACCTAACGGGGGCCAAGTCGCACCTTATCCCATCCAAACCCGTAAGAAGCAGAAAATGCTGAAGCTCAGAAACCACTCGAAATAGATCCACACTTGTTGCCCACAGGAAACGAGTAGCAAATTATAGAATTAAGCACATAAACCACACAATAGATAGTTAGATAGATAGATAGATAGATAGATAGATAGATAGATAGTTAGATAGATAGATAGATAGATAGATAGATAGATAGATAGATAGATAGATAGATAATTGGTAGATAGATAGATAGATAGATAGTTAGATAGATAGATAGATAGATAGATAGGTGATAAAATATGAAATAACCTTTAACCTCTGAAGCCATAGAAGAGCTGCTTTGACCTCAAGACCAAGTTATTTGAAATGTCAATTTAAAATTAGACATGCTTTTCTTGCATTTTTCATCATATAAAGCAATTCATCTTGGCTGATTAGATGTGGGACATTGTGTGCGTCATCCTCGGGGAATGGCGGCGCAACGGCGGAGGAGCGACGGGGGGGGGGAAAGAGGACAAGTAGCCAGAAAAGAGAGAAGCAAAGCGTGGCAACAGCATGACAAGTAAGCAGAATAGAGGCGGTCCTGTATCACCTAGCCATCCGCCCTGGTTGCATAGGAACACGGGGCCATGCGCACCCTGCAGACACACTCCTTTCCTCTCTCCTCAGCCACGCTTCATTACCCATGTTCAACCAGGCACGCAGAAGCCCAGAACCACTTTCTCCACACTGCAGCCGTGCGTCAGCTCACAGCCAAGCTCCTCGTGTACCCGGCTGGGGTCACTCTCTCTTTATGTGCACCCTGCGCAGCGCTATAGGTTTGCTACAGAATAGCCCCCATGTTTAAGGACCGTTTTCATCCCTCTCAGTCTCCTGTTAGATGATATTTCTGGATATTGCAGAGCTACTGTGTACTGCACTTTAAGCTGAAATGGGACTTTTAAGGCCAATAAAGGACACGCCCACACCTGTCATGTCACTATTTCTGTTCAAATGTTTTTGCGTCCGACAAGAAATGCAAGAAAACCAGCACGCGTGTTTATCCGACATTAGCATCTCCCGTCCACGTCGCCCTCATCTGTGGAGCTCCTCGTGCCAGACAATGTTGCCGGACACAAGACCGCTATTGTGCCACGAGATAGAGTGCGCTTGTAACCGATGCGAAGAAGGCGCGGAGGAGCGGCAAAGATAGGAACAACAGCGCGGCTGTGGCGCCGTGCCTCTGTTTACAGTGAAGACACCGGGGCAGGGCCCCACGCGGACGCGCCGACTTCGCCTGGCGACTCTTTAAACCCGCCGCCCCCGATCGGGCCTTCGCCTTTATCCCTCCTCCTCCCACTTCGCAGTTAATTGACTACAAGTGTTCATTTGCCTGCGAGGAGGAGTCATTAAGGTTGAATAACAAAATTTAGCTGAGCAAGGGAGCAGCCAGGGATCAATGGGTTAATTCAATTGGCCCCTGCGTGTGGTGTATTGTATAGCGGGGCCGTTTGAGGGCCTTTATGTGAGAGGCGCGGACTTTTTTTTTTTTTAGTGTTCTCAGCCGCGTGAAAAGTGATAGCGCGAATGCCGGCCAATAAAAAGAGAAAAGAGCATCATCCAAGGCGAGGAAATGATTAAAAAAAAAAAGGAGCAAAGTTCAGGGCCCGTGTCTTTGGCAGCAGGTAGGTAAATACTGAAAAAGCCCTTTGACTCTTTCTAGGAAAATCAGGTCAAAAAGACAATAATCAGAAGAGCGGCGATCTCAAACGAGTGAGGGCAACAGGCATCACGATATCAAACGCCTCAAAGATTTTCTTTATTACATTCAGGCCAAAGCGTTGTTGGGTGCCCGTTGCTGCAACGTCCTGTAATTGCTTACTTTTTGTTGAATGATGACTGATTATTAATACGAGCACATCGGCCGGCTCCACAAACACGGCCGGGTTAGCGCCTGTAAAATATTGTCTGTGGCTCCTCAGCAGGCCTAATCCTCCAAATTGACACTAGGCCTGTTTGCCTAAGCTTCGGTCCAGTTTGACCAGGACAAACAGACCGAATGAAGAGAGAATGACGGCGTATTTGTTTGCCTGTTGAAAAGATCATTCCTCTGCCCCGCACGCCGAGCATTTTATTGCCAGCGCATTAAAGATGCCACTTATCAACCGGGAGATAACAGACTGTCAACACTGCTGACACAATTCATGAGAGCCCGTGAGCAGAAAGGATAGTCAAACAAAGGCTTCTGTAGACAAACACGGTCTTCGGTTGAGGATCAGTGCAGGCAAAGGCTGCGAGGACCTCTGGGGGGAAACCAGACCTGGAGAACAAAGAAAGAGTTGCATTTGAAATAAGATGACCACTCCCGCTCGTGGCCACAGTTAGATCTTCTTTAGGCCCCTTATAGAATTCAAATCCCCTCCCACGTGCCGGGGAAGGTTCGCTAAACCGTGTCTTCATCTTAAAGATGTTAAGCCTTTTCTCTCTTTTAGGGAAGGCACGTCCAGCGTCTCGTCACAAATGCCTGTAAGCCCTCGGAAAACAAGGGCAAAGATTTTATATCGCAGCGTGTACAGATTATATTATTATTGGTAGAGTGTATAATACTCTTATATCATCATCAGCCCATGCTACGTGCTGTTGCATAATGACAGGGTGTCTCATGATAACGTGTCTCAGGGTACCGATAGAGTCAGGATTTCTTTTTAATCCCCTTTAATTTTGTGTCAATTGATAAAATATTCAGAGGCAAAGTGCTACTTGAAAAAAAAAACCCACTGCAACTGTGTCTAGAATACCAGAAAGGTCAAATAAAAAAAAGTATAAACAGCAACAAATACATGTGAAAATACACGTTTCTTTGAGAAAACCAGATGAAAAAAACAAAAGTTAAAAGTTGGTGCAGAACTGAATTAATAGTCATGGTAGTTGCACATCTGGCTGGTGTATACGTTCTTTTCAAGACCACAAACCATTATTTTAGCCTTGGGTTTACTCTTCTTCTTTTAATCTAAAGGGTCTGATTGTCCTCAACAGAGGACGGTGGTGCACATTTCACCATATGATGCGCGCCGCGCATCAAAGAGCCAATATTTTTCTGGCCCCGTCCAGAAACAGCTGCAGGACAAAGAAGAAAAAAAAAAAAAAAAAGGAGAAAGAGAAAAAGAAAGCTGAGCGAAAACAAGAGGGGAGACTGAATGAAGAGAGGTGTACAAACAAGGGTTGTCACTAATAGAGAGTTTTATGAGCTCCAGACCGGCTGAAATGGAGTGCCGTTCGTGTGCAGCGGCTCTTATCAGCGCGCCGGCAGCAGGGGAGGGCCAGAGCTTCGTAAAAAAAAAAAAAAAAAATGGTCTGATTCATTTTCTGCATGAGAGGGTCTCACTGGGGCAGCATCAGACCAGTCAGTCCACACAGATTTATGGACCATTAAAGCAGCAGGCCTCCTGACCATTATATGCCACCATAGGCCGGCCGCTAAGACCCTCGCTGGAGCGCGGCCCCCCCCCGGCCCACGGGCCGGCTCCCTCGCTGCTCGCCTCTTCACCGGGAACTTTAACTGCCTTATATAAGCTCCTCTCATCACCTGCAGCCCTATTTCTCTGCACCTCAGTGCCCTCCGATGCGCTGTGATCTGTTTACTGAGATCGTTCACGTCTTCTCACCAAACGCTCAACTCTTTATTTATTTATTTATTTTTTATCTCCCTTTTCTGTTGTTGTTGCCGTCGTGTCACAAAAGCCGATCATTCCCAAAGACAGCAGGCGGGGAGGGCGGCGCGACGCACGGCCCAGGAAATGCACCAGCATTGTTCCGATGCTTGTCCGTAGGGCACGTTGTTTTAGTCTAACAGTTTTACAATCAGATTAGCGCCGTCACAGGCTCGCTGACTAATGGGTGCGTCTTTTTCAAGGCAACCTCAATCAAATGCTTCCCGGGCGATCCATCTTGTTGGCCTCTCCAGCCTTCCAGCATCATCGTCAACCGGAAGAACAGTCAGAGGGGGGGGGGGGGGGACCACTGGAAAAACTGGGTCACACATTACTTTGTTGCGTATTTAATATTTACTGATGCTCTTTCTCCTTTCAGCACAGGGGGGGTTAATTGCAAGACACAAGACGACTATAAAGGTACTCCAGATTAACGCAGCTGGGTCTGGGGAGGAAAGAAGGAGAAAAAAGCCTGTTGGTCCAGTTGAAATGAGAAAAACAAGGGTGTGTATAAATACCAGGACAGCACAGATGCACAGCAGGTATTTGGGTACAAGACTACACAGTGAAAGCAAATAAAGAGACGGCCGGTTCAGACCGCAGAGAGCCACTCGTGCATGCTTCTGAAATGGAGTGGCTGCGATGAGTAAAGTGTCACGGACGCGTCAAAAGTTGCAGTGTGGTGCGAAGCCCGTCGGCCCAGCAGCGCTCGGCTCGAACGAGGAAACATGTGACCCGCTGGCCCGTCCCGACGCACCAGTCCAGGGCAGCGTTTGGCACACGGCGTGGCCCCGGCGGAGTCGGGCGTTCAACGGAGGATGCGGGACGTTCCGCCTCCCGGTCGGCCCGCGCATCGTCGCGGCGCGATCCGGAATTCACACGGGTCACGTTGGAGCCCTTCGCGGTCGTCGGCTCCGGGAGGGGCCCCGCTCGGGGCGCGCTATCGTCATGAGGCTGGGTGTGGTGACACATCCCTTCTCTCCGCCCCGAGGCGCCTGCGTATCCCAAATACCGCGGGACCCCGTCCGGCTCGACCTCTCTCTCTCTCTTTCACACACACACACACACACACACACACACACACACACACACACACACACACACACACACGCGCGCGTGCACATTGCACCGATTCCACGAAACGCGCCTTTAACGCGCGACACGAAAGAAAACAACAACAAACAAACAAAAAGAAAGAAAAGTTGATCGATCGCCGCGTTTATCAGCCCGACGTGAGCTAAAGCAGCTGTGTGTGTGTGTGTGTGTGTGTGTGTGTGTGTGGGTAGGGGGGCAGTGAAAACACGCCGCACGACGCAAAATAGGATGGCGTGCGCGCTCGCGGGAGCTCCGTCGCTGCGGCAGTTGCCAGGGGAGATAGGAGGGGAGGGGTTTTGATTGGCCGAGGCCGGCCCTGTTGCCGTGGCGACGGCCATGGGTTTGGTAGCGTGCGCCGTGTGATCCGCCGCGCGCTGCGTGCATGGAGGAAGCAGCTGGCGCTGTGATCTCTGACATTGTGTGAGACGGCCGTCGGAGCAACCTGCGCGGCTGACGCGTCTTTAAACACACCGCACCGTGGCACGCCGCGCATGATTGTGAGTATCCGTCCGCTACCCGGTTTTTAATTTTATTTTTTTTTAAACCCCAAACCCGTTTTTTTTCTGTTTCTTATTTTTTTTTTTTTTGAAAAAAAACCGTCTTAAACGCCGACCGTGGGCTGCGTTTCCGAGCGGGCTGAAAGTGAAGGCGGTCAAGTGACTCCGCTTAGGGCAGGCGGCATGGCAGAGCCGAGCGTCAGCATGTGGCCGGCTAACGAGCCCCCTCCACGTTACGGCCCTTTTTTATTTTTTAAATTTTTTTACCCGTCGAAATTGGAGCCTTTGAGGGCGGACAGGACGTGTCCAAGCCCGGGGCGGGCGCCCCCCGCTCGCCCGGTACCGCGACCCGGCCGTGATAGCCAAGCGCTGCCTGGTAGTTTAAATGTTGTGCTAGGGCTAGCGGTGGGCTGTACCTCCAGCTGCTAACGCTACTTTGTCCCTGGTTTGGTGCTGCTGTTGGATATACCAGACCCGGTGAATTACCCCCCTCCCCTCACCACACCACCACACACACACACACACACACACACACACACACACACGCCTTCATCATAAGTTAAAGCCTAAAGCGTGTAACTAACTCCGCCAGCGCTAAGTTGCTCCACGATGCGTCCGTGTGGGGAAGCGTTGTGCAATGGTCCACGTCATTACCTTTAACTTTGTGTTACTCATTGTGAGGCTGCTTTCACAATTTAAGGCGATTTCACTCCCCGCGTTTCTTCTACCAATATAAAGTTACAAATGGTTCTTTTGCAAACACTCGGCGTGTGTCCTCTTCTGTCTCGTCGACGTCTGAGTCTTTGTTTATCGCGTCCTTTTACGCAGACTCTGATGTGACATTAGTTAAATTTAGACATGTCATGGTCATGAGCTGCGTTTTTTTTTATTCATTTTTACGTTTTAAACTTATGTTAACCTTACCAAAGTTTGGGATTGAACAATGCAGAGATAATCGCACAATGGAATGGATTAACACATAATATTTTGATATATTTCCAACACCAGACCCCCCACCCCCCCTTATCACGTTAAAGGCACTATTTACGTTTATTGTTTTATAGTTTCCAAGTCCACATTTCTTTGTCTGCCATCTGTATCGCCTTCACTTCAAATCTGTCTGTTTTAATGTGTATTTGGATAAAGGTGATGTGTGTTTCTTCCATTGTGGAGCTATGTCAGGGCAGACTGATGCTACTTTCTTTTTTCCTCAGTGATAAATAGTCAGAGGAAGGAGCTTAAGGGGCCAGAAAGGAAAGAAGCAGATGTCAATCTGCCATTATTCTGCTGGCAGAATCTCGGTGGTAACGATGTAGGTCAAACCATCTGTTGTATTTATGTCTTTGGTAGGTTCACTGTGCGTGGCCGTAACTACGGAAGCCTGTGAAGGGTGAGTGCGTTTGCCTCCCAGAATAGATGAGAGGCTCTGCTAACTTTCCTGACATTCATTACTATAAATAAGGGTTGTTGTAACCCAGTGATGTACACATCGCTGATGTGAAATGGCCAGCCTGACTAGAGGGGTCAGGAATTTATATTAAATTACGTTAATAGTAAGGACAGACCTCTTAGTGGATGTAAATTTACTCTTGGGTTTAAATGACTGCAGGTCCCATAAAAGAAGAACTACGGCTGAAACGGGAGACAGATTGTTGACTGTGCTCTGGTTTCATCTTATATTTCCGTGAAATTGCTTTTCATAGCTTATCGTTGACGAGGGATGACAAAAGCCACTGAGTCACTTGATATTTATTTATTTATTTATTTATTTATTTATTCCATATATTGTGATTTTAATCCCTGAAGGTGATGATCTGCTTTTTGAAAATGATTTCAATAGATGACATAAAATACCACATATTTCCTGTGTGATACTACTTATTTAAATCGTCCCCCTGCGTGGGGGTCCTTGCCTATATACTGCCGTGTAATGCTCCGTGTTTCTGTCCCACCAGCGGGAGTGATGTGTCATGTATAAAAGAAGATTGTCTGAAGGCCAACCTTAATTTCCATGCAGATTTGGGTCCCCTGAGAAGCTTTCATTGTGTTGTACAGTTGATGGAACAGGAAGATGTTTCTCAGAGGATGTGTGATAACAATGAAACGGTCAGTCAATTCCTAAACCACAGCACACACACTTATGGAGCAGTCTTGTCCTGGTCGCATTAACGCAGCGCGTGATTGCATTTACATGTAGCCATGTGAAGTTGTCTGAGCGAGAGTGGCTTAGAACCTGTGCTCCGAAATGCTGGCGTTGGCGTGTAATCTGTCTTATCGCGGGCTCGTGTACTCTGACCCAGAGCAAATGAAAGGCTGGGTTCTCTAAACTGCACTATGTACTTGTAGGCACATTAGTGACTGTGTTTAATTTGGTTACGAAAGCTGACCGTGTGGTGAAAACCACAGCAATTGCTTAACACGGTCCGAACATGGTTGTTCAGGTCTGACTAAATGGACTCCAGCTGCATACCTATCTGTTTTATGGAAGCTTCTGTCACACTTGACAAATAACTGTTAACTGTATAATAATGTTGCTGTGTACATGTGGGAGTAATATTTTACTGGTCCTAGTAATGTGTGGAGTTGTAGTATGTTAATGAGGCAAGATTAAGCCATTAATGGGTGTCCTGTGGCCGTAATACATTGGGGAAGTGTCCGGCTCGTTGCAACTGTTCCAGAAACGTGGTTGGATTGAATTATCGAGGCTGCTGGTTCCGTAAGCAGCTCCCAACCATGCGCGTCCTTTGGTTGGGGGACATCCCCAATAGTCTCAGGTCTGAAGCTCTGTCTTCTGGTACCATGTTTGCACCCACGTGCTGCACCCTTCTGAAATGAATTCTATTTTCGTCACAGCATATCAGGAGGGATCCAGACCCTTCAGGTTTTTCCTCAATAACCATGCCTCTGCGTTGTTTTTGGCACCCTGCCCTCCGCTTCAGGTATTGGTGTACGATTCCCGGTCGGTTACCAAGGTCTTCCAGCATCTCTTCAGTCGGTGGCCCCGTCCTCCTCCCCCCCGCCCCCCCCCCAAATTGTCCCACGGGCTGCATCTTTCCTGGCGGGGTAGCTTCAAGATGCCCATGAGGGCACATCTCATTGAGAGCCATAATTTGATAGTGTCCTTGATTGAAAGGAATTAAAGGCAGCAATAGTTTTCTTTGTTAAAGTAGGTCTTTGTGCCGTCGCCACTGGTTGGATTAATTTATGTAATTGCCGACGACACATGCTGACACATCCATGCTTTTGCAATCTGAATAGGTCAACCTTAATTAAATCTTGCTCTCTTCGCATCTAGTTGCAAAATGGTGCTGCATCAATCCCGCCTGTTCTGGCATCAAATAAAAAAGCAAATCGCACCTCACACATTGTATCCAGATTTGAAACTGCAAGGCTATGCTACTGGATTAAAAATCCTAACGTTCCTGCAGGAGAGGCCGGGTGGCCGGACGTCCGGGGCTCAGCATCTGCGGGTCAACATCAGCTTAGACAAGCGGCGAGCTGCGAATTTACATCCAGACTACAGGCAAGCTACGAGATGAGGCTGAACGCTTGCTGACCCTGACCTCCTCTCATCACAGACAGACTGACTTAACTCCTCACGGGAAAACCTCGGAAAAGTGTTGATGCCGGCCAGTGACGCCGCATTTTCCTCTGCAAATAAGTTAGTTTCTTGCCAAGCGAGTCTCGTCACCCTAACCCATATACATAATGTGTTTACTCAAGCTGTTCCTACAAATATACTAAAATGGCATTATTCTATATGAACTAATGGCAAGAGATTTGGAAATAGCTGCTCTTTTAAAAAATGTTTCCTAAGTCTATAAGGTTTTGTGTTTGTCTGGTGGTGTTTGTATGCTGAACACGGCCACATGACTGAAGAGATAAGGTTTCAGTGGTGGTTGGGGGGTTGCATATACAGGCCTCACCTCTGTTGACAGTTAAACTGCAGTCTCTGTTTGTCTTTGTAGGCTGAAGTAAATGTCGGCGGACCCCAGAAATCATTCTCCCCTGTTTCGTGATCTCGCCTTCCTCTGAAGTGTTTACCGATCGTATCGACAGATTCATTATGTTCGGGTTATTTCATTGTCAACTCACTATAAGAAGAATTATTCTATTTTCATATATCTCTCTCTTTCTCTCTCTCTGCCCGAGTGCACTGTACAGTGTGTGGCAGGCCTGCTCGGCGAACAGTGTAAGTCTGCGTTTGTTTTTGAAAATGAACTTCCTCAACAGGCAGGAGGTGTTTCCTTCCCTCCTGGTCTTCTGTTTGAAACTGTGAGGTGAATACTGAACACTTTTGAAACATGGCTCGAGCAAAAACAACTGCTCCTTTGTATGAGCCAAGTGTGGGGCCAGTTGTAACACTTTTCCTTTCGCCAATTTTATCCCAATTAGATATTTTTGTCTATTATTGAATATATCATTCTATATGAAAGAAGGTGGTCTGATTAGGGTTGACCCCCGTTAATTATGCTCTTGGCCCGCCTGGTTTTGAATCAACCTCACTCGCAACCTCACGCGCAACTACAAACTCTGACCCCCTTTTGTCTCATTGAGATTGCAGCTCCAGCCAGACTGCGTAGTCACCTAAATATCAGTTAAGAGTTTCAAATTACACCTTTGCTGTGGGCCTTTGTGACACACCTTTGTGTACAGAGGTGTAACTGGTTTGTGTCAACTGGTTTATTCCATGTAAAGAGAGGGCGTAGCACATTTACATTCCTTAGAGGAGGGCGGTTACGTGTCGTACATATGAAGGAACATTCCTCCTCAATGCAAAGATTTGTCATCTATTTCCGAAAATTGATGACACCCTATAGAGACGTAAAACCATTACTTCATGGCACGTATTAAATGGCACCGCCATGCCCAGGTTGCCTGTGGCCTTTCCCACAGCTCTTTGTCAGACAGGTTTGTGGAGAACGGCAGCAGACTGCTGGCCTCAGCATTTTCCGCCTGTATTGATCTCCCCACATTAGCTCTCTCTTCATGCACAGACATGAGCACAATCGCTTCCCTTACAGCAGTGGCTGCCGTGGCAACTGAGTGCCGATCATGAGATTCCCTACCAGAAGCCATCTCCAAACCAGCACCTTTTCGCTTTGATGATGCGCTTATCTGCTTTCCATTCCCACATGCTTTATATATATTTATGCACCGCGATGGCTTGATTTCCCTCTTTAAACTATTTGAAAATGTCTTTGTGCGTGTTTGAAAGGGACAAGTGCTTAACGGGATAAAAGAGTAGTTAGAAGGGTGGGGGGTTTATGTGGCTGGGCACCTGCTGTTACTGCCTGCCTTTTTGCACATGAATATGATGAGGGTGGCGGCGCGCTGTGGCTATTTTAACTTGCAGATGAGCCATCGGGGCAGCACCGACGCAGCTTTGGTGTATTTTCAAGTACGGGCTGCAGTCAACAGGCCAGCGTGGCCCTTCGCACCACTTCCCACAATGCACCTCTCTTTGTCATTTTTTGCCATAAGAGCAGCAGTCGCTACCATGCGATGATCAAATGGGAGCGATTCAAACTACCTGTATATATACTGAGTGTGACTTACAAGAGACTTTGTATGACTAAAACATGATGAGGCCCATCAGCTCCCATTATACGCTGCCGCGGTGATGCCGGGACAGACAGATCTACAAGAAAAATATCTTCCAAATCCATTGTTGCAGACCTAAAATATTAGGGAAGGATAGCGCCATGTTGAATTTGACCAGAATCGTCCTTTAATATGCATGTGGCGGTCCTTTTGCAGGGCCGCTCTGAGGGCTGTAAACAATGGCTGTTACCCACAACCGACAGGTCAGGGCTGTGAGGGTGGTAAGCAGAGCGCTCGAGTTAACATTTCGTCTTTTCAGTTTATGGCCTGGCTGCGTTGAAGCCATTTTTACAGGCACACCTCAATTTCTGTGTTTTTTTTATTCTTGTAGAGATGTGATACTGCACGCTTGTCTGACTGCACTGCTGCTTCTCATTTATTGTAGGAACCTGTCATGCCAAGGGACATCTTTTTGTATTTGGGTCTCCTGAGAAGAGAGTTTCTTTTAATACAAATGGGCAGTTCTCTCGCCGGCTGACAGAACCGATTGCTCTACTTTGCCTCGAGTTGTTATTCATCCTAGTCTGATGATAACTTGCGTTGCTTACTGAGCCCCCCCTGCCCCCCCCCAGAAACACTTATTCATTTGCTTTTGACTCACTTCCTTTTTTGTTGATCATGTTCGTGTAAGTTTTGGGTTCGACACAAGGTAAATGCTGGTGAAAATTGCACCCAGTTTGGTGTTACCTGTGCAGAGCTGACAGAATGCACAGTTGTCGCTAGCGATTCGGCCCGATAAATCGTTCAAAAAAAAAAAAAAAATCAAAACGGGGTCTGTCTGCTCGGTGTTTGTCACACCATTAAGAGGCGAGTGTCTGTCTTTGATAAATTGTGTATTCGTGTGCGCGTTCCTTCTCCTGTCTCCTCCTCTGTACTTCATTCTACAGTTTGACCCACTTCTAATCTTATCACAGAAGCGAGAAAGACATCCCGTTTCTCCACTCTGTGCTCACTTACCTGCCGCACTCTCATTTGTGTCGACACCCAGACAATCGGCACCCAGACGGGGGCAACCGGTGTCGATCAGTGGGTCAGGCTGCCACCACGGGTGGCTTTTTTTTTCTTTTTTTTTTTTTTTATAATTACTATTGTAGCTCATGCATATTTCTTATGGGATTGCTCTTAACTGAAGGGGGCTGCCAGGTTGTCATGGTGATATCAGGACATACAATGAAGCCTGCTGTGTGAACCAATGAGCAAGAGCCTCACCGAGCAACATCTTTAAGACATTTGTGATTATTATATCATTGGCAATATATCCTGTGAGACGACGTAACGGAAAAGGTCATTATCCTACTGGGGTGGAATTGGGTAATTATACGGGGCTCATGACAATATTCTCTTAAACGACTGATAACTGGTTAATCTGCGCCCTCTTTGTGCTTCTTAATCCGATGTTGTAGAAATTGAGACTTGATCCTTCTCAATCTTTCCGTAAGAGCCATTCAGGCTTTAAGATTGAGTCCTTGTACCAGTCGGTGTGGTCATTGGATGGAAACGTGCTCATTTACACATAATGAGGTGCGGGGTCTTTTCTTAAACGGGGTGGGTGTTGAGTGGGGCCTTGAGATCGGTTCAGATTCTTGAGAGGATCTTTGCGAAGGCTATCTCAAGTGGTGGGCGACTGAGGGCCCCTTCGTCCTCACTCTTCGTTAGAGTGGCAGTGAGTGGGCCAGGCAGTGCAACGAAAGGTAAACTGCCACAGGTGCATAGGCTGCCCCCCCAAGTCTGGGAGCATTAAAACTTGGTCAATGTTTGGCAATGCGTAATATTCGTTTAAGATGCAACCAGTTCATTCAGATGAAATTTGATGTAATGCTCAACATTACTAACGTCTTCTCTCTTCTGTCTCTTTGCAGACCTCCTTGATTTAATGGGTCCAATCATTGGGATGTCACCAGACAAGAAAACGGAAATTCCGGGTATGCAGGAGGAGCGGACAGGGCTCAGAGGCATCTGCGGCGTGGGAACGCTGCCAGAAGCTGAGTGTGCGTCCAGCCCTCTGGCGACCAGCGTGGATCGTACCGGAGGCACCGAGGACGAGGAGCTCACCAACCTCAACTGGCTGCACGAGAACCTGCTTCAGAACTTTACTCTGGGGGGCCCAGAAGCCCAAGCCAGCGGCGGCCCCCTCTTTGACATTGAGGGCGACTACAAGTCAAACCAGGGAGCGTCATCTTCCTCTTCACCGTCGTCACACGTCCGAGGCAGGGAGAGGGACTCGCTGAAGTCCAAGCCCCCGTTCTCCTTCTCTCTTCTCATCTACATGGCCATCGAGCAGTCTCCCAGCAAATCTTTGCCCGTTAAAGAGATCTACGGCTGGATCCTTGAGCACTTCCCTTACTTCTCCAACGCTCCCACTGGCTGGAAGAACTCAGTTCGGCACAACCTGTCTCTAAACAAATGCTTCCGAAAAGTCGACAGGAGTTTGGGAAAAGTAGGTTGGCAAATGCGGAAAATTGATGTTCTTCTAATTTCATTTTTATTCATTGCAAGTGTAATCTAGAGGTGAGGGTAGATGACCATTGAATATAATGTCTAGTCCAGGGATCAAGTCTTCTGTCTCTTGAAATGGAAATATAAATTAGTTTAACTAAGATCTAAATCGGGACTTTAAAAGTATAGTGCAGCATGGCCCACAGGGCTGCCTTTGGGGCTGTCGCTACACCGGTGAGGGCCTCTGAATGTGCTGCGATAAGGGTGGAATCTAGTCAAGGTCACAGATACTCCTTCAAAGGAAATGCAAACACAGCAGAAAGCGATAACTGTTTATCTGCCGGAGCACTGCGAGGTAGCGCAACTGTTTGTACCCAGAGAACGAACCTTCCCACAGTGGTAACGCTTCTGAACAAAATGAAAGAAAGAAAAACTGCTGCGTCAGGTGTTTAGACGGCTGGAGTTTAGCAAGTTCTCATGAGCAGAAATGGAAATGAGGATGCAGAAAAGATATGGGTGAGGGTTGAGAAGTAGAACAATGTTACAGCACCTAAAGATTTAGTGAGATGTTTAAGCTGTGAAATGTCGAGTATTACGGAGAATATTGGAATATATTGTTTGGTTTCAAGCCGCACTCTTTAATTCTTGAAGATTAATGTGAAAGGAAAGAGAATGAATGATAATCCTTTAGGAAAACAAAGCATTGCTCACTTTAACGGCAACCCACAGTCATTCATGATACATGAATGTTCATCTTGACATTTTTTTCACCCATTTAAAAAGATGACAAATGTGGTTCTATTGAAAATGTGAGGGTAAAGTCCCTTAAAAATGATTGTGAATCTTGAAAACATGGCTATTTAGTCTCTTTACTCTAGACCGAGGGTGAATTTGATTGACACAAACTTCACTATCATGAATCGGCCCACCCTCGGCAAGAACCAACAGGGAGGCACAGGCCTGCTCAGCGTGCGCGTGCACGCATCTGTCTTCTGTGCGGAGACGACTTCGCCGCCACTGTCACATGACGCTGGCTGGTGGTTTTGGTTGCCATGGGGATGTTTCCTTCTTCCTGCATCAGGCTTGGTTGGTAATCTGAGTCAAGGTTATTCTCCTCCCTCATTCGCTCTATTCTCCTCCCAGACTGGGCATTACCCCGCCATCAGATAAAGTGACAGTTAATACACTCCCACACACATCGCCAACAGACGCAGGCACTCCTCACACGGTGCCGAGGAGCAGATACAGCACTTCCTCCTTTTGTTTAAGCTCTTGAGGAATTCCTATTGGAGCATTTTTTTCACACTTTTGCTCATCAAATGCTTCTTTTCTATTCATGTATAAACCACAATGAGGCCGACGCTGTTGAGAAAAATTATAAATTGACTGATAAATTATAGCACGAGACAAGATTATTAAAAAAAAAAAGAAGCAATTTTTCTTGTTTTTATCTACAGTGAGGTCATCGGTCACATGACGGATATAGTGCTGACTGTTTCCATTCAAACATGTCATGCACAGAAATGCAGCTCTCATGACTCTCATGAGAAGTCTTTCCAAAAACCCCTTTGATGATGGATGTCCAGAACTTCCAGACTAATTTCAGCGACAATATGTCCTAGTCACTGTTTCAGCAAAGCACGGCCACAGCTGCCACTTCAGAGAAGAATTCTGGTTTTAAATCTTTGGGCTGACTTGACTAACTTAACCAACAAGTTAAGTGATGCATAACCGTTCTTCTCTCCCTCGGCGCGTGCGTCCTTTCAGAATTTCATGTGACTCGGGTGTTCCTTTCAGAACAGCCCGGAAAGTCACTTCATGCAAGTCTTTTTCTTTACAAACTGGTGTTTACATTTTTTTTAATTTGGGCAATTTCATTAACCCCTTGGATGGATTTTCAGTGTCTCTCTCCTGACGGAGAAATTACTTATTTACAGAGTTGAGTTTGCAATATGTGAAATAATTTGGTATTGAGCGGTGAGAACACTGCTGACAAGAATTGAAAAGCTGTCCATACTTTCATCAAGATATTGCTGTGGCAGCAGTAAACAGATTTCAGTCATCCAGTATTTGATTCTACAACTTCCTAAATGAGTCTTATAGTATAAATATGCATACTCCACTATATTCAGTCACCTGCACTTGAATTTGATACACTTTTGGTGATTATATATATATATATATATGTGTGTGTGTGTGTGTGTTTATAAGCAGTCTCACACCTACATAATGTGCATGTTTTTGGGCATTTGGAGAGTACAGAAAATAGCGTTCTAAGGTGATTTGCAGTGTATATATGCACGCCTTCTACTTTCAATTTCTGGTGACAAATTATCAGAAATCTTAAAAACGCTTCGTTGTTTAGAAATTGCGCCGCGATCTTGACTAATCTACTTTGGCACGGTTAAAGGTCACCTTTTTCTGTCGTCCATTAAAATCACCAAACCTGATTCTAAGCTCTCAGCCTGAAAGCTTCTAACGGTTTCTCCTGGCAACCTAATGGAGAAATGCTGCCATTAATGGGCACTTTTAATCCACTTTTGTGCGTTATGCATGTGTACACACGTGCACATACCAGGGCTTTACTGGGGTTTATTTACGCTTCACCGGCTTTACACTGTCATCCCGTGAGCGTAACTTTTGATCGTTTGTTTCATTTTTTCCCGCAGGCCAGTGGAAAAGGTTCTCTCTGGTGCGTTGACCCCGAGTACCGCCCAAACCTGATCCAAGCCCTGAAGAAGCAGCACTTCCCCGCCGCACATGCCTTCTCCACACCACCTGCCTCCCCACCCAGGTAAGGGCCTCGTCGTTGGCGCGGTACCACGGTGGGGGGGGTGTTCAGCCAGAATCTGACCCATGGTGTTTTCATTGTGTCGCCCGGTGCAGTGCCTCTTCACCCCCTCGTCATCTCTTTCTACAAGGCTGCTCGTTCAAAGGTAAGGCTGGATGAGCCCTCGCCTCACCGTTGTCTTCTCTGTACTTGTGTGTTCAGTATTTTGATCACGTTGCCTCGGTACATTCAGCATCACTGTGCTTCTATCCCCAATTCTTGGTTTGATTTGTTTGCTCTCAATCATTGATGCCTCATATACACCATGATGTTTAGTGCTCCCGGTGACGTCTCAGCCCCCTCCCCTCCCTCCCGCTCCCCACTCTGCCTCTCGGATTTGTAACCTTGACGACAGGCAGAGGTTCTGCC
The DNA here is from genome assembly GCA_911728415.1 of Lagocephalus sceleratus. Lineage (NCBI taxonomy): Eukaryota > Metazoa > Chordata > Actinopteri > Tetraodontiformes > Tetraodontidae > Lagocephalus > Lagocephalus sceleratus. The sequence continues at coordinate 3,258,081 of CAJVRN010000040.1, forward strand.
GGTGCTGTGTGTCAAGCACTCAGGCTCTCTGTAATCATTAATAATTTAGAGCGCCAGAAGTGAGCCACGAGGCTTTTAGAGTTTTCTTATTCGTCAGCTCTGAAAAAGAACGGATGCGCAGCGGCTTTATTTTACCCTCCCGTCGCGTTTGGGGGCCGACTGGCAGCCATTTCATTTGACACCGATCTCGCCGGACGGGCGCGCTGTGGCTTTGGAACCAGTCCCCTCGCGGTCCCAGCACGGACGCCACGCCGACCATTTGCTTTCACGCCTTCGGACTGACCGTCATGCATGTTCTCTCCTCTTCCAGAGTCTGACATTGATGCTGCCACTGCCATGATGCTCTTAAACTCTGCCCCCGGGCACCACGTTGACCCATGTAAGAGAATCTACATGCAGCACATCCCTCATTCGAGCTCTCTGTTTTGCCACCTCCACACGCCATCCTGTCATTGCTTCAGTAGTTACCTCATTCTGTGTGCTTTACTTTGTCACATGAGCCTCACTTGTTTTTCTTGTGGGCATTACTTTAAAAGCTTTAAAAGAAAAAATATTTAGTCTCCTAAAGTAATAAATCACAGAGTATAGCAATAATAATTACGTGGCAGGGCTTTTTTTTGTGAAAGTGATTAAGCCCGCTTTTATTCCAGCTAAATTTTTATTATTGCTGGCTTCTCTTCTTTGCAATTAACTAATTTCATGTGTCATTAAAGCTAATTTACAGCCAGGAAAGCCTCGCTCTGTGTGTTTGTTTATCGTGGTTCTCCTCTCTCGTCCACCTCAGGCAACTCCGACAGTCCGCTGGACCTCTCTCGGCCAGATTCAGTCCTGGTGAGCAGCGACCCGAAGCAGGACCACAACTACAGCAGCGTGGCCCTGCAGCGCTGCTCCTCCCGCTCCTCCTCCTCATCCCTGTCCTCCCTGGACGAAGGGGGCTGCAACGGCAGGCAGTCCCGCCGCGCTGGCAGCGAGGGCTTCCACAGCGACGAGGACTCCGACCTCTGGGAAGAGCGAGGCCTCCAAGAGACTTCCCAACGTCCGCCCGCCATCAAGTGGCCCGTCAATAAGAGGCCACGGCGAGAGGTCAAACCGGAGCTGGACGAGGAGCTGAAGGAAGCCGCCGGCTCCTTGCTGCACCTCGCCGGGATACGCAGCTGCACAGAAGGCTCCAAACATACTGTCAAGAGCACAAAATTTAACAGGAAATGAAGTTTGTTTTTTTTTTTTTTTTTTTTTTTTTTTTCCTATCAGACTCCGGACCCTGTGAACCCTGACCTCTGACCCCTGACCTTGTTTCCCAGTGTGCCTCCTTCTCCTCATCTGATCGCTCATTGACCATTTCAAGCTATTTTTTTTGTTCTGGGATGTCCCTGTCCAACAAAAACGAATGGCAATAGTATCGCTCACACAGGAGAACAAAGCCATATAGAGACGTTTGTAACTTCGGGGGTGTCTGGGCGATGGAGAAACCTATCCAAAACCACCTGCCTGCTTCTGTTGGATTAGAAGATTGTGAATCAAGAAGTTTCCTCTGAAAGACAGAAACGGGGGAAACGGCTGAAAGTTTTAGGACTTCAAGGATTGCATGCTTCCTTCTCAAACCTGTATCCTCTTCCAAGTTAAACCTATTTATGACACGAATGAGTGCATGTTTGTATCAGACAGATTCTAACCTCCTGCTGTTCCAAGTCTCTTTTTTTCTTTTGCAATAATTTAAAAAAAAAAAAAACTGCCACTGTTTTGAACGGAAATCCTGCTCCACCGGTCCTCTTGTAGGAGAGAGATGCAAAAATGATGTTTGTGATTTTTTTTTTTTCTTCTTTTTTTTTTCCGGACTGGGATCGACCGAGCTCGTGGAATCATTGTGTTGCGTCTCTTCCGGCCCGTGCGTCCGGATCAGTGACGTGTTGAAATAGTATTCCTCTACCACTGCCAAATTTAGTTGCCAGTTTTGCTCAATTGTGCAGCCAAAATTTAAAAAAAAAGAAAGAAAGAAGACGAAACAAAAAAAAAACAACAAAAAAAAAACCCAACAAACCACATCCTGCTGAACCCCCGTTTAACCACCACGGTGTTTTCCCCGATGCGAGTTCACGTGCTTGGCGACGCTGTGACGCAGCCTATGCAAAGTGGACATCTGCCAGATGTTGAGTGCGTCCTCGTAGGGGACCCCCCCACCCCACCCACCCCCACTTATTTGATCTGTGCTGACCCTGTGAGGCTCCTGAGCGCGGTCACACACACCTGTCTGGAATGAGCAGCGGGGGCTAAACCCCACCACCGGAGTTCCAAGTGCTCCGACTTGAAGCCCCACCCCGCCCCGCCCCGCCCCGCCGCCCATTGTGTGACCCTCCGGCCAAACTAATGCACAAGTGAAAGAAAAAGCGTATTCTTTTGGTGCTAACACGCGCGAGGGAGGGGCCGGCGGCGCTACGGTAACCACCGCGGGCTCCGCCCCCCTCGGCGCCGGCTGCTAGTGTTGCGTCCTCTTCCGCTCGCACCAACACAAGGAAGCGCGCGCTCTCCTCTCACACTGTGAAACGGAGCATCTGTCGTCGGTTTATTACAGGAAATCAGGAGCCTCTCGTGTTTTAAAAAAAAAAAAAAAAAGGCCGGGAGTTTGTCACTGAGCTTTAGAGAAGCGCCAGTCCCGGGACACAGTAGCATTAAAAGCACACGGTGACACTGGAAACCAACCTTTACCTAAAGGCAGCACAGGAATGACCCCCTTGTGTCAGACCGCACGCCTGGCCGGTGCCAAACCACTTCTTGTGCCACTAGTAAAGCCCCCATACGGCCACGGTTAATGTACCCCCCCCGGTCCCTTCTTTCCCACTTCCACCGTGTCGCTCACATTTTCGAGCAGCAGCGTCCTACTTTTGGAAATCATCTGAACAGGAAGTGTGAGCGGACTCGCGAGCGGCGACCTAACGCGTCTTTGGTTTTATCTTTGTGGCTTTTGAGTGGGAACTGTCCCCTGCATACACTGGTTTTATTTAGCTGTGAAAAAACGAAACAAACGAGCACATTGATTGTTCATTAATCATCTTATTTATGAAATTAATTTAGATTAATTAATACTGTCAATTACGGGTCATTTCAGAGAAATGGCTGCCTTTTTTCCTCATCTGAGCTACTCTTCCTTTTTTAAAGACTTTTCCCTGTTTTATTTTACAGCAAGGCCTGTGTTTCCTTTCACTATTTTATAGTGATGAAGTCATTTGCCGATATCTTTGTCTTTAGACCTTTTTTAAAAAAAAAAAAAAAAAAAATTAACAATGACTGCCAGGTTTTCTTGATGTTTTGTTCTGCTTTATTGACGACAGCAAATTAACATTGAAGCCTGAAACCTTTTCGTTGCCAAAATAAAACGTACAGTACAGAGATGGACGCGTACTGTGCTTTCGGAAAAGGACTCGATGGGTTTTATTACCTCCGCCAAGGAGGGTTTACTTTTCCCGTTTTGTTTTTATGTTTAGATGTAAAGTAGTCACAAATCAAGGATACTCTCTCGATCTCATCTTGTGGAAACATGCTGCCGGCCCCATCTCGTGCTCCCAGGCAGTGTTATTGGCTTTCCAAACCTTTTAGGCGAGGACTGGAGCAGCCTGGACGCGGGCCGCTGCTGCCGCGCGCCTTTCAGACATGGCTCGAATGCGCAGAGAAGTTCTAGCGAGATGGAAAATCCCACCCGTTTTTACTTTTTCCTTTTGTAGCACTTGCAAACAAAATGTTGTTGAAACCGGTGGACTAACCGGAGCATTCGGGGTCCGGCCGGTCAATCGCAGACCGCAGTTGCTTCATCACTGATCGCTGTTAAATATTTATTACTCTCAGACTTCTGTTGCAGTTGCTTTTGGGTGTGATGGGCGTAAACATTATGTTGCATTTGACAAAGCTGCCAATCCAGTATCAGTTTGTGTCAGTAGTCTGTCATGTCTATTGGAAGACACACCTTTATTTTATTTTTTTTTTATTTTATATGCTAACCTCTGTTGATAAAATGTTTATAAGATTTATTTTCGCCAAAGATATGCAATTGCATTATATATGGTATTACAAAATATTAATAAAAACCAGTTCTTGTTACCCCCTGTGGAGTTTTTCATTAGCTTATGTGGTAAAAAAAAAAAAAAAAAAAAGAATTGCTGTTTTACCACCTTGATAAAAACCAAAAAACGTGTCGTCCGTGTACGCTGGTGGTGCACGTTTGACAGGTTTGATCAACGCCTGCTGTGAAGGGCGATGATGGAAGTTCCACCTTGTGGCTGCCCATTGTTCAGATGGCTGCTTCTCCACGCGGCTGCTGTCTGGGTTCTCACACAGGCGTGTTAAGATCCTGCACTTCAGAGTTTTTTTGGTTTTTTTTGCGCGGCGCTCGGAGCAACGCCGTCTCGTGAAGGCGGACGTGGCCGCATGCCACAGACGAAATGTAAATTCTAAGGAGACGATGGATGCAGATATCCCAATTGCACTGTTGGCTTTAAGTTAATTAGTCATGGAGAACTGTGGGATGAGCAAAGTGTGACCCTGGACAAGGGTCTGTCTGACTAGCTTTAGGCCCACAGGCACAGCTCTATTGTTCAATGGAGTCTTGTGTGTCGACTGGAAGAGGAGAAGGGGAGGGGGGGGCTTCTCCCTACTGACTGCCTCAATTCAGCTTGAAATCAGAACATCTCCCCCCACTACACACACAGCCCTAGCAACCACGCCACGCTAACAGTTGCCAGGCAACCAGACAATGCTGGAGCCTCTGGCTGTGGCGTGTGGATGAGAGTTTGAGATTTTGCTTGTGTGCATTTCAGGTCAAGAGAAGGGGAGCGGCATCCCAAGAAATGCTTTTTCTTTGGGCCCAGACCCGTTTCTAACATAAGAGCTGATGGAATAAGAACTTTTTTTAAAAAAAACATATATACATATGATATTTTGATAGAATATAAAGAGGCTGCAGTGAAAATATGGGGAGATTATTGTGGATTAGTTGAAATTAATCTTGCGGGATTTGACCAGCGACGGCTGCATTAGCAACGTGTCATTTCAGTTGTGATGTATAAATGAGGTCATGCGCGTTTCGAAAGAGCAACCAGGGAGGCGAGTCTTCCTTCATCGACTCCAATCGACTGTTTTTATCTCTATTTTTCCAAACTCAAATTCAAGCTGTAAATATTTCATCAGCGATGCAACATGAGGTAGACTGACGCTGAAGTGGCGCTTTTGAAGATTACACCCATTCCCTGTGAAATTAGGCTGACTATGCACTAAGAATAAACGCCTGATGTGTCCCCACTGATGGACAACATGAGGCCAGAGCCTTACAGTCACCGTGGACGTGTGCTGACGCCGCTCGGACACCAGGGGGCGCCCTCACACGCCCCCGCCGCTGTCGCGAACCCGGACTTTCACTTCCGCCCCTGTTTCCGGTCGCTCCTGCGGGGTGTAAGCGGCTTAAGAAAAAAAAAAAAAAAAAAAAAAAGGTAAAAAATAAAAGTGCCTCTGCCCATGAATCGACTGGCTGCGTCGCCGCGAAACAAACTCGCTCTTCCACACAGTTCGCAAATGCAGTCGCCCACGCGAGCGCGGGGACGCAGAGTGGCCTCTGTTGTCGGTTAGCTCCCGGGCTAACGGCTCTAACGGCTCAGGCGGGCAGCGCATCCGGATAAAGATCACCCCAGCAGATGACCGGCGGCCTGTCAGACTCCCAGTACACCCCCCTTTTTTTATTTCACAATGCACTTGCGGGCAGTCGTGGAGAATGACGGAGGAGCTAGTTAACTCGTAACCCCTGGCTAATCGGAGCTAGCGGCTCAGGCTAGGGTAGCGGCGTCGGCTAAGCTAACTGGACCCCCACCAGTCCCACCACTGGAGACCAGTCACAAGGATCACACACCCATCGACGGGATAAGGTCCCCCCCTCCGGCAGCGATGGCCAACGTTACAGACCTGCAGACCAAATACAGCAAGTTGGCGCAGGAGTACTCCAAGGTAAAGACTTCAGTGTCCCGATGAAAGTGTTGATTAAAGAGACCCAGGCTGGGTTTTATTCTTCATTTAACGTTGTGTCATACCGCATTTGTTATTAAATCGGGATGTTTAAGTATTTTGATGTGCGATGGTCACCATTCTGCACTGTTGAAGTTCAGGCTTCGTGTTATTGACCCGATTATTGTAAAGTTGGGATCAAGCAGATTCTTAGATTTGGTGTGGTTCACCATTCCAGTTCGAAGTGGAGTCATCGTGACATTTGTGGCACTGGATTTTGATCCCCAAACAACTGCAAACACACACAGTCATTGTGTCGTTCACTCATGAGAGAAACAATCATGTAGAGTTTTGACAATCTGGAAATCTTTGAAGACTAGGTACTACTGGTGTGTCAGCTGACAGCTTGAGGTGCTGTTTCCTGTATAACTCCTGTAATGATCACACAGCATATTTCCTGCTCACAGAGTGCTGACAATTGGAGTTATGATGAACACACACTTTTAGCTTAATTCTTAGTCTGTTTTATCGCTTCTGGCTGGGCCACAAAGACCCACGGATGTGCTCGTTTGTCTTTTGTTAAAGCACCACACAGATCCAGCTATTGTGACAGACTTTTTTGTGTGTAAGAGGAGATGCTTTTGCACACAATGTGGCAGTCTTTGTTTAAGCATCAACTCTAAGTCTCAGTCGTGTCGTGCGTTTTCAATTTGAGATGTATCTGTCAGACTGTCATGTTGTGTTTTCCTCATTTTTCACAGCTCCGTGCTCAGAACCAGGTCCTGAAAAAGGCGGTGGTCGACGAACAGGCCAACTCTGTCTCTCTGAAGGTAGAATGCTACAGTCAGAAAAGCACTCAGCAGCAGAAAAGATGAATTACATAATTTTACGTTGCAGTTTAAAGGCAAAAAAATGTGCCATCAACCTGTCTTGTCATTTTACAAGACCTTTGATTTAGAATAATGTTTGATTCTATTATTCATTTACATAGTTAGACAGAAACAATTCTGACATAAAATGCAGTCAAAGCATGTATATTGCAAGAGCTCAACAAAGTAGCATCCTCATTGTTCGGGGGCTGTTGATTACTTCATACACTGGTTTCCTGCTCAGACACAACTGTGTCTAACTATTTTCTCTGCTCCTGAACAGGACCAGTTGAAGCAGAGGGACCAGAGCCTGAGGAAGCAGGAGCAGGAGATGGACAGCCTCAGCTTTAGAAACCAACAGTTGGCCAAGAGGGTGGAGCTGCTGCAGGAGGAGCTCGCTGTGTGTGAGGCCAAAGGCAAAAAGGGGAAGGTGATCCAGGGAGCATCTACACATTGTGTTGTGTGTTATCTGGTCATACATTCAACTTCCAGAATGAATATTAAGTCATCCTGAATCTAAAACAAACTGAGCTGACATTCGTTTTATACCGGCCAGCAGAACAAGGGCGACTCTCCCTCACAGCACGCTCTGGAGACCAAGAACGTGTTTGACGAGGACCTGCAAAAAAAGATAGAAGAAAATGAACGACTTCATATCCAAGTAAGCTGCCGGCTCCACCCTGCATTCATCTGTTTTCTAACTCCACTACGGACCTTGGGTTTATGCTGCTGCGTGCGTGATCCAGTTTTATGAAGCTGATGAGCTGCACAAGAGGCAGGAGGCCGAGCTGAGGGCCCGACTGCAGGAGCTGGAAAACGAGTCGGAGCAGCACCAGGCCGTCATCAACGGGCTCAACACAAAGTACACCGACACAATCGAGAGGCTGCAGAGCGACAAAGCACGATTAGAGGTGGTGGGGGGGGGGTCAACGGGGCAAAGGGTAGCGGACATGAGTGGACATTATGTTAAATTAATGGCATTTTTTTACTGTTTTATAGCTGAAAACACAGACCCTGGAGAGGGAAGCAAAGGAGTGCAGGATGCGAACAGAAGAGTGGTACTTTAATTGAGCTTCACCAGCTGGACTGCAGGATGTGAGCTGTTTGACCTGAAAGTCTCTGTCCCGTCTCCGCAGTCAGCAGCAGCTGAGGCGGTGCCAGACGGAGCTGAGCAGACAGGTGAAGCAAAGCAGCAGCGTCATCCAGGAAAAAGTGCCCTTCAATGACACCAGTGAGTACCTGCCACTGAGCCCGCGTCTTCAGAAACGGCCCAGGATTAGTGGGAAGCATCCGTTAAACCCAGATGGGCCCAAAGCTTTGCTGTGTTTATCCAATCAATAAAACCAGGTGCAGGGATCGGAAGTCTGTTCTGTTCTGACTGCTTTACTCCCTCGTTCTTGCAGAATTCATCGACTACAACAGCCTCAATGTCCCACCACACAATCGAAGGCATCAGGTGTGTTAAGAGAATGGATTCATCTCAGGCCTTTTTTATTTTAGCCGTGATTCAGGGGGAGCCGTTGCTGCAGTTTTACTGGTTTTTAACCTCTAAATTCAAGTTTGTTCTCAGCTTCTTAAAGTTGACAGTTGCTATTTTAAGGGTTCAGCTTATTAAAGTCAGTCAAATAGATATAATTAATTTAAGATTTTTACAGGGCCTGATAAGATGGAAAAGTAAAGCCAGACACATTCTCTTAAAGCTTCTGTCACGTTCAGATTAATGGTTGCCTAAAGCTACTCAACCATTTCATACAGTATAAATGAGGTATATTTAGAATTTAAAAATAACTGAAGAAATGTGTTTTTCTTTCATGTTGTATATAGCTTAAAGCCCGGGACGTGGCAGGTCAGGCCCTGAGCTTTATCCAGGACCTCGTGGCTGCTCTGTTGAACTTCCATTCCTACACTGAACAGAGGGTTCACATCTACCCACGAGACTCGTCTATCGAGCCCATCTCTGCCCTCAACCAGAAGGTGGAGCCTCTACAAACAGGAATATTGTTGGTTAAATGATTCTTTGAGTGAGGATCGGTGATTGACACTGTCATTCCTCTTGACCAGTTTTCTCAGTACCTACATGAAAATGCAGCTTATGTGCGCCCCCTGGAGGAGAGTTTTCTGCAGTTACACCAAAGCATCACTGAAGACACTGTCACAGTTCTGGTGAGGGGTTTTTCTTTACGTTTTCTTGTGTTTTTAGTTTTGTTTCTGTGTTTCATTGATTTTTTTTCCTTTCACTGTTCATCCTCATCTTACAGTTTTTTTTCTGTTTTGTTCGAAGGAAACGGTCGTCAAACTGAAGAGCTTTGCCAATAATTTCTCCTCTTACGTACAGTTTTTGAAAAAAATTCTACCTTACCAGCTGAAAAGGTCAGTTATGTGTGTGTGTGTGTGTGTGTGTGTGTGTGTGCGCTTGCGTGCAGTAGTCAAATGGTGTGTGTCTATGGATGTTTTGTCTTTTCTTTCCAGCCTGGAGGAAGAGTGCGAGGCTCCTCTTTGTACGGCTGCCCTCACTGCCAAAAACCAGGAGTTAGAGGGCGACATGAAGAGAGTAACGTCAATGTTTGAGAAACTGCAGAACTATATTAATATTTTAGCCTTACCCAGTAAGTTGGCTCTCACACTTGAGTCGAATTTCTGTCACTGTGCCCTTCTCTTGGGGGGAGGAAAAGGCTTTGCCAGGCAATGCAATGATGTCACTTTCTAAATATGTCTCAGGTGTGTGTCAGGACGTGGTGCCGCAGAGCAGCACCTCAGCTGTTTTCACCCAGCTGGCAGGCTGCCTGCACAGTCTTCACGATGCCATTAAAGGTGAGCAACACCATTAGGCCTCTTTTAGCTGTTCGCTACACAGTTAACCCATCAAAATATAACAGCTTTGCTCCTGTTATGACTTAAAAGCTTGATGGGATGTGTGTATAGTGATTTGAATGTATGATGTATAGTGTATTAATAGTTCTAATGCACTTAGAGACCAGCAGTTTGAAGATACTGTAGAAATCTTTGAAACTTTTTGCTTCAATTCACCTTGTTTTATTCACTTTCTATTCGTCCAGAGATGTCAAAGCACTATAATCAGAAGGCTGGCTTAGAGCGGGAGCTCCCCACTGTCACCCAGAAGCTCCTGACCACCTCAGAGTGCCTGCTCGGATCTTTAGGGTCTCTGACCAGCAACACTGGCAAGGTATGTCCACTAGGGGGCAGCCAATACTAGGGGGCAGCCAATAGTCGGCTTTCTTCACCATGAGCACTTCCTGGTACTGGATCTTTTTGTACCTAATCAAGAATGTAGCAGCAGAATATCAGGAGGTGGATAGATATTGGATGTTCAAACACGCTGTTCAAATTCTGCTTTCAGAATTTGCGATTTGACTAAATGACTTGTCTTTGCAAGTTGAGTGACCTCTCACACAACACTTAGCGTCAAGTATGATCCTACAGATTTCCATTCGGGATGTAAAGTAACTCACTCCCTGCTCTGAATAGCGAGGATCAGCACAGAGAAATGCAGATTGTTTTGTCTGTTTTTGCAGATTGCCACTTTTTTCAGCAACAACTTGGACTTCTTTGCATCACCAGCCTACAGTCCTAAAGGCAGCGCCATGGCCCTCAGCCCTTTGCAGGCAGAGAGCATGCTATCCAACAAAAAGAAAGCCTCAGCCTATATCCATGCTATCAAGAAGGTGAGACACTTCAATTAGGAGATGCTGGAGAATTACCCACTGCGCCGGTTGAGGAGCCATTTGTTAAAATAACGACTGTTATTGTCACTAATCGCTCTCCCCGCCTGTGTTTGTTTTTTTTCCCGCCATCAGCCCAGGCCACAGTCAGTTCCGTACAGCGAAGCCCTCTCAAATCGTCGTATTCTCACGAGCTCCACCGAGAGCAGAGAAGGTCTCACTCAGCAGGTACGGTACTGGCTCTAAAAACTCTTTTCAAAACCCATTCCAGCGAATTAGAATTGATTTGTGCAAAGGGCATGTTTCATTTCTCCAAAATAGGTCACATGTGGCCAGCGGCTATAGCTCTGCACGCATCGAGCTGTGAACAAAGTAATCATGTGTGAATCACTATTAGCCATCTTTGTTTGCACAGTAGAGTAAAAACAGGGAACGTGGAGAGGCGGGGTGGGGGGGGCGCTGAAACCTGACTGAACACAAAAGGCATCTGCTCATTAACTAAACCTCAGCAGTCAGAACCTTGATTCATTCATGATGAAGGATCTACACTCCGTGCAACTGATGCCAGTGAGGCTGCACAGCACGATCAAGTGACCCAGACAAACCCAGTTATTGATGAAAAGACTTGTGTACGTGCACGCCGCACTCCTGTAGCATCATTATCATAAGTAGTTTATTTTTTATTGAGAGATTAGCCTCTCAAAGTCCCCCTTCTCCCACTTTCATAACCTCAGACGACACCGGGGCTTGGTGACTCTTCAAAAGAAAAGCACCAGTGATGCAGTTTGTATAGATGCTCTTACAAAAGCTCCATTTCAGTTGTTTTTTTGTTTTGGACTCCAGTTTGGGAGCAGACAAGCTGTTTTCTTTCCCCCCCTCCATGCTGAATTGATTATTGCTTGGGGGTCCAGCTCTTCTCACCAACACAGTCAAACTTCACCTTATTCTGGAGGAGCTGGAATCTTTATTTACCCACACACCTTAACTGCTGTATACTTTTAGTGGTGAACCTCCAAGATGTGCTCAAATCAAATCACTTTTCCGTAGACTTGTTGACAAAAGGATCAATATTTGGATCTCTACAGAATCCCTTTGTCCAAAATTGTTCATGTTAAGATATTCAAAATTTGATTTAAACCCCCAGGAGGAGCCTGAAATTAAAAAAAGAATTGATTTTGTAGTGCGCTCCAAAGAGAACATTTGTTGGATAACAAATTGCGTAGTTCTCCCTCCACACAAGCTCACTGTCGGCTCCTCTGCCCCCCCCCACACACACACACACACACCACCTGGGACTCCCATAGGTGCAGCAAAGCCTGGAAAAGATCGGCCGGCTGGAGCAGGAGAAGGAGCACTGGCTCCTGGAGGCGCAGCTGGGGAAGGTGCGGCTGGAAAAGGAGAACCAGAGGATCTCGGACCTGGAAGCTCAGCTCGCCGCGGCCCTGGGGGGAAGTCCGAGCGCTCAGCCTGCTGCGGCCGGCACGCTCACGCAGAGCCACGAGGAGGCGGAGGCGGAGTCAGCGGCCGCCGGGAAAGAACCGACGCTGTGCACGAGCCTGGTGCGTCTCCCGTCGGCTCACACTTTCTTCAAAAGAAAAGTTCGAGCCTCAGCAAACTGCGTTTTTGTGCCGTTCTTACACACGTTGCAGAGCTGTAACTTAACGTAATTGATATTTATGCTGTCTGCAGCGTTGACGGTGCACTCCCAACCCAGAGCTGTTGTCTCTGCGCTACTCCTGCATTGCCCTTTATCTTTTGAAAAGCTTCTACGGTTTATTGAAAAATCAATCATCCCTTTTTATCGTTGCCAGGTGGGCATGTTGTGCACAACCCCTTCGGTCGAGCACGTGAGTAAAATCAGTCGGCGGCCTCTTTCGGAAACTCTGAGGCCGGACGAGGATCCCCACGTTTGGTCTGTGCGTGCAGGTCGGAGACGAGGAGTCCAGGGAGCAGCTGATAAAGACTCACTACATGGCCAGAGTCGGGGAGCTCACCACCCAGCTCCAGATTTCAGACAGCAAAGCCGTGCACTTTCACTCCGAGGTGAAGCTCCTGGGGGGGGGGTCTTCAAGTTGTGCTACAGCCGTCGCGCAACTTGAAGATCAGAGCACCGAAAAATCAGCCCAAAACTTGCACCAAAACACGGAGCAAAGTCTTCCTGCTGTCAGTGTAGACTTTGTGTCTGTCTGATAACACAGGCCCACCCTCCCCTTGGGGAGTCACGCTGGTGGCCATTTGAAATTGTGCAGATATCTCCTTAGGTCCTGGAAGGCTGGAAAAGGTGTCGGTATAATATAAAGATGTGCTGTAACTGAGGAGAAAGTTCATTTTTCCATGAAAACTAAACTAAACATTTGGTTTTGAAACAACAAGGTGGTTGAAAACAAGATTTATAAAGTCAGTAAAATCACCAGGGGTGGATCTTTTGTGTGGGTATTTAATCCAAAAATAGATTTATAGCCGTTTCTCACGGTAACATTTCCCTTTTTAGTACAGCGTGACTGATGCAGGATTTGAACTTCCCTTTTCCTCTTTCTAGTGCCGAGCTTTGGCCAAGAGATTAGCCATTGCAGAGAAATCCAGAGAGTCTCTGAGCGAGGACGTCAAGCTGGCCAATCAGAACATCACGCGCTTGCAGGTACGTCCACAAAGCGCCCCCCCCTCCCCCGCCCCCCTCCCCGCGGTCAGCGGGCCAGCTGAACCGTGCGTTCTCTCCCGCAGGATGAGCTGGCCACGACGAAGAGGAGCTACGAAGACCAGCTGAGCATGATGAGCGACCACCTCTGTAGCATGAACGAGACCCTGAGCAAGCAGAGGGAGGAGATCGACACGCTCAAGCTGGGCAGCAAGGTACCGCCGCGCCGCTCACCCACGCGGGCGGGGAACGGTTGTTCTCCGACACCGTGAGCGCGACAGAGGCCGAGCGCCACCGCAGATTCCTGATGGGAACAGCACCTGTCGGAGCCGTCTGGAAAAAGCATTCGCTCCCAGGAGGAGGAGCTGCTGCCAGCGAGTCGCTCCAGGCGCACGCACGCACGCACGCACGCGCCTGCGTTTTTTTTTGCCAAAGTTGCAGGAAAGAACATGTCCGAGAGCTCAAAGTAGTCGTTTTCTCTGAACGCGCCCCGACCGGCCCCAACATGTTTTTAGGCGAAACGCTGCTTTCCCGTATTGCGCCTGAATGCAACACATTCTAATAAGCTCAAGTGGGGATTATTTCACGTTTGCTGAACTAAGCTTGTGCGTTGTGTTTTTTTTTTTTCTTTTTCTCCTGTTGCTTTTAGGGAAATGCCAAAAAGAACAAAGGACGCTAAAGCCGCCTTTGATGCTCTGGTTCCACCTGACTTCCTGCACCACACCTCCGTCTGTAGAGACCCATACCTTCGTCCACAGGAGCCTCCTCTACCGTCAGGCGCTCGCGGTACAAACGAACATCGAGCCGAGGATCTGATACTTCTGACTGGAGTTTTTTTTTTTTTTTTACTTTTCGGCGTGACGGCAGCAGTTTTAACAGGATTTTCATTTAAAAAAATGTAACTTAAAATGTTAAGGTGGCAGTGAGGATTTTTCCTCAAAATGGACAAAAACAGAAGGAGTCAAGACTTGAAGACCAAACCCTGTTAATCTGTCTGTGTGTGTGTGTGTGTGTGTGTGTGTGTGTGTGTGTGTGTGTGTGTGTGTGTGTGTGTGTGTGTGTGTGTGTGTAACATGAGCTGCGTTGTTATTGTTAATCTGGTCATCCAACAGTGAATCTGCTTGGCTGACTCTTCTTGTGTCACCTTGCTTTAAAGCATAGTTTTACACTTACAGTTAGATCAGATCCACTATATGCTTTCACCAATGGCTCCCTGTATGTTTACAAAAAGAAGAAAAATCCCCTTATAACACAGATTTGTCTAAAAAGGGCTTTTAAAACTAGAAGCAACAACACACTTGTGTTCCTTCTGCCATTTGGATCTTTTTCTAACCTCTGAACCTGAAACAAAGGTGGCCCTCTGAGCGCTGATTCACCCTGCCTGTTTACTGAGACAGGAGGGCAGGATGGACATGCCGGAGCTCGCGAAATCATGCTAACCCTTCTCTGAGGCGTCTGCAACACTCATCATTTTTAATCACCAAAGGTTGTTGGATCTCCAGGCAGAAGCCTGACGTGGCACCGAGGCCTCTCCACGTCGTATAATGTATGGACAGAAAGGGTTTAATGTGAATATACACGTAATGGAATTCATGATATTGTACTGTATAATTTTAATATATATATGTGTACACAAAGACATGTATTCATGTTCCAGATGATCTTTATATTCTGCATAATGTGCAGATTGTTTTAGGCTCGCTCATACGAAGTAACTGTGAAGTGTCAGTCGCTGTTGAAAAGACCCGGTTGATGAATTAGGACTTCTCTCTGGCCTGTCGTGACATGAGCTGAAAGAAAAAGCTGACACACGTTGCTCTGAGCAGTTTGCCCAAACATCCACACTGCCATTCACACATGCCGCCCGAGCAGCGTCGGCCCCCCCAGTGATTTAAGAAAGCACTTGTTCTCTCAGCGTGAGGTGTTCAGGAACACATCATAAATGTGCGGATAAAATAAAACACGTTCGACTGTGAGGAGTTTGATTTGGTGTGTTTCTTTAAACAGCTGACTTTTTAAAAGAAAATTTTTCCCCGTTTTGTTTCATAGGAGAATTGATATTTACCAGTGGGAAACGCCCTTGAACACACCCGGCCAACTGGGAAATACTGCAGCCCTGTTGTACAGCAGAGCTCCAGGATTACATTTTAATGCCGTCACGTTGCTTTGGAAGGAGAAATGTTTTCTCAGTCTCCATGTACTCACACTGTTCTTCTGTATTTGTGGAGCTGTGCTCAACCTACAGAGGTCAAGGGAACATTAACTCCCTTTTGTTGGTAGTTTAATTGGGCGTGAGATCAAGATGGTTAAAAATCCGAAGCATATAGTTAATTTCCTAGGCAAGAAAATCATAAAGAACAGTGATCGACAAATATCTAGCTTTAATGTTTGAGAAAATGACAGCATTAGAAGAAACTTCTTGGCTTCCTGTATCACGTTAAATCACTAAATCTACAGGTGTTTTGGAAAAATGACTTACGAAAACATAGCTTGGGTCAAAATTAAAATACATTTTAAGAAATTATTTCTAAGAAAACATTAATTTGCTCCATTTGAAAGTAACTGATGAAGTCTACATTAAAGCAATGTGCAAAATATTGGTCTAAATTATATGGTAAAATGGTTCAATAACTGTGAAGATTGGAATTTAAATGTTGGTTTTTGATTAATGCACAACCCGAATTCAAAGATTGAGTTTATTATACGAAATTAAGGTGTGAAAATATAATCCCCAGTCGTGCATTTGGCCCTTTCCCACGTTAGATTAAAAAAAGAAAACATTAAAACTGTGGAAAATTGCCATATTGCGGTTTTGTTTTAACTCGTTCAGGATCGTGAATCACAGAAAAAAAAAAGAAAAAACTCAAATAGTACAAATAAATAGCGCACAGACAGCGATGACGTCTGAAATACGGAAATTAGCAAATGGAAATAACTAAACTTGATTTTTTTTCACCCAGTAAAGTCTGGGCATACGCGTCCCATTTGCGGGCGTTGACATTTCCCATGCTCATGAAGGCAACAGCGCTCCGTTCATTCCTGCAGTGTTGTGTTTTCGGACCGTCTGTGAACCCGGGAGAGGAAAACTCCCAGGATTTACACTCTGCCATTTTGAGCAAAACCGGTCGACATGTCATGGCTCAAACAAGGGAACCAGCTTTCTGATAAGTGAGTATGTCTCTCTTCTGACCTATGCCCGGATCTGTTGGCCGGAGAACCGCGGGACCCTCCCCCGATAATCGACTTTAAGCGTCTCCTCGACTGGACGTGAACGGGACACTTCTGCAGAGTAGCGCCCCAAAGTAACGCGGTTGTTACTTTACTTTTTTTTGTTTGCTTTTAACTTTGCTCGGATCAAAACAAAGGCGCAGTAGTGAACCCCGAAAGTGGGCCCCTGTCCCGGGTTGACAGCATGCTGGAACTGTTTTCTTTCTCCAGCCTGGTCGGGGAGGGAGGGGGGCAAAAACCCGGTAACTCATGTGCCTGTGTGTGTGTGTGTTTTTTTTTCCTTTCTGGTATCTACTGACACCATGCTAGAAAAATGCGTTTTAAAGCCTCCGCAGAGTTGTCAGCCAGGTTAACGACACTTGATGACACCAACAACACGAGAGAAAATGGCCAAATGTTGTCACAACAGTGGAGAAAAGTTGTCCAGGGTTTCTGTTATAAAACTGTGGTTGAGTAACTTTGGCCAGCTCAGAAAAAAGGCTGATGTTTGCCAAGCCTGCAAAGGGTTGAGTTACAGTTATGGTTTATGAATTGTCTTCAGGCTTCTCCTCCTTGAAGGCGAGTTTAAAAATATGACATGTTTACCTTCCCTAAATGGCTGCGATCACCACGAATCAGCATCACTTTGTGGAAACTACACGGCGCCCCGGTGGAGGAAAGGCTGTCCCTCTCATTCATCCCTGCGTATTTTCCCCCTCTAACATGTTTGTTTAAAACTGAACAGAACCTTCCAACAGATGCAGCGAGACCTGGAAGTGCGACAGCGCGCTGGTTATTGGCGGGCGGAGGATTGATCTGGAGATTCCCAGTGGAACTCATGCCATTTAACCAGGAAGCATCTGTCCTCCAGTTCAAATACGCTTAAAAAAGCCAGCAGTTTTATTTCCAGACGCCAGTTTCCTCCTTGTTATCACATGTCAGGCGACTGTTCCTGTCATCCCGGGGCCCGAGCACTGTTTTTATCAATCTGCATTTCCTCCCTGTGGCATGAGAAAAACCAGAAATTGCCGTCGTAATCGTTCCACGCTGGCTGAAATGGCAGAAAGTCACATTCGGTGGAATCGGCGTGTATCCCTGTTCCTCTCCGCGGGCTGAAGTATGGTTCCTCTAGGCTGTCGAATTCGCTTAGGCGTGATATTTAGATGTCTGTCTTAGTTTCTCTTTTGTAATCTGATCTCTCGGGACTCTTGACTGGGCTGTTATGAAAGTCTGCGCATCTGAAAACACAGCGTGACACACATTTGGTTAATAATTAGGAGAAAATAGTTTCGAGCAGTATAATCCACAGGGCGTGGGTGCACGTTGCCAAGCCCAGATTTCACAAGGCTAGGCAGTCATTTCAGTAAGTACGGTAGTAACGTGTGCTAGTAAACTTGACCTACTCTCCATCTTAATTGCAGTGTTTTACTGCGTTTGGGTTTATTGATGCCTCTAAAGTTTGGAAACAGTACTGCAGACCTGTTGGGTCACTGCTTTGGCTTTGACCCCCCCCAACCCAAGTTCATGACCCGAACTTCTGCCGTGTTGTGATATTTGTCTGGACATCATTGAGATAATATTTGTTGTTGGTTCACGCAAATATAGCAGGCTGGTATTTCCTGTGTGCGAAGCTGCTGCTCCCAGTGGAATCCGAGGAATGTGTTCTTTTGTCCTCTGTGGATTTAGCAGAGTCCTGTTTCTGGACCCAACGCTGGAGCTCGGGGAAGAGACGGGCAGCGTTGAAGCGAGGCCAAAACGCCGTCGGGCTGACCCCCGGGGAGAGGTCGTCGTCGTCCTCCGCGCCCGTCTAATAGCACCAAAGCTAAATTGTTCGTGTAATCCGTGCTACTGCCGCAACCATCTGATTACAAGGATGTTTCCCAGCGTTGTTGACCGCCCTGGATCTGAATCCCATCGTCCTCCTTTATTTATAGCTCGAGCCACTGGATGTCTCCTTTCCCAAGCTGAGGCTGTGATCTGGTCTGGAGGATGAAGGCTGTAATTAAAGCTGCCTTTCTGGATCCAATTATTGTTTTGGGGATTTTTTTTTTGCTGTTGTTGTTTAAGGTGGTGGTGGGGGGGGGGTAGTGGTTTTGAACTTCACATCAAAACACATCAAGTAGTCAGAAAATGAAGGGCACAACTGTACAAATAATACAGCAGATTTGTTGTGGTGGCTAATTACTGTGGATGCGCAGCGGCCGGTGTTTACTCACAATTATTTCACCTGTTCAGTTCAGGCTCTCAGTTTTGACAGAATAAACGTCCTCCTGTCAGACGAAATGGAAGATTCAGATTTTCCAGATGAAGCAACCCGTCGCCGGGCCGCTCTGCTTCACACCTCCAGCCACGGCCGCTTACCCCGAGCGCCGCCGCACCAAACTGTGAATGAGAGAACGTCGGAGCGTCTCCCGGTCTGCACTAGCACCAGCACCAGCACCAGCACCAGCACCAGCACCAGCCGAGCTTCCTGCCCGTTTATATCGGGCAGCCTTTTACTGTCAACATGGGAAATGCAGACCGCAAAAAAAAAAAGAAAAAGAAAAAAGAAAAGTTACAGATCACAGAGTATTTCATTTGGCATTTTTCCGGCTTTGTTCCCTGCTCCGAGGTGCCTTCGCGAACCTCAGCTGCCCAAGTTACAGTTCGCGTGAAAGGAACTTCACACCGACATCTGAAGCAATGAATAAATCATCAGTAAACTAACACAGGAAACCTTCTCCTAGTGCATCAAAGGTGTTTACGAGTGAGGGAACTCCGCTGCTCTGCTGCTCCGTCTTCTTTTGCGCCCCTCTCTCATCCACGCCGTTACAGCCCCGTGGACGAGCTCCACTGATGTTCTGAATGGTTTTTACTCCCTGATAATTTGTGAATTTCCCCCAAAAACGGATAATAAAGCTTTACTGCTCCCATCGCGCGCGCCAACCCGAGTAGTGCTTGGATGACGCGCTCTTCAAATGAAATCCCGCTGATTTCTCTCCTTTGATAGTTTAACTGTTAAGAGAAAGCGTTCCTGGTTTTTCCAGGTCAGCCTGGAATTATATACCCCCATGCCGCTTTATTTTATATTGCTGAGTGTGCGCGGGTGGTCTTTCATATCCTAACATTTTTAATTGTTTTCTGCAGAGGAGAAGCTCTCTGAAGTGGGCTACAGTCAATGCGGTAAAAGAGGAATTCTCCGTTTGAACTGGTCATCAGTCCTCTTCGGCCATGTGCTCCACCAATCATTCGAACTGGGTCACATTTGAAGATGACAACACACCATTCTCCTCCCCTCAGAAGCCCCTCCAGTCCCCCGGGAACACCAAGACATCAATACCGCGCCCCAATGGTCTGAAACTGGTGCTTCCTCCAATCAGAGACACCTCGTGGAGCTTCAGCAGCTCCCTAGAATCCCCTCAAAGTCACTCAAGTCTTAATGAAAGTTCCTGTGGACCGTGTAACACGCCTTTTTGCACTCCCGTGAGCGGGGTCCCTGCCAACACCTCCCCGTTCTACTCCAACACGTGGGAAAAGCACGACTTCTTCCGGAGCTCCTCCAGTACCTCCACCAGCTCTGCTCCCTCTACTGCACCAGAAGCACTGACTCAGACCTCAGATGGACCAAGCCCATTTCCTTCTTTCCAAGGGAACTCAGGACACTACAATCCCTTCTGGAATGGATCTAGCTTCAGCGAAGACGTCGACAGCTCCTCCTCGGACTCGGAGTCGGAGAGGAGCCTGCCGCGCTTCTTTATTCGGACCAAAGAGGGCAGCGAGCCTCCGCGAGACCAACTTCAGAGCTCCTTCTCCTTCGTCTGTCACAAACTGGAAGGCCTGCGGACAGACGCGGAGCAGGCGGAGGAGACGGGGAGCGGCGCGGGGAGGCAGCTGAGCGGCAGGCACGAGATCTTCAGGGAGGGGTCGTCCCAGTCGGTTCCTCGGGGTCTGTTCCGGAGTCAGAAGAGAGACGGCTGGCCTGTCCTGATACGAATCCCCGAGAAGAAGAACCGCATGTCGTCCCGACAGTGGGGCCCCATCTATCTGCGCCTGCTCCCCGGGGGGGTGCTGCAGATGTACTACGAGAAAGGCCTGGAGAAGCCCTACAAGGAGTTCCAGCTCCTCCCGCAGTGTCGCGTCTCGGACCTTAAGGTGGAGAGCTACAGCGAGCCGCGCAAGGTCCTCACCCTCAAGGTGGAGCTCTTCTCGTACGCCGAGAAGAAGCGCTACCACCCCAAGCCGGAGGTGGCCCACGAGGCGGAGGCGGAGCAGCTGCTCAAGTTCGGCTCCACCGTCCACGCCGACCTGGAGGACCTGGCCCTCTCCATGGAGGAGGAGATCTTCAAGCTCCCGCCGCCCCACCAGCCCCGGCGGCACTACGAGGCGGAGGAGCTGTCGCTGCAGATCACCGACCACATCTGGGTGCAGCTGGACGCGCGCGGCGAGGTGATGGCGCGCACGGCCTTCACCCAGATCCACTGCCTGGCCTTCCTGAACGGGCCGGCCAGCTGTTTCCTGGCCCTCAACGACCTGGGCCTGCTCCGCTCCCACTCGGGCTACGGGTCCGAGGAGGACGGCGAGCTGTGGATGGAGGCGACCGACTGCCACTTCCACAAATGCGTGAACGAGCCGGAGTTCCGCAGGTCGCGGCTGATTAAGTTCTCGCCTCCCGAGGCCTGCAGGGCGGAGCTGATGCGCTACAAGACCGCCCTGCTCGGCTGCACCGACATGCCCTTCGCCGTCAAGGCCGTGGTCACGGTTCAGGGCGCCTACGTGGAGCTCCAGGCCTTTCTCAGCATGGCGCCCGCTTTCCTGTCGCTGGCGGGGGCGCCAGACGCGGCGCCGCTGTGCGAGAACGTGGTCGTCCGCGTCCCGGTGCCGGCCAACTGGGTCCGGGTCACGCAGACGGTGGCGCTGCTCAGGCAGAGGTCGCTCAAGGCCCGCATGAACAGGAACGCCTGCCTGGGCGCCGCCGGCGCCAGCGACTCGCAGCCCGTCATGCAGGTGTCGGTGGGCGCGGTCAAGTACGAGAGCGTGTACTCGGCCATCGTCTGGAGGATCGACAGGCTCCCGGCGAAAAACACAGGTAACCGCGGCGCTCCCGGGCGGGTGGGGGGTTTCCGACCTTTGGTGACCGACCTTTGGTTCCCCGCCCCTGCAGCAATGGACCATCCGCACTCCTTCTCCTGCAAGCTGGAGCTGGGGTCCGACCAGGAGATCCCGAGCGACTGGTACCCGTTCGTCGCGGTGGAGTGCGAGATCATGGGCGCCGTGGTCTCCCAGACCAGGGTGAAGTCGCTGGGCACCAGCAGCGACGTGCAGCCGCAGAAGCACGTGACCAGCTGGACCCGCTACCACTGCCAGGTCAGAGGAGCGGCGCCCCGCGGACGCGCTTCAGAGCCCTTCGCCACACTCCCGCCTCCTTTCTCTTTCTCTTTTAGGTGGAAGTGGAAAAGAAATGGATCGACACCGAGTCTCAGAGGCAGTCTGGCTGCACGACGCAGTGACGCTTCAGAGCGAGGCGCCACAGAACGACCAATACCGAACAAATCCCGAGGGTGATGAGGGCATTTCTGCTTATTTCTGGTGTGAACTTTCTCTGGTTAAACATAGTCTGGTAGCATTCATCACGAGATGAAATAACTTTGCATCCTTGACCCACGACCGTCAGAACTAACTGCTCATGGTGTTTTTTTTTTTTTTTTTGCCTAGCACTTTACATCTAATAGATTTATTAAGATAACAATATCTTCGTACTGTATATAAGCTTGCGTTGTCTGCACTGTCCTCCAGAGTGATCGGCATCCTTTAGAAATGCGTGCTGTACGGGTTTTATGAGATGAACAGCTTACGTACTGAGCAGCAGCTACTGTCACTGAGAAAAGTTCATATTTTCTTTCTTTCTTGCTCAGAATTATTTAAAGCGTACTGCTGAACTGACGTCGAATCCTCCACATCAGCGGCAGAGGTTTCAAAATAAAGAGAACAGAATCATGCAGTGAACGAGTTACAGTTATTTGGACAGTTTGATTAAGTGGATTCAGACCATGTTAGCAACCAGCTCTTTACTTTTGCTGTTTATCTTTTTTTTTTTTTTTTTTCCTCCACTTTATACCAATTTTGTATCCAGCGAGACTGTCATTTTAGGTAAGCAAAGTATGTGATGTGATGTTTTCTGCCTCTGGGTTGTCAGTCAGGTGTTCGATGAACAGACTTTAGCAGATGTGGCTAAAGTTAGGTATCATGAACATGAAGAGTAAAGATTTAATGAAACCTCCAGACTGTAATTATTCACATATGCCGGTATTATTTTTCATTTGATTTCCTTCTCTGCATGTCGCTGTCCTTGTCACAGTTTCTGATGATGCGGGGAGCTGCAAATAATTCTTTTTTTTTCCCCTGGGTGTTATTTTTGATTCAGCTTTCTGACTGTGCAGGTGCAGAGTAACGAGAGATCACGCTTTCGTTGTAGAAGTAGGGATCGTCTAATGATGTGTGTTAAGTTGAAGCTCTTCCTCAGCAGAGCGCCTGACTCACACTTTTCTGTGGTGGGGTGGGAGGGGCAGGACCAAGGTCACGGGCCCTGCAGCCTCGGCTCAATGGCACAAGAGTTTCGGGAATTAAAGATGAAATTCCTTTGAACTCATCGTGACATAAACGACGGATCAGAGACTCTGAGGTCCCAGTTCTGATGAACCAAAACAACAACAACAAAAAAGGTTGAGGTGAAGGCTAAAAATCTAATCTTTGGAAGGCTGTGATGGATAGAAATATGCTTTATCACCATGTTATTTCTACGATGCCCTGGAGGGTCCCATTTAGTACATTTAATAATGAAAACAATATTGATTGACATTTCTGCAATATTTCATGGTGCATTTAAATACATTATGGAAATTCGACTTTACTTGACAAACGGGCGTGACAATCGGGCTGTAATGAGTCTAATAATCTCTCAACTCTTAAATCACGTGTCTTCGCTGATGAAAGATGAAGACTTGCTGTTGCTTCAATCAAAACCACGTTGCAACACGACGCCGTGGTGGAGTTTTAGGCTGATCACAGCGATCTGGCCGTCACCTGCGGTGATCATTATCACCTGCGTCGGCGCTGCACGCTCGCCGTGTTGATGCAAAGCTGTCCTCATCGTCCTTAGCCTACGCAAAAACATGCTTTCAAGGTTTATTCTTTGGTGATCGAACCGATTTTTTTCCCCCCAGT
The DNA here is from genome assembly GCA_911728415.1 of Lagocephalus sceleratus. NCBI lineage: Eukaryota > Metazoa > Chordata > Actinopteri > Tetraodontiformes > Tetraodontidae > Lagocephalus > Lagocephalus sceleratus. Next base: position 3,281,651 of record CAJVRN010000040.1, read on the forward strand.
GAAATCATGCTGACGAACACCGGGCCGGTGGTAAGCGAGGCTACTTTTCTTCATTTGACAGAAGCCTTTAGTTAGTTTACGTGCAGCTGCGTCGCATTTGTGCTCTCCACATGAATAATTATAACGTAATTATGGATATCTCTTCAATTTTGTTCGCAATAAAGCATGATTTATTACTCTAGGTTAATCAAGAAGCCAATTATCATTTGAAGTAATGAAGAGAGAGAGACCGCTCTGATGCGTTCAAGTTCATCTTGTTTTGTTTTTGACTAACTATATAAACACACACACACACGTATACACATTCGAAGTTATCTTAAATAGAGCTCAACTATTGTGCAGTTACAAAATGGGAAATGTGTGATAAATACTCAACAATATAAAACAAAGAAAAAAAGAATTTGGTTTGGCATAATGATTAAATTGTGAGGATTAAATTCATGTACTCTCGCAGTTAGCTCCAAAATGTCTTTTACAATGCAGGCTAAACTCTATTTGTCCATAATTGATGACGTGATTGAGAGTATAAGGGAGCTCTTCTTGGATGAAGGGCTTGAAGACCGCCTTGTGGACGATTTAAGACATGTAAGTTACATTCCTCCACACACACACACACACACACACACACACACACACACACACACACACACACACACACACAAATAAAAATGTACTTCCTGGCACAGTTGAGCAAAATCAATCATCTTAGTCGGATGTATCTTAGCAGGGAGTCAGACAGCCGTGTCTTCTGATCTGCAGCTCTGGGAATCAAAGATGATGCAGTCAAAAGCAATGGAAGACCTGAGGAAGGGCAACACAAACCCCTCCAACTTCGTGCTGCAGCTCCCTGCTAACTACAGACAGAGCGATCAGGAGGTCACCGGTAACACCGCCGCCTGAAATAAACCGCTTTTGTCAAGTGTATATAATTGCCAGAGCAGTACTCTGAAGTATTTCAGTCCCCATTAGACGCAGATGCTTAAATTGGATTATTTTTAGTATATGATGGTGCAGTGAATCAGAGATGTTTTTCTTCGTATTGATTTTTTGTGTGCGAGTGTGTGTGACCTGTTCTGCTCTGTTTCTTTCTCTCCATCAGCGTCAGTCGTGATCCCCACAAGTCAGAGTATCCACGCTTTCCCGAGGCTCAAGGCAAGTGCTTCACAGTGCACCTGTATCCAGGGCTCGGTCCGCACCAGATTCGGAGTCATCGAACATGCACGTCGTCTATCAACATGCGCTTCGTCCCTTTGATGCTGGAGTATTTCCCCCATTCTTTGCAGAGCAACTCGGAGACTCTTGCTACTTTTTCCCTACCCACGGGGTTGGCCTATCCCGTGCAGATCCCAGCCGGGGTCACGCTGCAGACGGCCTCTGGTAACACACCTGTAGGGACCCACATCTACCCTAGACTAGGACTCCCCATTACTGTGATTTTAACGACCCCCCCTTTGTGTGTGTGTGTGTGTGTGTGTGTGTGCGTGTGTGTGTGCAGGGCAGTTCTATAAGGTCAACGTTCCTGTTGTGGTTACTCAGACTGCAGCAGGTCAGCAACTTGCAGCCCAGCGCACCCACAAAGTCGGCGCGTGGCACGACGCTCAGTCCGCTCCGTTTCCCGCTCGGCACCAGGAGGCGGAGCCGCCCCCTGCTCAGGCTCCGCCCGTCAGGCATCCGCCAAATCCGGTCCAGTCCAACGCCGGTTTAGCCCCCAGTCAGGAGAGTGCGCTCCCCGTCCCTGCCTCGGACGCCCCGCGGCCCCGGGAGGTGGCGGCTCCGGAGCAGCAGGGGGCGCCGGACGAAAGCGATCCGGGCCGCCGAGCCGAGCCCGTCCACCTCGGGGGCGGCGGGGGCGAGCGGGTCGACGGCGAGGAGCCCCGGGCGGAGCAGCTGAAGAGCAGCGACATCGACGACATCCTGAAGAGAGTGATCGAGGAGGAGCGAGAGAAGGCGGAACGGGCCAGAGCGGCGGCGAAGGACGACGGCCAGTCCGACGACGTCCTCAGGGTAACTCCGAGCAACATTTACACCCCCCCGCTGAGCCGCGTACGCGTGGATAATTGTGTATTTTGAGGATTAATCTCATTTACTGCCTTAATGAGGACTTGCATATCTGTTAAACATGTTAAACATGAAGCCAGCAGTGGCCTCAAAAGCCTCTTAGATTTTTGTTAATCCATTTTTTATACCCAACCAACCGGCGACTGGTTGGATCCTGTATTTAAGAGATTATGTCTTCTGCTGTGGAATATATTATATATACTTTTCATCGTGTCCTCAATCTCAGTCAGTGTGTAGGTGTGGGGATTAAGAGGGTGTTTGGATGGCGGTTTCGGATGCTAAATTAGCGGGAAATGAAATATGCAGCGTGAAAATGGAGTTTGTGCTCGATTGTGGTCGGTTCTGCTGACGTCTGCTCTCGCCTCCACCAAGCTGGTCTACAGCTACGGCGACCTCTCCGACATCGTCCAGCTGGACGGCGCCGCCGACAACACCGACAGCGAGGGCGAAGGGCGGGCGCCTCTGGAGGAGACCGACTTCCTGGGGATGATCAACGCCGAGGCCATCAAGGCCCTGCAGGAGGGAGAGGCGGGCAGCAGCAGCAGCAGCAGCAGCAGCGGCGGCGAAGGCGGCGCCGGCAGCAGCAGCTCCACCAGCAGCGACAGCGCCGACGAGCTGGAGAACGCGGAGGAAGAGGTGAGAGCCCGCCCCGCCCGTCGCTTTGCTCCCGCCAAGAGGCCCACCGACCCCGCTCTCCTTCAGGACCCCTTGAACTCGGGCGACGACGTGATCGAGCAGGACATCCCGGACCTCTTCGACACCGACAACGTCATCGTCTGCCAGTACGACAAAGTAGGCGCGGCGTCCGTGGGCGACGGCGAGCGCCGGCAGCAGAGCCCCTAATTTCCTTTGTGTCGCAGATCCACCGCAGCAAGAACCGCTGGAAGTTTCACCTGAAGGACGGAGTGATGTGTTACGGAGGCCGGGACTACGTGTTCTCTAAAGCTGTTGGGGAGGCAGAGTGGTAATGAGCACACGACACGCGTGGGGAAACCTCCCGCTGAGGAGAGAAAACAATAACTGACTAATTGGCTTCAGTCAAAGCACGAATGCTTCTTGTTTTGGTGATTTTTTGCGTTCTCTGAGAAAATTAAAACTGAAGTCTGATGTGACTAGCTGCGTGGTGTTAAATTAGTTTAATTACGATTTCTATTTTTTGGGTTTTTTTTTTGAGGAGTTGGTAGAAAGGAAATTGTGTGTATGTCATGTCCATGCAGCTTTTTCACCGTTTGATTTTCAAACATTGAAACGATTTTGTGCTTGAGACAATAAATGCTCCCATATCTGCAGAGCCACCGCTGCGTTATCTGCTGCTCCATCCGCCACAAACCCAAATTCACAAAGGTCACCAGGTAACTTCGGATTTTGGTTGGTAGAAAAGTCACACAACGCACAAAAAAGTGTGACTTACCTTCGCAAAGTCCCAAGTTATTATTTTTTGTTTTACACGTGCAGATGCAAAATTACAAAATAAATACAGATTAGCAGGCATACTTGCACAAAGTAGTATTGAGGTATGGGGGACAAATCCAGATGGTAATCTGATTTCTCATTAGATTACTGCTGTTATCTTATGAAGATCATCACAGATGTTTACGCGAACACCTGACCAATCTGATACTGATTCACGTAAACTGACCTGTTGACAGATGTCTCTTTTTATTCTCGTTGGACAATAACGGAGAGGATTGAGTAAAAAAAAAAAAAAAAATACATTGTTGAAATCCATCTGAATTTGAACAGCAGATGTTCCAGAGCCAACCTCTCCATCCAGATTACCTGATCACAGCACTAAAATAAAATAAAAAAATTCACAGGACCACAAAGAAATCAAAACCACCGGCTCTGTAAAAACGTTGTTTCTACCAGATTTCAACTAAATGACATATTATGCGATGATCTACGCGAGCGTCAGCATCACTTTGTTAAACCGAGACTGGTTTGTGTGGAAACTTCCTCTTTGGTACCATATTAACAGTGCAGGCGCGAATAGCTCTCACCTTCAGTCTTAATAAAAAAACAAAACAAAAAAAAAACCCAAAACTGATGTCAGATCAGTCACGGACGCACAAGACCGACAATCTCTTTAGTCTGACCTAAACTTTGAGGCTACGTTCACAGAGCAGACGGTGCGTTCGGGTCCACCAGAAAGGGGAAGGGAGGGTGGTTTGCGCGCTTCTGTCATGTCGCCCCCTTGTTCAGGAAGCAGCCCTTCATCTTGACGTGGTACGCGTAGAAGCTGAGCGACTGCGACTTCCTGCCCGCCTTTTTCTGGCCGGGCTTGGCCGGCGCCGGGCGGCTGCACCGCCTCAGCGCCAGGAACACGTCCTTCCTGAACGCCCGCGTGAAGAGGGTGTAGAGGAAGGGGTTGCACAGCGAGTTGATGGGGTAGAAGAGGATGAGCAGGATCTTGGAGTGCGACATGGTGATGAGGGGCATGCGGAGCGCCGCCGAGATGGCGAAGAAGGAGATGGGCGCCATGCACACGAAGTCCGTGAAGATGAGCACGGCCATGCGCTTGGCGATCTTGGTGTCGCCGTGGCGGGTGGCGTGCTCGGGGTTGCGGACGCTCAGGTACATGCACGCGTAGCAGTAGCAGACCACCAGGAAGGCCGCCACGTTGAGGATGAGCACGGCCACCACGTAGAGCTGCGAGCCCAGGTCGTCGATGTCCATGGGCAGGCAGATGCTCACCTTGCTGTAGCTGCTCACGCCCACTAGGGGGAGCAGCGCCACCAGCAGGGAGAAGCCCCAGCCCGCCCCCATGACGGGCACCACGTGACGCATGCGCAGCCTCTTGTCGACCCGCATGGCGTTGACGATGGTGTGCCGGCGCTCCAGGCTGATCACGGTCAGCGTGTACACGGAGAGCTCGCTGGCGAACACCGTCAGGAACCCGGCGGCGCCGCAGCCGGGCCCCGTCTGCCAGTCGTTGGCGTGGTTGTAGTACTGGTGGCGGGAGTGGTAGTCCACGAAGGCGATGAGCATCAGGTAGAGGCCCATGCACAGGTCGGCCACGGCCAGGTTGCACATGAGGAACCTGGAGATGGTGATCTTGCGGTGGCTGGCCAGCAGGATGACCAGGACGGCCAGGTTGCCCATGACGGCGCAGACGGTGATGATCCAGGTGAGGCTGCGCAGGAAGGTGAAGCCCAGCAGGTCCTCGCAGGGGTTGAAGGCGTCGGGCTTCGGGGTGCACTTCACAAACGGGTTGTTGAGACAGTCCTCGTACTGGAAGCTGATGTAATCGGCCAGGTTGACGTCCTCGGCGGTGGGCTCTCTGGAGAGGACAGATTACGGGCGTTCATTTGCTGTTAATCCCAGGAAGTATCGTTTGATTTAAACACTGCGACTGACATTTCGCTGAGGTCGCATAACTTGGTCAGGTTCTTCAAGGAACTTTCCCTTTAAAGCAGAGACAACGAGAAGGTCAAAGCAGGAAGGCTTCGGCGAGCCTGGGACGTTAATCGGCGGGATTGAGCCGAGAGCCCCCCCCGTTACCTCTGTTTCCTGCGCCACGTGTTGAAGGCGCAGCAGTGGCTGGGGTAGGTGAGCTCGGCCTCCAGCAGGTCCGCCAGGCTCTCCAGGGGAGGGAGGGTCTTCAGGGCGAAGGTGGAGGTGGCTTTCAGGGTCCTGACGCGCCTCAGGCCTTTGGTTGGGAGGGAGCTCAGGGCGGTGGAAGAGACGTCCCTGGACGGAGACACGGGCGTCGGTCATCGGCGAAACCGGACCGCTGTGTTTTCCCTTGGCCGAGCAGAGGACGACTTCGCGGAAACCTTCGGCCTTTTACGAGGTTTGTTCTCGCGTGTGGCGTTTAAGGCTCGAGACTCTGCTGGCACCACCCCCCCGCATGGCCCGTGTTCACCTTTGACCTTTTCTGTGTGCCAGACACTCGGGGACCGTCGTATCTCCAGCTCCGAGTATCTGCTGAGTAATCAGCCTCGCTGCCTGTTTACACAGACAGTCGATAAACTGTGTTATGAAGGTTAATCGCGCCCGACTGACACACTTCAAACTCTTTAGCCGTACAGAGACGGAGGGCAAGTAAGCGAGCCCCTGCCTGCTCGTGTGTTGTTTTACGACGTCACAGATTCCATTAGCTGATACTGAGTAACCTTTAAGTGGGGCCGTGTTTACAGTTCGCCCATCGAGGGGGTGGGGGTGGGGGGTGGCAGTAGCAGCGGGGATGTTCGGACTTTCTTCCGCGAAATCGCGACTCTCCTCTTGGATATGTTGCCAAGTCGTAAGAAAGTAGCCGCACGTCTGACACTAGATTCCCTTCAAAAGACCAAGCCAAGTCAACACAGATAAAGAAGCCCCCCCCCCACACACACACACACACCCCACCACTCCACCCTTCCCGCCGCCGACCCCAAACGTTGTTTCATCTCCTGCAATCCGCAGAACGCGGCGTCTGACGTCACGGCCCGGCTGAAGCGGGCACCTCGGGCGTCCCTTCTCACCAGCAGCCTTGGCAGCAAATCGGATGCTCCGTGTGCTGCAGAAGCCTTTTGTTGGAGGCGTCTGGGGGTGGGGGGGGGGGTCCGGATCAGCGCTGTGCGTAATGAGTCCTGCCTCACCAGAACTGGAGCTGCTTTTATACGATGCGTAATTCAAACTGGGATAGACTTCAGGATAAGTGTGTGTAAGATCGGGGGGGGGTGTTGTTTTGTAGCCTTTACAGAGGGACACGCTGTCCCGCGCACTTACAGCTAGATGGACGGTGATAGCATCACTTCCAGGAAACTCGTTCAAAAGCACTCCAAGCGCGACGCGGCCTCTGGAGAAGCTTTGTGGAGGCGTTAAAGCGAGCCCACGCTACCAAAGACACATTCGCTAAACATGCTTTTGCGCTAAGGATAGCCAAACATTACGTTTTTTTTCATGAGGATTTAGTGCAACAAATCGTTCCCACAGCACGGGAAACAGCCATCGAGGGAAACGTTGCGATCCCCGGTGCCAGTTCTCTCCTTTGCCATTAAATCAGCCGCAGATCTCATTTTATTTAAAGGCTAGCCGCCCTTTGGTGTGGGCCGTCAGACACTGGCGAGGCCGGAGCGCTTTTTACGCGCTGTTCCATCCGCCCCTCACTTACAGAACCGTCGGACCCGAGGCCCCCTCGAAGGCGTCCTCCTGGATGTCGTGGAGGTGCCTGTTGTCTTTCAGGATCCTGCGGAGGCAAACAGAAAACGCTGACAACGCCAGTCGTCCTTGATGTTCGCAGGCGCGCATCTGCTCCTCTGTTTACTGAACTTGACATTGCAGAGGAGCATTATTTTTAAACTGCCTGGTGTCTCTAAGGGAAAACAACAGGACACCAATCTTTATTTAGTCTTACATAATGCTTGTTTACTGGCACTTTCTGGTTTTCTTTCTTTACTCCCTTGATTAGATAAAACAGCATGAACCCCAACCCCGCTGGGGGCGATAACGCATGTTTTTTTTTTTTTTAATTTATTTTTTTTAAAAAAACTTACAGCGTGCTGAGCTTGGTTCCGTTGAACGCGTGGGACCTGATTGTTCTGAAGCCGTTCCAGACCAGGTACCTGTCAAGAACACATTGTTTTTTTTGTTTTTTTTTGTTTTTTTTTTCATGCAGAAGAACTGAACATTTCATCCACTTAAATTAAAAAAAAAAAATCAGACACATTCTTTAATAATAAGCGAGTTGTTGCTCTTCAGTTCAGATAAACGTGGCAGAATTGCAGTTTCTGTACTCACATGTCAACACACTCCTCTGTGATACCCTGGAAGGAATTGGCGGGGATGATTTCAATCCTCATGTTATCAGCCATTTCCCTGCACGGACCAGATAACACCAACGAGAGCCTCGTTTATCGGGTTTTTTTTTTTTTTTTTAATTTATATATATGTTGCGTATGTTAATGTGAGGGTGCACATTGAAGATACGTGACCCAGTTGGAGGATTTTGCGCGTCAGTGGGGTGGAATGGGGGGCTGACACCGGCTGGTAGGCTGAGAGCGAAAAACAAGCGGGGCTTTTCGCTTCCGAGCGCACCTCGGAAAATGTGCGAAGACTCACAGGATGATGTTGGCTGCCAGGGAGGAGACGCTGGTGAAGTCAGGGAAGCGGATGAGTCCGGTGTTGGAGATGCTTCTGCCAGATAAGAAAAAAAAAAAGAAGAAGAAAAAAAAAGCGATCACAGTTTCAGTTCACGGTTGAGTTCAGTTCAACTTTCTTTGCAGACGCAAGGTCTTGGGGGGGGGTTCTAACAGGAGGAAACCTTGAGCAGGACCGTTCCTGCTGATAGAACATGCACATACACCATCAATATATATATCCCCACCACATTTCACTGCCTGATGACAAGTTACCTCATTAAAGTTGACGCTTCGGGCAGGCGCTGATTTCTTTTTTTTATAGGTTTGAAACCCAACTTTAATGTTGCAGGGAGGGGGGTAACGGCAAACTGCACACGCGGGCGAAACTTTTAGATTAAAAACAGAGTTCTGAGGCTTTAAACACGATGGCACGGGACGGGATGTTTATATCGCCACCGGCACTGACAGCTTAATTTTCGGGACGTCACTGAGACGCAGCCGTGTTTGTCGCTAAAGCGCAGCTGCCTGTTGTAAACCAGAGCGGCCGTGGAGAAAAATCAGAAGTTTGGGTTCTACCTGCGAGTGTTTGAAATGTGGGAGACGCGAATGGAGGCCAGCAAAGTTTCCTATTTTCTACCCTTCAGCTATTGGAAACATGCACGGGCGCGCTTTTGGAAAAGACGCGCTCGTCAGCTCAATGGAATAACATCTTAATAGTCGCTATAATCTGATTTTAGGGCTTTTATCTGTGTTTTTTTTTTTTTAACGTATTGGGTGACAGTAAGATGCTAAGATGTGTTCTTGACTTACAAATGTTCCAGCCTGGGCAGGTCGGTGAAGGCCCCCTTTTCAATGACCCTCAGACTGTTGATGTTACGCACAGAACTGCGGGGTTATAAAAAGGAAAGAATCAGCAGTGATTACCACTCAGCTGTCAAAAGACACTAAACATGTGCCTGTGGTTTACACGTCATGGCTGGGAAGGACTAAAGCTGCAGCTTTGTGACTGACAGCGCATCCCCGAGAAATTCTAAACACCCCCCCCACACACACCCCGGGCTACTGCAGCGAATAATTCCTTTTGTCGGGTACCGGAGGTCCGGGCGTCACTTACATCTGAGCCAGGCTGCGGAGCGACAGGAAGGCGTGCCTCTGGATGCGCGCAATGGAGTCGCTCTGGGAGATCTCGCTGTTGGCGCAAACGCACGGCAGCAGGTTAACGCCTCACGACTGAATGTGGAATCTTTTTTTTGTTTGTTTTTTTTAAAAAAAACGCCCCGGTGAAGAGCAGCAACCTGTGGTGGCTTGAATGTCTCCCCGCTCTGATTCAACTCGGTTCTTAAAATAGGACAAGATATACAGTTCACGGGAGGATTATTAAATCAACCACACACACACACACACACACACACACACACACACACACACACACACACACACACACACACACACACACACACACACGTTTTACCTCTTCACCTCCACCTCATAAAATCAAGCATTCATCAGTGACGCATCTATTCCCGGAGGACTAAGCGAATTCCTTTAAAATGAGAACTAAACAAAGACACGCCGATTAATCTGAACTCACTGACAGGTCCTTTAACTATTCAGGTTTATAATAGCTGCCTTTTTCTCAGACGCTTCTAACGATGACTTGTACCAGGCCAGAGGGCATCCCAGCTGCTCACCTCTTTGTGGGAAACAGCCATCCAATGGTCAGTTTCCTCTTTGTTTGTTTTGGTGAACTATCCCTTTAAGTCTGCCGGGTTATGCTCTGTTTCACCTCCAGACAGACGGAAGAAGCCGCCTGTCTGGCTGCTTTACGCTCAGGGCGACTCCCCACAGCTCGTAAAAAGATTTTTGAAGCGGTCACCTCGATGGACATCGCGCTCTCCGAGCGTGCGTCATCTGTGACCCCGGGGAGCTCCTCGCAGTGTTCCACCTTGACACTGGCTGTTATAGGCTCATTTACAGGCTGGAACTTTGACCGACGGCAGCTTAAAAGCTGTGGCTCCGTTTAAACCTTTTGTTTTAACCCCTTCTCTTAAATCTCGGTGACAGGGGGACTAAATTGGAACACAATGATCCCATTACACGTGAGTACTGTAAGTATCCTGGGCTGATAAGACCCGTCCCTGAGCGAGCAAACACCCCCACGCTTTTAATTGGGAAATGACTTTGGCTCAGTCTGGGATGTCTTTTGACATCCCAGGCGAGCGCTGCTTTAATTTTACTTGGAATAAATAAAAAGAAAAGCTATAAAACCACAGCCAAAAAGACTCGAACTATGAACACTTCAGAGTCTGGCTGCGTTCACTTCTGTTTACTTTCTGGGCCTTTATCTCTCGATCTCAGCAGACTTCCCCAGAAACGTCAAACTGCACGCACGGGCGAAACTTTTGAGATCCAACTTTCAGATTTGAGGCTTTTAAAAACTCTGCCACAGTTGTCGGTCCGCCCGGTCCCGACGGCGGAGGAGTCCCCCGCCCCGTCACGGCCGAGCGCATTGGGAGAAGCGTCAAAGATTCCATCTCGACGCTCTGAACCAGGCGCACTGCCTCGGACGATGTGTGCACATATTCGGATGCAGTTTGAATCGGGGCGCTCCGCATTTTAGTGTTATCTAATCCCCAGAGAACATGCTGTGAATGTTCTGCGTGGACCTCACCATCAGATGATGCTCCAGGGTAAAGCGGCCGGAATTTTTTTTTATCCATTTCTCTCTCTCTCTCTCTCTCTTTTTTTAACTTTTTTAAAAAGATGACCTAGAAGTTAGGTGAAAAGTCAAACGTGCCAAATTTGGAAAGATAGCTGGATTTACGGCAGCTCTGAGAAGATATGGAACATAACATCACCTCCTCGCCAAATATGTGTTGTATGTTTCTTCACTTGGGGAAATCATGAGAAAAAAAAACAACAGTGCACTTACATCATAGTAATGTTGATGAGCTCCTTGAAAGCGTGAGTGGGGACTTCTTTCAAAGGCATGTGTGTCAGCCGGCTGTGGGACACACGAAAAGTGTAAAGAAGTCAAAGACGACACCAACGCCTCCACCAGAGAGTGCGCGTCAAGTAAAGACATGGAGAAGTGGACGGTGATGCGTTCACGGGTTACTCACAGTCTGGACACGGCTCTCGCTGCAGCCCTGGAGGCCAGCTGAGTGTCCCTGCTGCACTGGAAAGTGTGCTGGCTGCAGCGGCAGATGGCTGGACAGCTAAAGGCGCAGCAGGAGCGCACATTCAGGACAGCGGACAGCGCGACCAGGAGCCAGACCGCCCGGGGAGCCATGGATGACACCGGAGCGCGCACACCCACAAACACACACACGCACGCACCCGCGCCTCCTCGCCACCGAGACGCAGGTCCTCCTGAAAAGTTAAACGGATGAAACACTCGGTCACAGGACCGAAGCCGAAGAACGATCCGGTTGTTTTGTTTTTCACACGTGGGACTCCTAAGCAGCGCGCTGCTGCCTTCAGGTGCTGTCGTAACTACGAGAACTCTGCTGTCAGAAGACGAATTAAAGTGGAAAGCAGGATTTTCTTTGACAGCCGAGGAGAAGAGAGGTGACGTTTCAGTGGGAGGAGAGCAGAGCTGTTCCAATACATTCATGTGAAGAAGGAATGGACTTTTCTCCCCTTTTTGGTTTTAACATTTAGATTTTCAAGGTCATTCAGGACAAAACATGGGACAGTAATAATACTGATAATAATGACAACAATAATAATTACAACAATAATAGTCATCAGTTGACTATTAATACTCATGTACAATAAAACTTTGACCAATGTTTTATTCAATTATACAAAAAATGGTATAGAGAAGGAAATCATTGTTTACAAATTACAAATCATCAAGGTATTAAGGAAAAACACATCTGATGTTCAGCTCCAGACTCATTTAGAGAATGGTTATGTCCAGATAGAAGTTTTTATTAGAGGCTTCATCGTTTACCTCTTGATTCCACATTACTGGATTGGTTATTATTATTATTATTATTATTATTATTATTATTATTATTATTATTATTATTATTTTGACATTTAACAACATCTGTTTTGTACAGCTTCTTCTCATCTACACACAGGAAGTAGCCTTTAGTCTTTAGCAGCTGAATAATCGGACATTACATCTCCCAGCAGAATAAAATTGTTCACTCATAAAAGTCTTGTTTCATGTTGCAGCAATCTGCGATTTCACGGTGATCTGAATATAATTTATGAACTGGGAGGCACTCTGCACAACTTGAAGCGACAAAGTGTGCCTGGTTGGAATTTGTTGGTGTTAAGCCTGAACGAATGTGGCAGCAGTGTAACAGGATGGTTTTCACACATCTGGTTAGGACAGCTCCACCGTGCACATTAAAGCAAGCCAAGTGAAAACAAACGAGCTTAACTGGTGGAACTGTGTTTTAGCTGACTCCAACCCAGTGCAGGAGTGAAGTTGTAGAAAGTTTTTTCAGCAACTGGGCAGCATTTTTTCCACACATGTGAAAGGTTAACCGACCCATCCTGTTTTTACCTTGTTGGGAACCCTCTGCATCGACATTCACGATCAATTTTTGTAGACCTTTATGATGATTCTCCCACGTCCTCCGGGTTGTTTTGGACTTGAGTTCTGCAAAGCATCAAGAAGAGTTTTCTGCTGCTTCGATATTCAGAATTCACAACATTTCCCTTTTTTCATGCAACTGATTGAAAGAGCCTCTTTGTCATGTGCCTGTCAGGCTGCTGAGAATAGTGATTAGTAGGAACAAAACCTGTCAGAACACTTACAGACATGACTGCAAATAAAGCTCAAGTCAGTAGCTGCTATTAGCTGCGCCAGAAAACAATTTGCATTTGATGTGCGTTCACCCTTTGTAAAGGAGAGTGGGGTTAAAAAGAAAAAGTTCAAATATAAAATGTTCTTTTCATTTTGTGAGGCCATGTCTGCTTTACATCACTTAACATCACAAGAGACAACAATCCAAGGTCTGGTTTGCACCATTTTGTCAAATGAAAAGTGTTACATCACCCCTGCTGTCAATGCCTTGACCCCTGTAGAGAGCAGCAGCACACACACAGATCCTCACATTTCTATTTTTGCGAGGATGTTAACAGACAAAATATCTTACCCAACTACTTATTAACCCTAACCAACCAGAAGACCTCCCTAACCCTGGCCTGAACCCCCACGTAAGCCCAACTGTAACGTAGCCTTAACATCACGTCTTAACCCTCGGACAGTCTTTTAAAGTTTTGGGGTCCAGCAAAAATAGCACCACTTCACAAACATGGCCCCACTTTGTTTGCAGACTCAACATTCTGGTACTCAATATGTAGTAAACACACACACAACACACACACACCCTTGTAACTTTTATCTTTGTGAGGGCTTCATCCCCCAGCCCCTTAGCCTAACCCTAACCATCCCATCAACACACCCCTCCAACTCTGACCTTAAACCTAACCTGAACCCAACTCTAAACCCAACCTTGAAACCAGGTCCATGTCCTCACTTCCCAAAAATGTCCTCATGTGTCGTAGAATGCTGACTTTGGTACTCAGTATGTAGCGAGTACAAGAACACAAATACGCACACACGTGCTCACGCAGTACCTTGTAACACCACCAGACCTGTGTTCCAGTTGCTACCTCCCTGCACTGTTGGCTCCAGCTCTGACAGGAAGAGAGATAATAACGTGTGTAACTGGGAGCGAGTCTCTGGTAACCACCACGCTGTGCATCACTTCACACCTGGAAGGTCACACGCAGCGGGTGGGCATTTAAACAAGAGCATATGAACAGATTCATCAATTTAGCATTCAAATTTCCTCCTGACCGTGAAAATCGAGCGGTTATAGCAGCATAATGGCTGTGCCGCAGAGGTAATTGTGAGTTTAATATGCATTTGTGAGAAAGAACTGCGATTTGTTTTGCAGCCCTCTCATCTGCTTTATTGGATTTATCAACATGGGTGAAACGATGGAGCAATAAATACATTAACTGCTTTAGATGCCATGACCCGGCGACTCAGGGTGTGTGTGTGGGTGTGTGTGTGTGTGTGGGGGGGGGGTGATGGGGTGGTGGTGTTGGTGATGGGGGGGTAGTGTTAACATATTAGGTGAAATCTGTAGTGTTTTGTTGCATTGTAAATCAGATGATGCCCATAAATATTGTCTATTTCCAACGTGTCATGTGACCCCCCCCCCACCTCCTACAGGAGTGGAACATGCACCCTGACGACCCTCCGTAACCCGTCTGTGGTCATTTGACGCGTCTGACCGAGAGGCTTTGCGGTAGACTTGTGACTCTGTTTGGAACTTTTGTGTGTACTATCAGTTATTTGGCCTCGCCATTGTGATTGTGTTCTTGTAAGAGGGCACACCCCCCCCCCCGCCTAATAACGTTATAAAACTGTTAATTAAGTGAAGAGAACAGCAGCGTTCAGGCTGGACACGCAGTCGTGGTGCGTTCACACCTCGCACTTTCACCTTCCCTGCTTCCTACCTGTGGCTGAGAGGCTGTTGACCTGTCAATATTCTGCTGCTGATCAGAGCGCGCAGAGGAGTGTGTCACAACACATAAAGCAGCTCAAACCGAGGAAAAGGAGCGCCGTAACGTCAGAGCCCGAGTGACGATCAAACACGGGCGCTGGGTCCAAACAGGCCTGGGGTCATGACTAAAAATGATGGAGGGAGTAACTGATGTCAAAAGCTGTTTACGTACAAAGAGATTTTTCAGGGACAGAGGTCAGGAGCCAACACCCGTCAGTGTGACATTTGAAGTAATTGGAAACGGGGGCACTGAGTGTGTTCCCAGACTCACTCTTGTATTAGTCGGGGCAGCTGTAGCTGCAGAACAACAGCTTTCCATCTCAGCTATCATGAACCTGAATGCATCTCACTGTTTTCTATATTTAAAAGATGACACAAGTCTCTAATAGAGTCCTAGTTTCATACTAAAGCATTTGGAACTGTGCGCTGGAATGCTAATAAAGTTCTTTGAATCCTTGAAATTCAGGACAGTGGCCTTAATTTAAATGTAATGCTTAAATCAAAAAAAGAGGCTTAGAGAAGGTGAAAGCAAACACACACACACATGCACACACACACACACACACACACACACACACACACACACACACACACACACCTCAGCCACACGATAATGACCCTCCTTCTGAAAAATACCTTCCTATTTATTCCATTTGCATTCCAGAAAAAAATCTCATTTCATGTCATGTTGACAGTTTTGGATGTCAAAATTCGACAAACACGTTAACACAAGCCATAGCTGAGAATTTAAATTCATAAAAACAGCTGCTGACAAAAGTCTATATAGAGATTTTCCCCTCTGACTCTCATCTCACCAAAGGACTAAATGCCTTTTTTGAACACTGATATTGAACAAGATATTTTTCATAAACAAGCCACGATTTTATCCGCCTTGTTGTTGATGTAAACTGTACGGAGGCTTTTTTCTGGATGTAAAGATCGCTTGTACGATTGATCTCAACTACTTCTTTTTCCACCCCAGAACATCTAAAATCAAGGATCCGTGCTCGAGGCCATGGCAGCGGTTCATATCACCAGCGAAGGAAGTGACGGCCAAGGAGAATGAAAGAGTTCAACATGACAAAGTAAAGATAACACACTCTCACACACACACCCACACGCACACACACGCACACACACACACGCACACACACACACACACACTCATACAGCTGCACAAACCACATGTACGCACACAAAAATCTCCTTCCCTCCAGCACGTAATAGCATGTTAACCACCATGGAATAAACGTGTTTGTTCCCTCTCATCTATTTTTTTACATTTTATTTTGTTGTGTTGGTGCAGTTTTTGCTGTTCAAAGTGTTTGACCTTGAATCTGTCCGTGCTCTCTCCATCCCTCAGCTCCTTGCCCGCTGCATACACACAGAGACACACTCAGCGGCTTATCGGCACAGGAATTCGCTGGTCCTTGGACATCTGAAATGAACCTCAGAGATATCACTTTAAGAGCATTAACCCTTTCAAACCCATTCAGACTGGACTCGAATCCTCCCTTTAGCCATTAACATTGCATGACAGATTTCCCTTAAACAGTGGGACTACCACCGATGGCTGTGTGTGTACCCTCCTGTGTCTTTTCGCTGGCGCTCGGCTGAGGATTCCAGCTGCGCGACGCCAGCTGCTCTTTGATCACCGATTCATTCTGATCTGACGCAAAAGGATAATCGATGTTGTGAAAATGGGACACGGGTCTGTTTACGGGGGCCAGCGGGCTCCATTCACAGGCGTGGCGCTGCGCTCGTGCTTGCACCGATGCGTTTAAACGCTCCACTGAAAACGTCTCTTTTCTTCATCCTTAGAGAGGAACCAAAAAAAGGGACACAAGCTAGTTGACTGTTATGAGCATTGAGAAGTGAAGAAGTCAATATCTCTATCAAGCGTCACATTGGTGGAATGCAAATTGGCGCCATTTCAAGCTTTTCCTCGAATAATTACAGCTAATTAGCAATCAGTGATCATTATAGTCTTCATTTAACACAGCTGAATGTTGGCAGGAGGACTGAAGACTCATTTAAAGATATAAAATAATCCAATGTGGAACTGTTTGGTTTGTCTCAATGATCATTGGTGGAAATGTCCTCAGTATTTTACTTTTTCATCCACGTGCAATGAATAAAATGGTCTCAAAAGAGCTGACTTCAATGTATGTGTTGTGGAAGTTTCACTGTTATCTCGGCTTAGCTGGAAATGTGTTTACTTCCACAACTTCCACCCTTCATTCAGTTCCAGCAGAACTGAATTTTTCTTTTGGCTTCTCACAACATCAAAGTGGTCCATTCAGAGCCAGCTGGACAGAACAGCACTTGCACCCCTGTGTGTCTGTGTGTTTGTGTGTGTGTGAAAAAGAGAGCGAGACAGAGCAATTTGGACCGGGGCCCAGCTTCTGGCATATTTATGTAGATAAACGCATCTTCGTAAACCTTTTTCTGTGGACGCTCTCATGGTGAGCAGACCAAGGTGTCCACCAAGGGCCACATACGGCCTCTCTGATTTTAAAGCGGGGATTTCACGCTCGTCTGCTCCATTCACGGTGATGTTGTTGCTCTCAGACAGTCGGGGTTATGCGACAACGTCCTGTGAGGCTTTCAGAGGACAGCTGGCGTCTCCCATCAATATGCACGAGCAGCTGGGACTCCTGGTGGCGACCAAATATGCTAATTATAAAACTGGAAACGGGGAAGGCCACAACTGTAACGAGATGTGTGTCATTACACTACGTTTAATAATTCTGGGGATGAATGGATCTTGCAGGCTTTGGAGTGGAGCTCGTGCTGCGGTCCAACGTGGTTGACAAATGGTGTTGAGGAGCATGTTGCTTTGCTCGTCATTGGAAAAAAAAAAAAAAAACAACCTCTCTGTTTGGAGAATTTCCTCTTCGACTGAGGATGATACATTGTGCTCTGGGTTGTGTTCTTATCAGTCTTCTTCAAACACTTCCTCCTCTCTAAATCTTTCTGCCTTTGTGCCTCCTGGATGTCTGAAAAAAAAAAATGCATCCAGGATCTGTTAGCTTCAGTTACATGCACTCATGGCCTCAGCAAAGACAGAGTTGGGAGTTCTGTCATCTGCAAAACACCTTTATAGCCTCTTCCCCAGGAGGAAAGGATGCTTTTAGAAAACGTCTATTTTGTTGTAAACTCCAAACATGTCATGGATGGTGCCGCAGCACCCGCCCTGCACGGGTCTGAGTTATTGTTTTTTTTTTTCCCCTCCAGATCAATAAGTACACACACACACACACACACACACACACACACACACACACACACACCCACCCCTGTATCTGTGCGTGTGTGTATGTGGGTGTGTGTGCATGTGGTGTTGTATAACTGACAGTGTGACCCTAAAACAGTCACTGTTACTGGATTTGACAGGAATAGAATTGATGTGTGGCTCCTTTTGAGATCACTGAAGGAAAGTTCACCAGCTCCCAAGACTAAAAAAACACCCTGTTTTGTCTGTGGCTGTCATTTTTTACTCAAATTCTGAATTTATGGTTCTGTCTGGACTATTAGAGTCGCAGACAATAAATATACATAAAGATATAGAAACCGTTTTCAGGTGGAAGTATGAGGAGAGGACCAATAACAGTCGAGGCAGGGCCCCCGACCTTGTGAGGGGTCTACATAAAAAGACAGCTTGGCTTTAAGGCAATGGTGGAAAGAGAAATTATTTTGTGTTCTGAAAAGAATCAAAAAACATCAAAGGGAAGATCAAAGAACGGCAAAGAGAATCAACCCGAATATCAAAGAGAATCAACAGCGATATCAAAGTCAACCTGTTCTCGTCACTGTCAGAGTCATGTTTGACTGAAAACCATCATCGGAAGGCATTCAAAACCGCATCTATTATCAATGACACAGGTGATCGGCAGTTGGCGGCGGGCTGCTCATGCTGCGGCAGGCGCACAGCTGAGCTGGCCGGTGGTCAGCGGCCTGGGCAACAATCGAGCAGCTGCAGAACAAACGCCAGGCCTGGCTGTCCCCCGCAATAGATCCACAGTCACACGCTTTAGAATCATCCATCTAGCAAATCTGTTACCCTCTAATTAAGCTGAAAAGGGAAGGGGGGCCGGTAAGAGGGTCATTAAGCGTGTATTTATTTGGCAAAGCACTGGTACAGAATGGCAGCCGCGCTCTCCTCGCTGGGTCATATAATTGGCCCGAACAATGGTAAGCTCAGTGTCATGCAGAGTGATGTGTAAGGACACTCGGGGCTGCTGCAAATTGAGCCCTGCCTGCAGCACACAAACTTTGATCGTTACAGCCTCTGCGGGGGGCCGCGCTGATGAATGCCCGCGTTGACCCCGAAAGCGCCGAATGAATTTTGGGAGCCGCTGATGATGCCGGCTCGCACGCAGCACTTTATTGCTGGAAATGAAAAGAGGACAGGTGCCCTGTGAGGAGGATGTGCGATTACATCAGAAACAGGATGAAAAAGGGGTGGATTCAATTTGGGAGGACGTGTATCACACTGGCAGAGGGGCCCTTGTGCGACTCAGAGATTGGGGGTAGAGGAGCATTAATCATGACACGAAACCTGCATCTCCGGGTTATCCAGCTTTGGCTGTTATAGCGTTCAGTGACCTGAAATACGGTGGGTGTGAAAGTGAAGGTCGATGGCCTTGCAGGGGGCTCCTCTGAAGACAGGGGCTCTTCATTTGCCAAATATAATCTAAAAGACCGAAAAACTTAGCCAAGTTCATCGGCTCAGAACAAATATCAAAGTCTTTGTATGATGAACTAAGCCGGAGTTCCAGGAAGTGTGTTTCAGTTCAGTTGTAATTCACTTCAGATTATACAATCAAGCTTGTCTCTAGCCAATTTACAGAATCCCAGAGCCTGACCCCAGAGCAAACGACAGTGACGGGAAAAAACATTATTTTAACAGGGAGAAACCTTGAGCAGGACCAGGCTCATATCACGGGGATCCTCCAGCTGATAAAGGGGGACTAGAAAGGGGAGATGAGGCAGGCAAGGACAGAAATATGAGAAGAAAGGACACATTGAGCATACATGCAAATACCTTGTTGTACTGTGTGTGTGCGTGTGTGTGTGTGTCATAAAAATATGTAGGCTGCTTATTACTTCAGTGTCTCAAGTGATACTTCACAGTTCCTATTGGCAGCGAAAATGCAACCTAAATAAAGGGAGAAGTACTTCTTCCCTTTGAGAAACACGTCCAGGATTAACCACGCATTTTTGTCCCTAGCTGCATCGGTGTTTCCTCTATCTGGCCAATGATCTGTATCATCATTAAGAACTGCACCCCGGGACTCTAAAACGTCTCCGAATAACAGACAGCTGTCCTGAGATCAATGCGAAACATCATCAGTGTTAAAGATGAGGAACCTCCAGCAATCACTTGTCCGTGGAAGAGTGAGGCAGCGCTGCAATCAATCCTGATTGGGCGAGATGCAGAGACAAGAGGGATGTCGGCACTCCGGCTGTTTAAAGGGGTCAAGTGCCATCGATTGTGAGCTTCCGCGGAGACACGGGCCTGTCATCGATAAGATGGATTAAGCTCTCAGTGCCGGCACATGTTCCTCCGCTGCCCATCATTTCCTCCCGTCCTGTCTGCAGTGTCGACTCTATGATTCACCGTCCCGGGTGTTTTCTCTTTGTGGGTCCTCTGCGGCATGATTCTTCCTGGAGGAAGTACAGGTGGACTCACAGACATCCTCAGTGGGAGGACGGACTTTGTTTACAGTAATAAAAACAGAGAAAAGTTTTCATCTCTCTTCTTGCAGCGACATAAATTTCATTCTCCTCGAGGTATTGATTCCCTTCCCCAAATAAGATTCTCTGGAGAAGCCCTGATGATATATACTCTCATAGGCTGCAATCATTTATATTTATTGCTAACAATTGCTTTGCCTATTGTATGAGTGGGTGAGGTTATAATAATAAACTGAAGAGTGATTCTGATCATTACTTATTAGATTTAATGCTGCAGCCTGAACTAGGGGCGCTGAACTGGTCAGTACTGCTGACCTCTCCAGGCTGAATCATGCCCCTTCCCTTCAAAGGATCAATCTAATGATTTAATACATTTATTTTCTTAAGCAACAGTCAGCTCTATTCAAAATTCCCAAATGGGCCACCAGCAGGGACCAGCAGCTGGATAACATCATAAGGCAAGTATGTAGCAGCTAAAACGAAGACGCTTGTTTTTTAGCCTTTATTTTGAAGTCTCGTATCATCCTCATCTTTTTTTCATGTTTCCCACCTGTGTGATTGCATTACCTGCCCCAATGTGTTCCATCTGTGTCTTGTTGCGTCCCCCTCCTCACATATATAAGCTGTGTTTCCCTTCGCTTGCCTCCTTGTCTTGTCGTATATGTGAGAGCGTCCGATAGATGTTCTGTTTTGGTGCTTTGGAGTTTGCCTATTGATTTTGTATCTCTGCCTGATTATCTGTCTGCCTGACTTTAGATTTGGATTGAATAAACACACTCTGTATCTGTGTGTCTATGCCTTTGATTACCTAGTCTAATATCTATTCTTTTAAACTATTTATTTATATGATAATTTCCCTGCATGATGCGAGGTCCCTCTATTTGAATATACCTTCTATCTATCTGGCGAATATGTGCAGGGACCAAATATGAAGGCCAAATTGACTCTCCACCCAGTGATAATGTTATTACACCACATATTTGAAGTCAATCATGTTGTGGAGAATCAGCGTAGACAAAACACTCAGCAGTTGGATAGAGAAATGTGAATTCAGCAAACAGCTGCTCTCCTGGTGAACTACTGGCGTCTATTCAGAGCAACAATAGAAGCCCGCAGACTCCAGGGTCTCTTTACGCTCCTCTGTGTGTTCTCACTTTTCACCTTGATCAAATATAGACACTGCAAGGACTGATTAAAACATGTCTCCCAGGCTTTCATCTGTCACTTTTATATGACAGCACATGGGTTCCTTTGCTCCCGCCTTCCTGCATCCAACGGCGGTACGCCGACGTTGAAGAAGACATTTTTGCTCACACTTGTGCGGCGCGGGCAGCTTTCTAAGAAGGGATGGAGGCTAAACAAAGCTCCCGTTTTCATCCTTCAATTCCCACTGTTTGCGTGAGCGCTCAGAGGATTTTTTTTTTGTACAGAAATGAAAGGAAATCTTACAGAACACAGACGCTGTGTATTCATCTGGGAGGCATAGGGGTCCCTGCTCATGTGTGTGTCATACTAGAGGAATGACATACATATTGAGAGCCTATTCAGAATAAACACGTAATTCCCACACTTCAGGATGCTATGGCAGTGGGAATGGCACGCAAATGACTGAACGAATGAATGAACAAATAAATACTTCAAATCTCAGCCAGCAGATGTCAGTAGTGCTCCTCAAAACCAGGGTCCCCCTGCATGCACCTAAAGTCATTATTATCTTTGCTCTTGTTTCTTTGTATACTATACCTGCGATATGGATGTTCCAGTCACGTGACACAAGCTCCTCAAAGGTCTGGCAATCATCTGAGGTTTGTCAATTCCGCGCGGGCATGTGAATAATGGAAATGAGGGTTCTGCCCAACGTATCCTTCCATCGGCGCCTGTGGAGACCGTGGCTTGGTCTCTGGATGAAAGGTGCAGAGGCGTGAGCTGCTTCAGCTATTTGTGAGACTAAGAGGTGGCCATGGTGGGATACACAGGCTGATGAGCAGGAGGGGACGGACCCAAATGGACCCACCAGTAAACACGAGGACCTGTACTCTGTGGAAGAATGAAATGACGGTCGAGTTGGAAAATGCAAACAAACACCCCCCCGAAACAAATAGGAACCATGCAAATAGCCCTCACTCTCTGGTGGTTACCATGACAACCCCATCCACCTGAAGTTGGGGGTAAGTCCCAGGAGATGCTGGAGTGGGAAGGAGGGACAGAAGAGTTGTGTGCACGTGTCCTGATTTTACAGTGTGTGTACATCATGTCCTCTGTATTCCTCCTCGCTCTCATCCCGGGGCCGAAGCTGGATTCAAGAGGCGAGCAAGAAACTGGAAGTAAAAAAAATTCCTGCTTGGGAGTTTTTAATTGCTCTTCTTCCCTCACCAAAAAGGTTTATTTATTTAAAAGCCTCCCTGTGCCCTCTCTGGCCCCACCTCTCCATATGCTCCACCTGTAATGGATTCTCTTTGATATGGCTAAACTGGAGCTGCTGAAACCCAGGATGGGATCTGATCTCCACTGTGAACCTCAGTGCTCCTGCATGTGAAGACTGTCAAATGTTGTGGGTGGTGTCATATCCAGTACACTACGCTCACTTCCAGGAAAAAAAATGTATATAAAAATGTGTGTTTTTTTTTGTTTTTTTTTGGCACCAGGAGACACACACACACACACACACACACACACACACACACACACACACACACACACAGCAGGGAAAGATGCGCTACACGGCTTTGTTTACTGTGTGTGATGTCAGAGGAAGTCTGTTCTCAGGCAAACTGTATTATTTTTGTGCCCAGGCAAACGTCTCAGCGGAATAAATTAATAAATGAACATAATCTGAACCAGAAACAAACAATGAAGTCTATGCTTTTGATACACAGCGTGCCGTGGCACCGCTTAAGTCTCTGTTAGTGTTAAAGCGACCACACACGCACACACACATGCACGCACATGCACACACACACACACACGGACACGCATGCACACACACAAACTGTGGCTGCGCCATCGCTGCATGTAGCTACAAGTCAGCAACAGTGGTTCTCATGCAAAACGAGGAATTGTGGTATCGCCGTGGCAATTAATTACCAGGCTGCACCTATCAGTATGAAGCAAAATTTTAATTAGTCATTTCAGGACAGATATGGTTGGGGCCCCCTGAGCGCCAGCGATAATTTGCCCATTCAGTAACGGGGGTGGTTGTGGCGGGGTGCAAGTGCAGGCGATTTTTGTGACAATCAGACCATAATTATGTGCGGGGACGCGGCCAAGCGCATCGTAGCTCGATGCCATTAACTCGCAGTTCGCCTCAGACCGAGGGAGGGGGCTTGGGCTGTGTCTCCGTGTGTCCCTTGGTGTTTGCTACAAAAACAAGCACCAAAATGATCATTCTACTGGCAAAGTGAGGGTAACTTGACTGATCCCCGCAGCTTCAAAGGATTCTTTGAGGATTAAGACCTGGTTTTAAGGTTTGGGTTAGAATTGGGTTTAGGTTAGGATTAGGGGTTATGATCGTTGGGGTTAGGGGCAGAGAGAGTTGGGTATGTTATGAGTGTATTATGAGTGTATTATATCTATACCCCCACAAAGATAGAAATACATGGCTGTTTGCTGTTCTGTATGTGTGTGTTCTTGTACTTGCTACATACTGAGTACAAAAATTCTTTCTACTGTCAAAGTGAGGACATTTTTTGGAAGTGATGACATATTGGCTGGTCCTCACAAATTCAAAGGATATTTGAGGGTTTAGACCTAGTTTTTGAGAGGTTGAGGTTAAAATTTGGTTTAGATTAGAGTTTGGGCAAGGGTGTTAATTGTGATTCAGGGTTGGGGAACACATTATGTCTCTGAAGGTCCCCACAAAGATAGAAGTACAAGCATGTGTGTGTGTGTAGGGAGCTGTCATTACTTTCTATTACACAGGGAGCAATACAAAATCCAAATGAGTGTAGATTTATTTTTCAGTGTAACTTAGTTTGATGCTGCAGGCTTAGCCCGGCGTTTGACGTTCAGCAGTTAAACCTTACTGGAGTGAAAGGAGCGAGGGTCACAGGGATAATACTGCTTGAAGAACAACGTGAAATTTCATTAGGTCTGCTAATGCCTGCCAGACATCCAGGATAAATCCTCAGCTACTTGCTAATGGGAGCTACGGAAGGCAGATACCTGCCCCGTGGTAACTGTGAAATGTCTGCTGGTGCCTGTAGCCCAGACATTTGACTCCAGATCAGAGTGTAACATACTTAATACATGCTCCACAGTTGACAGCCCCTACAGCTCAGCCTAATCAGGCGGACCTTTTGCTTTTACTATATGATGTACATTGCTTTGACCCTTAGTGCCTGTTATCATGTTCAGGGATCTGCCAGGGACTACTATTGTGCAGTAGTCAGGTATTGTCAGGTTTTTTTTGGGATGAATATTTCATGGCCTGATGGGATCAGGTCGGAAATGGTGACAGCAGTAGATTCCTCTCCATTGTACCCCCGCTGCCTCCGCACACCCGCTTGTCTCGAAACGGGCATGCAGAGTGATCCGAGCGCTTGTCATCGTCTCCTCAAAGGGAAAGCTTAGGACAGGGAGTCTTATTGTGTTACAAAGCGCTGATGCAGCATTTTAAGTCTAGAAAGACGATGGCGGTCCACACTACAGATGCTGTTGACTCTGAAGGGGGGATGAAGGTGTCTGGTATCTCTACCGTCTCTCTACATCGGTTTATTACAGCCTCAACCTGATCGGTCATCTCTGTGACGCACCCTTTGCGTCCTGCTGAAATCTGCTTCCTGCAGGTCAGGCTGTAACCACTCACAGGGCAAATTAGGGTTGTAGCTCAAATGCGGAGATTGAATGCCTTACGACCTTATCTGTTTAGCAAATTTCGGCTTTTGGTCGTCGGTCTCCATTCTAGTTTGGACACCTTTGTCATTCCTCTGACTCCTGAGTTAACAGAGACAAAGAGGGCAGCATTTAAATCCCCGTGCGCCACAAAAGAATCTTGTCTTCGCGTCCCCGAAAGGTCAAACTGCACCATTATGTCACTCCCAGTGGGGCTGCAACGCGTTTTTGTCCGACAGGGGTCAAATACGCAGAAAAACACAGACAAAGAGATGAAACCCAAAGCTAACGAGGCGTTTTCATCAGACGGCGTTTCCAGCGGCTGTTGATCTCTTGACAGGCACTTTGTTCTTCCTCAAAAAGCAGCTCGGATTTTTGCACTGAAACCCTCGCCTCTCCCCGGCCAGCGCTGTTCGATCTTAAGCGAACCCGAGCGTAGTCAGGATCGACCGCTCTGCACCGCCGCACTACCGCCGGCTCCTCAGGCCCCCGCTGGAGCTGTCGAGCAACGCGCGGCTGTCTGGAGCAAATCCTGACTACGCTCGGGTTCGCAAGATGGACTCGTGAATCCACCGTAGGCCCGCTGTGCATGACAACAGACGGTCAACGGTCGCCGATTCCGCTCGCTCCCGTACAGGGACAGTTACAGTTCAAGCCAGCGGAGATGCCCTAGGATGTTTTGCCGTTTTCAATCTCGGCAGTGCTGGGTTTGGTCGGCAACGGTGACGCATGGCGCGTGACTCACCGTGTGTAGCGCTCGATGATAAGTGCTATTAAAGGTCCAAATATTTACTCTGCTGCCGTTGAATTGCTTCATTTGCGTAAACACTCCTTTGAGGCAGTGTTCCTTATATGAAAGATTCACATTAGACTGGAAAAAGCAGACCACATATCCTCTCCAGATCAAACTTGATGGGGACTGAAGGGAGAGAATGCAGATGAGGACTTTACCAGCAGCAAGGTGAATTCAGATACTCCCTTTATTGTTAAAAAAAAAAAAAATCTGATTCAAGGTATTTTGTTGGCACTCATTCTTTGAATAGGACATTAAAGTAGTTTGAGCTTGGAGGCTGTTGTTCTAAAGCTGACATCCGCTCTTTTTACGCATCCACCAGCATGCTGAAGGCAGAGAAGCAGAATATGGTGTTCTTAAATTATATATACTGTTTAGCTGTGTCTGTTCTGTGTGTGTGTGTTTTACATCCCTTTGAGCTGTTACTGCTAATTTATGTGGTAATGTCTCACATATTTTGCTGATATCAGTATCAGATGCTTCTCTTTTCTAAATTCTGCTGCTTCCTGTCTGGGAGCGGAGAGAACAGGATTGGGTCAGATCCTTATTTAGACCAATAAACACGGCCCCCCCGGCTGCTGGAAAAGGGGGATGCGCTGTCACAGTGAGATTGATTTTGTGGCATCAGCCCTGAAGTGTGCGCTCACGAGGGTGCAGGGGAACAAAAGATGGCGTTGGGCCTCCACTGGGATTTGATATGGCTCTTTCCATCTGCTGAAAACAGTCGATACATCCCAAAGCATGGTGTAGATCCTGCCCAAATTCTCCCATGATTGATTGGGAAGGTCGCATCAAGAATAAACAGCCAATCAGCATGCATGACTTTGGAAAACACCAGAATGTCATCAGCTCTTTTAAAACACCGATCAGGCTGAGATCAGCTGTCATGTGACTGGGTAAACGGAGCCGACCCACACAGCTGGATTTTTGTATATATTCTATGTATTGAAGATTTGAGCTGTTATTTAAGTCATGAATCACTGATGTGAAATCTGAGCTCGCCTCTTCACACCTCAGGTCTCTGTTTGCTCTTCAGGCTCTTTCTCTTCTGCAAATAAATTGAATCGTTCCATTTCACAGACTGAAGGCGCTATTGATTTTTATTGAAAATCTTTAAATTGTTTGCCATTTATCATCATGGGCAAGTTGCTTGATTGCGTCAAAGAGCGGATCATTATGGGAAAGTTCTGCTCCTGCAGATCTGAAGTAGATGATGATGAAGAACTCCGCTTGGAGTTCTAACTTTTAAATGTCTTATTTTAAAAAAACAAACAAAAAAAGACTGCAGGATTTAAAGATCAGTGCAGAAATTCTGCCCTCAAATATTTAGAAATTTGTACCAGAATTCTCTCTTTTATGATGCAAATGTGGGTAATATGAACAAAGTTTGTTTATAATTCAGGTCTGAAACATGAATATGGAACAGCCACACTCTTGCACACACGGTTGAGATTTTTTAAGCACTAAAAAAAAATACACCACCACAAAAAGCCTTTGAATCTATCTACTAGTTTGATTTAACTCAGTTTAAAGGATTTTAATTAGTTACTCTACTCAGATGTTGGTCCATTAAATTCACGAGAACAAAGTGTAAAGACAGGAACAGCATGGACTGTGTTTGGGAAGATATTTTACAGTTTGTACATTTTAAAGAAAATAGAATGAAATGCATTATCCACATCCAGATATAATCAGATTACAGGCTGGGATAATGTCAGCATTATTGATGATGATGAGCCTAAATGGCATGATTAGGCTCAGATTTTAGGGGCGGTTATATAAGTCCAGCACCATACAGTCCTCCCAAACCTCTGCCAATTACAGCTCTGGATATCATCAGACAGTACATACCCAAAAGCAACAAAGCAAGATCAATTCCGCATGACAAGGTGCATGGATAACGCCACAAGTCTGGGGCTCATCTCGTCCAGCCAAGCGTGAAGGGTGCCAGGACTAATAAACCAGCAGAAACACGGTGAAAATGAACAGGCCAAGAGAATGAAAAGAATGATTTATACAAGAGAATAGTTGGTAATGGTTGGAGGGTAAACAATAATGCCCCCCCTGGCCTGGTCTGCATTTCATATCCCTGTGATGAAGCTGTCATAAGCACACAACACTCCAATAATATGGCCCCCCGAGGGATGCTTGGTTTTAATTTGGATGTCAGAAGAAAATGATTGACTTTCATTGTTTGTTTGTGTGGGTGTGTGAGAGATCGTATATATCTGCTTCTGTCTAAGTGCACGTGAGCATTCCATTTACTTTTGGTAAGTGTCCAAACTGCGAGACGAGCAGCCAGTGAAGCGGCAGCCTCACTCCTGTGCATGTGAATCCAATAATATTTCCTTGTTTTCATGGACTGGGATCAGACATGTACAGGTCAGACATCCCAACCGTGGTTCTGATCCAACCCACCAAATGAAAAACTACATTCTGATGAGTCTCCAAGGCTGAAAGTCAAAAGGCATCTTTAAAGTAATCAGTTAGGGAGATGAAATGCCTTAATATTTCATATGATTTCACATCATCTGGTCTAGGGGTCAGAGCCTTCAGCTAACAGGTCCCTGTTCTTTGGAAAAAGCCCCCCAGTCTGGGTCCTGGTGTCAGTGTTTAAAACTAAACTTAAACCTTCTTTTTTGATATTTTATATTTGAATAATTGAGGGGAACACAGACCCCCCTTCAGCTACACTGCTATAGGCTTAAACTGCTGGTGCTCCTATAATGCGCCCACTCCCTCTCTCTCCTCTTCATCTACCCTTAAAATGTATCTATACAGTCATGTCACTTAAAGTGTATATTACTGCCGGAGCCTGTCTTGTTTTCCCCTATTCTTGTTTATTCCTGATATGGTCCATCAAGATCTGAAGGTCAAGTGCCCCAGAGCTCCGTATGAGGACATCTGAAGATGCAGCTGGGCCCTTGGACGTCTTTTCTATTCTTCCAGAGACACCTTCTTCCAAGGACAGATCATGCTCCAACTCCTTTATTTCTAATTATAAAGAATCTTATGCATTTCAATTATAAATTGCTACAAACTGAGTAAAATGTGTAAAAATGTTTATTTGCACATTAAAACAAGACTTGTGATTACTGCCACCTGCCAATAGGAGGCGATGATAATTAGTTGGCTCTCCCTTTTATGATGGATGAGAATGGTTCAGTCCCCCCCCCCACACACACTCACTTTACAAGACATTTAATTAAAACCGTGAAAGTCATTGAAAGTCTTTACTGGACCTTCAATACATTTATTGGCTTGTGCAGCTTTTATAATGTTGCAGGGGTACTTTGTATTTAAATGAAAGGCCGGATTCAGAATCTTCTTATCCAAATTCTTCAATTATGAGCTTTCTCTGTTCACCAGTAATGACATACAGCACTTTTTTTTCACACCCATAATCTATTAGTGAAACAGTTTGTAAAGGGTTAAGTTTGCAGATGTTGTAGAAAAAGCTGCTACAGAGTGAATACTGAATGATGTAAATAAGGTCTACATTTCTGAACAGAGTTGTTTGGTTGCTTTTTTTGGAAGAAGATGTTCCAGCGGTGATAAATGCATCATCATTATCACAGGAGCTACAATATTTGTCTTTCTGAACAGCAGGCTGTTGCAAACATTTCATTAAAATTGTCTATTTCTGTCCCTCGAAGAAGAATCTATGGGCTCTTAAAAGAACCCAGCACAGATATTTGGAGCGGAAAGAAAAATTCCTCTGACTTTTTTTTGTAATTAGGTGCAGCCTGTGTCCTGGAAACAGACGCAAAGGAGAAGGGGCGTCTTCAGGGAGCCTTTAATGTTGTTATTAAAGCTCCTCTGGAGGGCGTCAGTATCGACCTGAGCATGGACTCCTTCACAGACCAGCGCACTCCACCGTCCTGCCCCGCCAGTGCCATCCAATCAATCAACCTTTCTAATTAACTGCATCCAAATAGGGCGTCATCTCCTGGAGCGTGCCTCTGAAAAGACCTGTTTTCCACCTCGGCTCTTGAGTGTTCTGAGCTGCTATTTCTGCTCCGCAAACTAAAGCTCATTATCCTCACACGATGGGGAGCACTTTTCAAAGAAAATACCCAAACAACAAGGAGCCAAACTTTTGGTTTTGTCCTCCTGTGTTCATACGTCCGAGAAAACACGCACTTTCTATTTAAAAGCCAGGCATTTGGTGGATTAGGAAGAGAAATCACACTTTTAAAAATGTGTGGAAGAATGGCAGATGACAACAAGGCTGTTGGAAGGCTGATAATGCGGAAATATTTGTGTGGAACAGCTGCTCAGCACAACAACCCAGACCCCGACCATCGACTGTTTTCTCACATGGTGAGTGTGGCGAGAGAGAACGTCTTCTCACCGGCGCCCCGTGGGGCCATGCCTCAGAGGCGATCCAGATGGGTTCCTCCGACGACGCGAGCCGCGCCTCTCCCCACCCGCATCCAAATTTTGCTTGCCTCCTCTCTAATCAGTCCACTTTTCAAACACAATCAGATAATCGGGCCCTCCCCCGCCGCTCTCTCTGGGTTACGGCATTAATCGAAAATGCAAACTGTAATCAGATCAGCTGAATGAAGATGAACGTCTAAAAAAAATGGGAGATATCTGTTCATTTGAGATGAGCGGAGTGCAAAATTTCTCATGGTATACAGAACTGCTGGCATGTTGGATTTAGAATTTAAATTGAAAAAAGGAAAATAGGCTATAATTAATATAAACAAGCCTGTTTACTTGTTCAATGTGACTGTGTCCTAAAAAAACAATAACATGGTGATATATGGTCAAAAATGTCCGAAAGCTTCACTCTGGAGCTGTAGGTAATTAAAATCTTTTTTAAAACCTTTATTCTGGTAGGTCGGAGGTGCTACACTGCCTGGTAAGACCAAAATAATGGAACAGCTGGAGAACATAAGAATAGGTCTTCCTCTTCTTCTTGACTAATAAAATAATGAATTTATTCAGAAAAATGAACATCTTTGATTCTTTTCCTGGCATTCAGCAAATCTAAGGACTGAATACCCAGGCTTGAACTGTAACTCGTACATGAATATGAATACAAGAGCCTCCAGAGAAAGTATGGGAGTTGAACCAGATCAAATTTCCAGAATAATTATAGAAGATGTGCCGGATAATCTGAAGAAGAAGAAGAGGTGAAATCTGATCAAAGGAAGAGGAAAAGGATGAGCGAGGCCTCCTCTATCAGCACAACTCTCTGAATAATCACAAATACCGAGCGTCTCTTCATTGTTATGATACTGGGTGTACCAAAACATCCCTGTAAAAGTACGCTGGGTGAACGATGGAAGTCATGGGGTGGGGTGGATCAGTTTGATCGTGTTCAGAAAAGTTGTTTTTCTACTCGGGAATATGGATTATTGTTTAAGCTGTTGTGGGGCGGGGCTGGGATCGGTAACAGCCTTAACTTTTAATTCAACATTTTGTGATTTATATAAGTGAAACGCGGTTCAAGCCATTTCAGTCCTCTTAGGCTGTATTTTTTTTGGTGAAACAGGGTTGCAACTACACTCATGCCACTATCAAATACATTCTTTCTGCCATTAAGTCCCTGCCATAAGCGCCAATAATTCTAGAAGTGTAATTATGCACTGACTACGCATCTGCACCATATTTCTGACAGATCCCATTCATATTTTAGTGGTTCTGTTGTGTATTATTCACAAATCATTATACATCCATTATGCACAGATCCCATTTGGTTAAACAAACACAAAAACTTCCCTGAATCATTTATGATGCTGTCCCAAAAAGAACAGTCGAAAGAGGAATCTAAAAATACGTATGTTTTTGTAAGAATCCTACCAAATTGGGAGCGATTAAAAACTTTTATTGAATTCTGGAATAACTCCAAACAGCCGTTCTGGTCGACACGTGCATGTGAGACTCTCCTTAATGTCATTGTACAATTAATTATGATGTAGCGTACCACTTGTGGCACACAAGCCTCAGCTTGCTGATTACTGAGCTCATCTAGAACAAGTTCATTTTTGATGGACTACCCATTTATAGTTATTATTGTTGTTATTGTTGCTGTGCAGTCTGATCCCTGAATGCTAACCTTCCACACGCGTAACTACAATGTTCTGATCCCTGTCTCGAGTCCTCTCGTGTTTTCCTCCTTTTTGTTTCTATTCACACTGTAACAGTGATCAATTAGCCACACCTGCCAAAAATCTCAATGAGGATTAATGGAAACGGCGCTGGGCACCAGCCAAACATGCTCACTGGGCTGTGGACCAAAAGCGCTTCAGCTTTCACCAGAGGCCATATTTTGTAAAAGACACCTTTAAATGATAAAGGGAAATGTGAACGATTGCTGTTAAATTATTAAACTATCACTGTTTAACCTGCTCTCTGGGCTCCCCAGATTCATTTAAAGCTGCAAGGAACATGACTGCACATCAACAACATCACCTCTGGATCGATCACAGGGCACCATAACGGTTCTGTAGATCATTGAAGAGTTTATTTACTCCACGCTAAACTCAGTGCTGATGGCTAATAAAAAAAAATCCTACGGGGAGGACACTTTTCCAAATGCAATATTGTGGAGCATGGCCGCTAATTACCACATTAGGACAGGAGGGTGATCGTTTCCTGTATTATTGTGTGCTTTGTAATCCCAGTGTCCATTTACACTTTCTCAGAGGGTAAACTTTAAAACACAGCTCAGATTTAATGCTTTGATAATGAAAGCGCTGGAGCCATGATGCTAAAGCAGCCTGAACGCAACTGCAATCAAAGCTGCAAATATATTATTACCATTGATTATACTCTGTCTGTACTGAGGTGATCACATAAAGCACAAACCCTGCTCGACCTACCTAAAATCCTTCTGTGCACACACACGTGCGTGCATGTGTTAATTATTTTACCGCATCTGTAATATGCCGTTAAAATTCTTGATGGTTTGAAACGTTCGGGACTGGCAGTGTGAGAGATCATTTCCCCCCTTTTCTTGTAAGCTATTTAACATTGAATGCATGCATTATTCATCACTAAAGCCATGTACTCTGACTGGATCGTGCCTTGCGGGGGAAGACTGTTTATTTCTTATTGAAATCATCTCTCAGTAGGAGAAAAGTTGTCCATGTGAGAAATCTGATTCTTTGGTAAATGCACCACATTGCAGAGGAGGAGGAGGAACAGCATGAGGAGGAGGAGGAGGAGGAGGAGGTGGTTAAGGGAAATGATACGAACAAGGTTCTTGTGTTTTAGCTTATTAGACAAGGCAAACAGCTCTGAATGTGACAGGGGACAGCTCATTACCACCTCAGAGCACTTTACACTCATTACCCCGACTCTGTGACCTTTTGTTGGCACTTCTCCAGTGTCCAACGCTTAGCTCCAGCACTCCTTGCGTCTTTTTGGCTTAGATTTTAAAAAAAAGAAACCCTCATTTGAACTCCCTCTTCATCAGTCTAACACGAGACCAAGCGAGGGAGAGTGTGTGCGTGTGGGAACAATGCGCACAACAAAGCTGCCATACCTAATGTACTTGTTAGCCTTCCTGGGCTCCCCTGGGGCACGCGTTCCTGTCCCACGACTTATTCTTGCCCCAGTTTTAACAAGCACTGTCGATACCAGGCTGCGGAGACCTTGCGAGTTTGCATTCGATGGCGATTCCATGCGCCGCGCAGAGTGCAAATGAGCACGGCATATATTACTGGAGTGCTGAATCTATGTTGTTGGTGGTGGACGGCTCGGGCACAACGGCCACAGGCAGCAGGTAACACGTAGGTAAGAGCAGCCTGTTAAAAGGAAGAAGGAGTTTACCACCTTCAGCTGAGTGTTAAGACTTCCCACAAAAAAAGCAGCTTTCACTCTTTAATTGTTAAACATTCATAAGAAAAACATGGATTTCTTAAAACATACCAACTAATTGATTCACAACCGGTAATTGTTACTGCATTAGCAGTTAACAGCCAGTTATTTCTGTCTGGGTAGTAATACACTATATATGACTGGTCTCTGTGAAAGCATGTTGTGCTGGCCGCCCTTCTAAAGATTCTATGGTCTACGCATTGGCATTTAGGCTATTTTGGTGTTTATGTTTATTGTTTTGAGAGACCTTTTTCTGCTGAATCCGAAGCTGCAGGAAGCAGCGCAGCTTAGCGTGAGAGGGGCGAGCTGCTCCATGAGGTAACGACAGCAAAACATCTGTAGCTACCATGTGCCGGTTTGTTAAAGTCTTTTCCTGCTGCTTATAATCGTACAGGAGGCAGTCAGTTATGGCGAGCTGTGCGGTTGTGGCCCCACCAGGCTGTTCTGGAACCATCACGGAAGAAGTGGAGAGAAACTAATGTTTGACCGAGGGGCTGCGGCCGCACCGATGATGTAATGGCCTAAATAAAACCAGTTTGTGCCTGGCTGGTTTAATTGTGTGACTTGTGTTACTTATCTTTGTGTTGTGATGCGCCGATAAACCTCTAGGGGGGGACATTTCAAGCTGTCTTAGGCAGTTAGGAGGAACTTGAGCTGCGATTTCCTATCGTGTTGCTGTTTTTTTTGGTCGAACAAGCGCAATGCAGTTTTTGCAAATGTCGGGTTCTCGAATGTTGTCAAATAATCCAGTTATCCTGAACGTCACGCTCAAACGATTTTTGTCCCACGACCATTTAACATGCTAAGGTGTGCCTAAGCCAATCCTGCAGTCTACATGGGTCTGCAAATGTCATTGGGAGCAAGAATTGTTGGTATTTTCCTCCTCCACGTTTAAGATGCATTCGTGAGACACGCTGATGGACATGACAGGAAGGACACTGTATGAGAACAATGTGACACAAGAGTGTTGGCCATTTAACGGTATCCATTTAGCACATGCCACAGCTTTAAAATGAAAAGACTTGCAGCTTTTCTTCAAAAACAAAACTATTTTCTCATCAGGTGGTCTTATTATCAGTTTTTTTTTTAAAATTATCTACAGGATAAATAAAAAATGCAAAAGTTAGACTTAAAGCTTTCAAGATAAGCCATTTTTTTAAACCCCAGAAATACTAAATATGCCTCTCTGTCCTTATGCTGTTTGTCTAAGTCCATTAGCTGGCAGAAGGCTGTGGAAGTGTCAGAGTTATTCTTGCGTGGCTGGAAATAACGTTTTTACCCCCCCCCTCATACGCCACTGAATTATGAAAGGAGACACGGTTTGGACTGAAAGCCCTCCCAAATGAAACAATGTTCTTCAGCCTTAAAGATGACAATGAAGTCGAAGGGGGCGATAGTGCAAGGGCATGAAATGTATCACGAATCAAGGAGAAGAGAGGAAGGAGGGCATGTGAAAGCGCAGACCTCTGAGAGGAGGGGCACCTCATGAATTAACAAGCCCCTGGTAATGGAGTCCAGGGTCTCATTGCTATTTGTGATGGGGGCAGCCATGCATTCACTCCCTGCTTATCAGGACGGGATGGTGAGACACGGCTCTTTTGATTAATACTCCCCATCCGTGCTGGGGAGAGGTGGAGGATACAAGTGAGGAGGAAGAAGAGGGGATGAGATTGCGGCAAGGAGAACAAAACACTGTAAATATATACCTGGAGAGTGGCTACTGCAGGACAATAGCAGAGATTTAATAACTGGCCCGATTTAAAAGGCAAGAGGCATTCCACAGCTAAACAATGGCCGTGACTCATAATGCTCTTTCTAAATATAACAGTGAGCAGATATTGTGCACTCTTGGAGACGCTGATCCACAATGCTCTCTCCTGTGTGGCAGCTTAGATAAATATGATCTGAATAGGACGCTCTGAAACCACAAATCTGCAACCATTTCTCCCTAAAAAGGACACTTTATGTGTTTTATAATTCAAGTTATCAGTAGATTAGGAATTAAAAAAAAAAAATATATAGAAAATACTTTTAATAGAAACAGCACGACGCATTTCGCATCTATTTTCAGAACATAACTGCCTCCAAAACGAAAATAAGTGTGTTGTTGTGGAGATGAGCTGCTCATTCATGTCTGCCTGGATTACAGTCAAGTGACTACACAGACCACTGCGCCTTTTGGAAAATTAGCTGAGCTTCAACTTTCTTGTGTGCAAACACACCAGGCGAAATAAATTCTATGTATGTATGTATATATATATATATATATATATATATATATATATATATATATATATATATGTATATATATATGCATGTATATATGTATGTTTTAAAGAAGAACATGAGTGTGATCATAAAGCTGTTTTTTGTAAAAAGTATTATCACTGTTCTGTGCAACTCTTTGCCAATGCCAATGATTGGTGAATTTATTCCCTGCCCTTGCTTCTGAAATAGAAAACAGGCAGGAGGAAACACAGATAAATCTATTCTGAAACACACCGTTTTGCATGCAAACAGACTTTTCTGTCTGACTCCAGGTTACACGCAGGCATTTCATCTTTTTTTTTTTTAAATCAGTGTCTGGGTCAAAACCCAGCCCTTTCTGCCTCTTTGTTGTTTTGCTGAAGCAGTTTATTGGTTTTTATTTTTTATTTTTTTCATTTCTTCAGTGTCTTGATTCTCCATAAAACAATGTGAGCAGGTCAGAAGTGAACTACTGCATGTGAGTAGAAGATGTGTGGAAGGGTGTGGAAAGCTAAAAAATAAAGCTAAGTGAGTGAGCATCAAAAGACATTTTTTAAGGATTTTATTTTTATAGTGTTTTACAATTTAAATTTTGTATATAGATCACAGATTATTATGTTTTACAACCACTTGTTAGAAACCAGTTCATACTTGCCTTCTTTAAATAGTTTTAGCACTCATTAAAGTATCAAGCATTAATGTAATTACACCTGAACACTCACCTGTGTTCATTTGTGCCTGAAAACATTAATTTAGAGAAAAGATGACTGCTTTTAGTTGCATTTTGCTTTGTTCAGTTCCAACTCTCCGGCTAGACCTCAAAAACTTATTTCAACAGAACACCTTCACTTGGGGTTACCATGGAAACTTGTCTCACTTAAAAATAGACTTAAAGGAATGAAAGGTACAAGAATATTCCTCCTTGAAGTGGTTCAGGAAGATTTACTTTGTGGGCGTGGCTTAAATCTTAGAGCACTTGAGCTGGATCCTGGAAAAGCATTTGCAGGCAGGCCATTGGGTTTTCCAAACAATCCTGCCGCAGGATGTGGCTGATGGATTTGTTACATGGTGTTAAATAAGTGGCTCCATTGTGCATGTTTGTTGTGCTTCCAGTCAACTGTGTTCAGAACAAGGGGGATTTATTACACCTGATGCTGAAAGAAGCCTCTGCAGAATAGTGTTCTGACAGCAACAGTCTGCTTCCTTTCCAGGATTTACACAAACGGCGACAGTGTCCGGCAACCTACCAGTGTGTCGGATCTCTTTGTGCTCACACAACAGTTAGTTTTAGTCCCTGCAACCAGTAGCGACGGGCCCATAGGGGGTGCTGGGGCGGTGCCCTCCTTGATAAGAGGGGGGAAATTGTAAAATCTACTTTTACAAATTCAGTTATAAAAGTGTTTTTTACCCACTTGTGTGTGCTTACATGCAATATGAATTATATTAAAGCACAATTCCACCACCAGTGAATTTCCTGCCCCAAACAAGCCCCAGCAGAGCAGAAATCCTGTACAGTTGCCAGGGCAAATGAATACATTTTTGACCAATCAGCTTTGCAGAATTTTATGGTCATTGGCCACTGAAAGTCTTGGTTTCAAAAATAAAAATGGAAATATATAATAATCCCTTAGTGCTTTGAAATATGAATATATGAATATGTAATATAAATAAAAAAAATAATTATTTCACGTAACACAAGTATCCAGTCTTTTGTGTTTAATAGTTTTCTGTTGTTAAACCTGACCTTGTGCTGAATTCACAACCCCACCTAGAATGTTTTTCGCCAGCTGCTACTGTTTACAACACAAACCGGGAAACACTACCGGGATTCCTAAAAAGACATTTTTGCAGTCTTCAGAAATCCACGCAGTTTTCAGATTCCCTTGTCCCACGTGCTGATCACACGCAAATATCTAGCCGTCTTTCAGTAACGCGCAGTGCGCCTTCTTTCTATCTTTCCTTTCTATATGTACGTGCACGTGGGCTTCAGTGCACACAGAAGCGAGCTTGTCAGCAGCCATTTGATTCCCCAATTCCCCTGAATCGATTCCTAAATTGCCCGTGTCTCTTTGTTGTTGATGCAATTATCCGTGATTGACAGGAAGACGGGCTCGGGTTCAGGTGGGCAGGAGCCCCGGGCTGCTCGCCGATCGGCATTTGCATCGCTCCTTCGCGCCAAATGAAGAGAAAGCAGTAATTTGCCTCTAATGAACGGGAAACTAACATAGCAGCCGTTGGGGAGTCATTGAGAAAAAAGTGAGGTGTGAAATGTCTTCTGAACAACAAAGACAGGACAGCAACCTCTGTTGATGCTCGGGAGGTAAATACAGAAAAGGACATCGTCATCAGCCGCGACGGAACTTTTTATGGAGTGTTTGCCGCCATGTTTCCTAATGACAGATGAACGAGGCTCTCTGATAGGTCAGCCGATGCCGAACAACAAAAGATAAAGTGAAGGCGGGCGTTCTCTAACAGCTGTTGCAGCCAATTTGATAGCACAAGTTACCGCCTGGCTGGTCCGGACCAGCGGGCTGAGGAAAGGACAGAGTGGAAGTGCTGATGGAGGAGTTGGTACCGAGACCGAGCCGTGCGCCGGGCAAACGCATTACCCGGCTGTGACAGATGTGCCAGGCGTAGGCGCACGAGCAGCCAGCAGCTGCACGGATGACTGTCGCCCGCCGCCCTCGATGGCCAAAACCCGAGTGCTCATCAGCGTTTCTCAGCGTTCCCACTTTGTCTCGCATGGAGGAACCCGAACAGGGTCGGTTGTGCGAAAACCGGGGATTAAAGCTTTTATTTATCTGTATAATGCTCAGCGAGCCAACAGCCGTGCATAGAATTATTATCTATTTCTTTTGGTTTTATTGAATATATTTTTCATCAGCGCCGGTCTCAGTGGTCC
Organism: Lagocephalus sceleratus; assembly: GCA_911728415.1. NCBI lineage: Eukaryota > Metazoa > Chordata > Actinopteri > Tetraodontiformes > Tetraodontidae > Lagocephalus > Lagocephalus sceleratus. Next base: position 3,320,621 of record CAJVRN010000040.1, read on the forward strand.
ATGCAGCGCACCCACAAGACAGGCACAGGTTTGAGCCTGTTTTTCCTGCAGACCTGGAAAGTCATCAATCATGGATATTGCCGCATCCTCCTACGCACACATAAAACCCAGCTGGATGCAGCCAGTCCAGGTGAAACGAGTGTGCTCTGAGACACTTAAAGGAATTCTGGGAAACGCAAGGTTTTCTATCTGACGTTTTTTCTTTGTTTCTTTTTTTTTTTTTAATCAGCACTGCACATGGAATCTAAATATGTTCCAAGAATGGCTGTCACATGAATGTACTTTAAAGGCTTTCAGTGGACTTATATCTGCAGCACGACAGGTTGATCTGTTACATGGATTATGAGCTTCTTAACCCCCCAAACAGATTAAATATAGAGCAGAGGTGGGATCAAGTCATGTTTAATAAGGGCACGCCTGCTTCTGGAGCTCATTGTCTGATCTTTGACCATGAAATGAATCCAGGAACAGTGATAGGAAGATTATGACAAATGATAGCCGTGGTTGGCTGTAATGACTATAGATTACCTATAATGAAATATTACAGTCACAAATGGTTGAATTACCCGGAGCCATTGCTAAACAGTGGCAGTAGTCGGGGTCATATTGTGAGCAGGATGCGCAGTGACAAAGACAGATGGTTCTCCAGTCAAGTGTCACGCACTCTCTCTGGGTATCAGCGCGACGCACGTGATGGTGTTTTCATATGCGGCACAGTTGAAATCAATTCAGGCGAGATGCACACCTTTATGGTCTGATTATAGCAGAATTATTCATGTCAAGTTTGGTCGTGAGGAACATAAATCGTTTTTCCCAAAGTTCGTGCTGGCGTCAGTAGCTGTTCCGTAGCCCTCGGAGTCTTGTCAGACCAATAACCCGTCTGATTGATGATCAACGTGGCCTTTAATGGAAGTATTTTACCTTTGTACCAGACACTATAACAGTTTGGGTGATCCAATAAGGATATCCACTTAAAACATCATGCTTAATCTCTGAAATATCATTTCCAATGAAATCATAAATATAAAATTAAAAAGAAATGGCTTGAAGAGACCTGTGGGAAGATCACTGATTCTGTCAATGTCACCTTGGACTCATGTTGCTGTCTGCAGTTTTACTGGTTTTACATCAAGGACAACTGGACTTTCATTGTAAACTTTATGTTAGAGACAAGATTTTACTGTATTTAGGTCTGCCACAACCTGAAAGGAGACAGAAATGGCTTCATTTTATGGTGAAAAATCACTTTCATTGCACAATGTTGTCTGAGATGTTTTATACAGACCCCCTTCATGAACTGCAGTAACAGATTTATCCACCTGTCACTACCAAACCTAACATTTCTGAAGTTTGTCAGAGAGAGTTGCATCACCACTGCATCTCCTCATCTCTGTGTACTCTTCATCACACAGCTCAGGATCTCTGGAAAACTGGTACAGGAACATTAATTAGCTCATCGTTTTTATTCCAGAGTCTTTGTTCACGTGTTGTAACTCGAGGCCTCTGTCACATCTGCCAACATCTGTGAGTTTTGCGCTGCTTTGCTGAAGTTTTGACGTTTGAAACTCTTACACCTGACGCAAGACCGCGTTTGTTTTCACCTCCGCGAGGGGACATTAAAAAGTGGCAGAAAATTCTCTGGCTTTGTACGAAGTCTTTGATTTTCTCTGATTTTTAATTTGTGTCCTTGCTTCTGTGTAACATCATAGCAGCTTCAGTTTTCTGACTGTGACCTTCAGGGTTGGTGGAATAAAGACTGAGATGGAAGTATGAGATGGAATTATTTGTATGTATGAGAGAGAAAATTCTGTTTCTAAACTCCATATTTCATATATTGTGTAGATTGTTATGGTCAGATACGCATGAGTTTGTCAGTAGAAAGGGGTGGAGCCTGAAGTGAAAACCCAAAGCGTGGGCCAAAATTAAATTACATTTAAAATTTAGTGCCATCCAGTCTTTATTCTTAGAGTTAAGAATCCCATCACACCACTTGATTTTATCTGGTGCCGCTCCTCAGATGGTGCTGATGTTTCACACCTCCAGACCAGGCAGGTTTGAATCGCTGATGCAGACGGCGTTATCTCAAGGTTGTGGGGCACAAACGTGTCCTCTTAGACTGTGTGAAGTTGCGTTAATCGGACAGTGCAGCAACGACGATAAGCAGCCTGGCTGGCGCTCGCGAGCGCTTGCAGCAGTTCAGCTCTGCCAGCGCCTGTGTAGCCACATTCACCAGAATCTCTCGCTGGCAGAGTGCATCCCGGCGGCGGTACAGAGGGTACTCAAAGTTTAAGACGCTTACAAGGAAGTGGGGGTTTGATCTCTGGCTGACCCACCACCACATCTGATGTCTAAGACCAGAATCCCAATTACCAGAAGCTGAATGGCTGTGGTTGTTGACTGGTTTATCACCTCACTGGACTGTGCTTTAACTAGTGTGTGTGTGTGTGTGTGTGTGTGTGTGTGTGTGTGTGTGTGTGTGCGCATGCGCGAGACAGTGGGGAATTCAGACAACAAGACTCTTCCAAATGCTGACTCTGTTGAGAGAGATTTGTCCTTGGGATAATCATGTTTAAGTCTGCGTGCTAACTTACACACCACAGCTTAGTAGATTACACTAAATCTGTTTCCTGAAGCCTTATTGAGCATCAGCACTTGAGGGTCACGAAGGTCACGGAGCGTTTGACAGTTACGCTACCTTTGGCCTCAATGCTGCAAGCTTGAGCACCACTTTGAAACTGCTTAATTGTATTCTTTTTATTAGGAAATGTTGGGTTTATGCTCATATGTGAAGTTGTGGTGCATGTTTTTGTATAGAAGAGCTGAACAATTAAAGTTATTTTTTATTATCTTATTATATCAAAGTTTTCTGTTTTCTGTCAATACACTCACATGGGATCAGTAATATTACATGTGAGCCTCACAAAGATAGAAAACTCCACAGGCAGGCTGAGCGATTGCACAGTGTGAACCCATGGTTTAATGCTCTAATGCAGCATTATAGTCCGTTCTCTTTTTTCCACCCTTGTCTGGGCTCTGCGCCGTCCCGCTCTCTCCTCCCACCAGATCAAAGGCATTCTTTGATGGGACGGACGCCTGCTTTCAGCCTGACAGGTGGGATGCAGGCCGAGCCGCTCATTACTCAAACCTCCATCAGGCTGTCAAAGGCGTTTCTCGATCAGTCGCCCGAGGACCAGAGCAGAACTCGAGCATCCTGACGCTAAACCAGGCCCGCGGCAACGCAACTTTAGTTTAAAGACAACCTGCTTCTTCTCCACACAAACATGTTTTCCTCATCAGAGACCTTCCTCACTTGAAGAATAAATTGGCTATTTGGTTCTCCTAAAAGGTCGCCTAATGTTCCAAAATTTTGCTATATCCATTCTCCATTACAGCTGAAATTCCTCAGAAAAAGCCTGCGCATTAATGGCGCGTGAATGGACGCGATTCCCTCTTTGTGAGCACATTGGCAGCCGCCGTAATATGACAATAACAAGATAAATGCGGGGCATTCTCATTACTTCTGCATTGCAGCATGCAGCATTCACTTTTACATTTATTTAATATGCATGACCTCAAATGCTCCCAGACAGCGCAGATTAAAGAACAGAATGCCTCCTTTCATGGTGTCTTGTAGCTGTTTTGGGTTTAATTTGAGCCTCTGAAACTTGCATGGATTTGTAAGGGGTGTAGAATAAATAATGAGTGTGGATGTAATTAAAGAACGCTGAATTTCTTGTTGTGGTCTGTTACTCTACATCAAGAGTTCTGAGGAAAGCTTAAAGACTAATTAATGTCGATGAGCCCTAATTGTTGGCAGAGGAGTGGAAATGCTTTCACATGATAGTGTCTATACAGCTGTTTGTAAAGATTTCATTCATCCATCCAGATCCACTCACTTCAAGTCCATCAAACTCAACAAAGCACAAATAAATAAGAGGAGGTTTCTTATTCCTGTGAACCGTCCCCGTCCTCGACGGCTCACCTTTATAATCTGATCTATAAGCAGAAAACCCGTCAGAGGTGGCAGGAGGTTTTCATGCTGAAGATCATTTCATCGCCTCAAGAGGCGACATCACACCAGCCAGTTTCAAAGGACTAAAAGGTGCGCGCTGCTGTTTTTGAACATTTGCTGATACATGAAGGGATTCCTTTTCTTTTTTTTTTTTTTTTTTTTTTTACAATTAAAACAAAACGTTGAAGTAGGAATAGCTCCAGGCCGTTTTGTGGCTTTCCTCTGTTACATTAAGCTCCGTGACCTTTAAAATGCATCAGCATAGTGAATAAAATTTGGGGAACAAAAAAAATTGAATTCCCACAATTTAATGTAACTAAACGAGATAAATTGGGTGTTATTTACATCCATCAGGTACTGGCATCGATATAAAGTAGCATTATTTGTCTAAAAGGTGAAGGGTGAGAGCGGGCAGGAATAAACCCTGAAGACCCCCTCGGAAGCACCGTCCCTATAAGTAACTATTTAAAAGTTTTTTTTTTTTTTTTTTTTTTTTAACACCTTGTGTATCGCAGGAAGTGACGATTGGTATTTTTCACAGGAAGTCTACTAATTAAACACTTTTCACAGCCCAAGTTTGTGAAATCACTTGTGAAACTGCATTGATTAAATTACTAACTTACAGTCAAATGAGTGTCACAGATGCATTTGAGGGTTTTTTTTTTATGTATATTAACAGCAGAGAGCAGGGTTCGTGATGATGTCCGGCTGGAGGCTCCTGGAGAAAACATGTGCAGATATGAGGAGAACACGCCCCACCCATGCTGTGGGCAAACTGGAAACCAGCTTGAAATGAGAGGCTGCTGTGGTACTGCAGACAGATTGATGATTTATACAGTCAAGGTCGCTTTGTCTAACTCAACAATTACACACCCATCCAGGAAACTTTATTACCAGGATTTTATTTACCTGTGTTTAAGGTCCTGGAAGTTTGTAGTCTGGGGAAGGTTTTTCCTCTGGATATTTCAGTAGAAACATTATTTAATTTTTTTTTTTTAATTATTGGCACATGCCAATATATTCTTTTTTAATGTAAAAGAGCTATTGAATGATTACTGACTACTGATTTAAACCCAGACTGTTCGAGTTTCTTCATCAGAGTGCCGAGTATCATTTTTTCCTTTATTACCACTGTAAAAATAAGTTGTCAGGGCTTATTCCTTTGACTCTGTGATGTCTGAATAAGCCTTTCTGGAGGCCGCCTGTTATCAGCTGCATAATTAAGACATGCAGGCTGAATTCTGAACTACAGACATAGAGGATTCTGCAGCCAGTGCAGTGAGTGAGTGTGTGTGTGTGTGTGTGTGTGTGTGTGAGAGAGAGAGAGAGAGAGAGAGAGAGAGAGAGAGAGAGAGAGCACGTCCTGTGTCCTAGTCACCTCTGTTGCCTCGTCTGTGGGAAAAGACAAAGTCATTTACAGCAGCAGCCTTGGCAGCATAGCAGTTACAGGTAATATACAAAACTGTGCAGTCATGTGACTCAGGTATTCCCAGGTCCTTGGCTACCTGGGGTCTTCAGGACCCCATTTTTCCAAAAATTCAGAACTTTCCTGAACAGAGCAATGCCTAAAAAGAGCATTTTATGACTTATAAAAAAACCCCCTACCTACTGCTGCAGATATATGGGAAAATGGACAACAGCATTGTGTGTTAAGCATATTATCTTTGAGATAATTTAAATGAGTTTGGCTGGGAATAAATTGTCATGCAGCTACCACAATACCTTAGCCCGCCCCAAACAAAAAAATAGACTGGACAAAGCCCCAATTGCCATAGAGTGGAATGAAAAGTGTCACCTCTCATGCATTAAATCTCATATTCTTGAAGGAATTGAAGCTAACAATAGTTCACTAAACCGAGCTTGTGGAGTCCTTTAGCTGTAATTGCCTGTAGCAGCAATTTCTCCCTGCAATAACAGCTTGCTATTGTGGAGAGGAGAATTAAAAAATGGTCAAAATAAAACATTTAATCTGCTGGGCAGTGAAAGGGGATAAATGCAAACACATGCTGTAGCCTCCCCCTCTGTGCAGCACATGAGAGTTTGGTGTCACCTTCAGATATATTAATCTGACCGGAACTGCAGGCTGCCACTCCACAAGCGGGCGTCTCTCGTTGGAAGCGTTTCACAACTTTTACATGTGTGTCCTGTGCACGAGGGGTATGGTGATTGGGGTTTTCAGGAGGAGATCCGTGACAGGAGATTGCCTGAAGATGGACAAATGTCCTTCAGACCAGTCACAAACATCTGCGCGAGGTTATTAAAGCCCACACAGCTGTGGTGTCAGCACGGGCGCTTGGGCCCTTGTGTCATGACAGTCTTCACGTGTCAGACGGTGACACAGGTAACACATCAGAGGGACGTCAGTAGAGATAATGAATATAAATGCTGCATATATTAAGCTCCCGGTTAGAATAGCGCGAGTGGAGACATGGAGAATAAATCAACAACTATTTTTGTAATTACTTGGAGACTCGGGCCCCCAGATTGTCAGGATGACCTCAAACACTGTTTCAAAAGGGATCTTCTCCCCGTTATGTGAGGCTTGGGTGACATCTGACTAATGCTTTGGTATTTGATGACAGCATGAGTGGGGGCTTCACAGGAACACTCTGGTCATCCAGCACATTTCCCACAGTGCTTTATTTTGGTTTATTCATTCTGAATTAATATCTCTGTATTTTCTTCTACATGCTGCAAAGTAATATTCAGAATATGAATAATAAGACCTTTTGGTGAAGTTAAGAACATTATTATATATATGTATACATATATAAATATACTTACAAAAAGGGGCAGAAAGAGGAGAAGCACAACCCGTACACCAACAGCCGATGCTTAATATTGGATAGATTTAACATCCACCAATTTAGGTGTCAAATATTGACTGGTGAAAGGGAGATAATGTTGTTTGAATGTTGTGTGACTGTTTTTGTCATACCATCAGGTGCAAATTGATCCAGATGGGATGGTGTTTTCTGTGAAGTTCTGCACTGATTGCCCCGTCCCCGCATTTGGTGCCTGTGCTTTAGATGTTCCCAGCACAGACAAAAAAAAAAAAAAAGGGTGATATGCATCATTCAGCACAAGGGGAGCTTGACTAAAAGTGAAATAGATAAATCAACATCTGAAATGTGGAGTTCCAGTGAGCTGACACTGAGCAGTGGCAGAGAAAGAGGAAGTGGAGACTGCTGACTGCATAAATGTGTATAAATGTGTGTGTCTGCAGTGGTGCTAACAGTTGTAATGAATAAATAAGTAAAGCTCAATGTAATATGTATGAAGCAATTTCTGCAGCTAGAGCGAAGACTGTTTTAAAATTAAGATTTTTTTTTAAAAAAACATACTTGTCAACTTTCAGTGGTAGAAAATAAAATGAGTGGTTATGCGAGGATGAGGGTGCACCTGCTCTGCAAAAAAATGAACTCTCCAATAATGTCTGCCATTAATTAAATTATTACTGACTAAATGGAGTAAGGATTCCTAGACTGTTGTTAACTGTTAAATTAATTAAAGCATTTGTTAAAATGAACCATAATCAAGTTGTTTTAGGTATTATTAAATGCCACTCAGTAAAATGTTGCTTTGCTTCCCAATTTAATTGATTTACAATTAAATTTCTCTTTAAATGAGACTGGCAGTAATGTCAGGTGTTTCATTAAAAAAAAAAAAAAAAATAATTTTCCTTTCTGTAGAAGGTGAAGCAGATCTTCTCAGCAAGAACCTTCAGCAGGTTCTTGGTTCTCTGGAACAACAGTGGCCCTGTTGAGGTCAAGGTCACTTCACAAGTGGTTTAAACAGCCTGCTGTGAAGCTCCGTCCTGCTGGTTTGGAACCATTTATCTGGACGTGGATGGAGAGTATAGATCTATACCATCCAGAATGCATCCTGAATGTCCACATCAGAACTCTGCCTCCATGTTTATCTCAGTTTAATCCATCAAAGGATCTCGTTTCGGTTTTTCAGCCTCGCGTCGCCCTCCCCCGGGACGTCACGTTGATAGTTTCCGTCAAACAGCATCCAAATACCAATCTAATAACACCTGAAACAACCTGCAAACATTTTATTTGCTTCATTTCTCCTGTAGGAACCACGCCTAACCCTGAAACAGCCTGTCAGTCTGTCTTTCAAACGCTTCCCCTGAAAATAAGGCCTGCGTCGATCGTCTCCCACAGTAAATTAGTAGTTTTGAGCAGGCCTCCTAAACTCTGGTCACATTTTGATTGTTTTATTTCAAATCCAGTGCGATGTTGTATATAGAGGGCAAATATTGCGGCTGTGCGGTTGTCCAAATATTGGATCTCACTGTAGTTTTATAAAGAAATTGTGGAAAATAAATGTGGGCATGAATGTCCTTCCTGTCAGCAAGGGATGGACAAACACACACCGATGAGAGTGTTCCTCTTCTCCACACACACACACACACACACACACACACACACACTTTTGAGTGGTTGTGTGTGCATTGTCGCACGTCTGTCACGTCGGTCCTCCAGCCCAGTACTTGATTGTCAGGTGGGAATGTCACTGTGGTCTCCCAAACACAGCCCTTATGTAAATATTAGATCAGATTTTTTTTTTTTCTGTGGCCCACCTTCTTCCAATAACGGCTGCCTTCCCTCACTCCCCGTCTCCGAGTCGTTCCCCTGGCAGAAACACTCAGGGCAGCGCAGCGGCCGCGGTCTGCAGGAGCCCGGCACACACACGCTGCACACAGAAAGCACCCAGATGAAAAATGCAAAAAAAAAAAAAAAAAAAAAAACAATTTTCACTCCATCTCACACAATAGATTTTTCCACCGGCAGTGGTGCTTCTGAAAGAGAGAGAAAGAGAGGGAGAGAGAGAAAGAAAAAAAAACACCACTGTCAAATGTCCTCTAAAAAAGTACTTTTCTGGAGTGGTGGCAACAGATAATGTCCCCCATAAGTCATTAAACTGAGTGGCATCTGGTAACAAATTGTTATGGCATCTGTCACTGGAAGAACTGGGTTTGCATGTCAGGGTTGGCCCAGATTCACGGCCTCGCTCGTCTCACATCTGCGCACGCCACTCAAGGCTGTCATTCCTACTGAGTCCATACCCCAAATCCACGAATTATAACATAATGATAAATTACAGTTTTAATTAGGGCAAGTGGAGTTTCCATTGTTAGAGTCCCAGAGTGCTCCGGTACAGGCGAGCAGCGGTGCAGTTGGGGGATTTGATATGAGCGCCGACTGCAGCGTGCCAGGACACGCGCCTGATTACTCCGAGGAAGGTTTTCATGTTTCTGTAACATTTCCCCCCACAGGACATCCACACCAGAGACAGACTTCACCTGGTGTGCGCTAAAATACGAAGGAGCGTTTCCTGGGATAGACTGTCCGACCAAGGTCGGACTGGAGAGTGAATCTTAGTGGGCATTGTCATTTTTAACTTTCATGTTAGTGCCACGCTTGTCACGCTCTTTCTCTGCCTTTCAGAAAGTACGCTGCCTTGTGGCTGCATTCTTCTGCTGTCTTCTCTCCCCTTTCTCCTCCTTTTAACCTTTCAGCCATCAGCAGGAGGTTTATGCCTGGTCCTCCTTGTGGTTTCTACAGTTGAAGTATTTTTATTTTATGCTGGTATCACTTCAAACTGCTTGCTTAGGGGCCACGTTCTACGTTTCTGTGAAGCGCCTAAACACGCTTGACTGTCATAGTTGCCATATAAATAGCATTGAGTTGAAGTGAAGTTCGCTTTTTCTCCCCATTGGGACACATTTATTGTCTAAGGTTCACATAATCTGTCCTTTTAACCAGTTTTGACAGATTCAAACTGATCAATCCAGTCGTTGACTGCTGGAACAGCCCACAAAAGATGTGGAATATGTTGAATATGAGCAACTCTTTTTCCAGTTTGTAGATCAACCAAGTAGAAGCAAGCAAATCTTCTCCCTCCAAAGATCTCGCTCCCCCCTCGTCGGCTCATCTGTTCTGTTAACATTAGCATCAGCTGCTTCTGATTCTAGGATTTAAGGATGGAAACCCTGAAGAGGCTTTGATCCTTGGGGACCAGTAAGATCGCTTGAAACGCCAGTGAGACAGACAGGAAAAACACCGTCTGAGCTGAGGCCAGGATGGTTTTAACAGGCATATCCTGTAAACCCAGTGAACTCAGGGTCACAGCGTGTACCCTGGCAACCATCAGACGAGATTTAGTCTATTAACTTACTAAATAGATCATTAAACCAAACTATTATAAAATACTTTAAAGTTGAACTATAACCGAAATAATAAGATTATTCCTTCCGAGTTGATGATATTTGTCAGACCATTTGCATGAAAAATGAGCAACAACAAAAATCAAACCACAGACTTGAAAATGTATCACACTCCGATGTTTCACATGATGCTGACAAGCCAAAGCAGGAGCAGAGGTGCGTGTCTGGCTGAGAAATTAAACCGGAGATAAATGATTCACAGAGACAGGATTCAACTGTGAAATAATTAGGGTGGGTTTGACGACGCAACTGTAACACCGTGTAAAACAACAACAGCAACAGCAGCAACAACAACAAAAGCGCTGTTCTAATCAGACACTGCCAGAACCCCCGTGGGAGCGCAAGCCTTAGACCACCGCACGAGCTTTGAGCCACATCAGGTCAAGGTCCATGCTGTGTGTTGCGCCATAATGCCGCGCAATTATTCAAATCCGCGAGCGTCCCTATTCCACTGAGAGCCCGCCCCTGCGGAACCGCCCGCCGGATGATGTATCGTCTGTCTGCTTGGACATCACCAGCGCTTCCATCACGCGCTCACCTCTGAGCAGCGGAGCAGGGGAGCACAGGTGTGGTAACTTATAAGACCCCCACCACCACCTCCCACATCCCACTCTATCCTGGCAGAGTGCTGTCATGGCACCTGTCATCTCCACTATGTCAAACTTCATTAAACTAGGGGGTTGGGGGGGGGGGAGTTGCTGGATGTCTCTGGCAGCAGGTGTCTCGGGATCCAAACAAACAACTGTCCTCTCACGAGCCATCCAGGGGCTCAGAAACGCTTCCTCTGCCACTCCTGCCTGACTCTGACCCGCCTGCTTTGCATGATAAGGCACCCCATTACGTGCCACTAGCTTTCGTATCATCAGGCATCAAAGGCCAGCGCTGCCTCAGACAGCAGCCCGCATCATCTGCAGGCTCAAGGCTGCAGAGGAGAGAAAAGAAAAAACAACCCCCCCCACAGTTTTATAGTGAGGACAACCAGAAACAAGAATAAATGCTGGTAATATTTGCTGCACGCCTGGGGTAATTGTATCTGTGACATTTCCGCCTCGCTTTAAACATATCAGCTTATATATTTTCCCCCTCATTTCGATTCAGACATGAGCCGGATGCATAATGTTTAAAAAAAAGTTACAAGGCGATGGAGCACTTAAATCTGACACGTTTTCCTCTGAAATACCACACATCCACATTGGAGCCTTCATTTTCTTTCTCTCCTGTATTCACTTCAAGGTTCTTGTGTTTCCAGTTCCTTTCTTTTCCAGTCGGAAGGCAAATGTTTTCCTTCACTCCACCACATTTACTTGTAGGTATACTGGTATAGAATCTTAATGGTCAGAATAATAGCCATGCAAAGCAACTCTGGTCATATTTGACAGGATTTTTTTTTTTTCTTTAACTGAGTTTTAAATGAAAAGTACATTTAGTATTAATCCCCCACTACTCCAAATTCTTCATAACTTCATAACTAATTCACTGGCAGTGTGCAGCTGAGTGCATCCGAAGGTCTGTTCAGCTTTTTAGCCGATAGATTTATTTATTCATTTCTGCCCTGCTTGGTGCAGTTTCGGACGACAAAGCGTTCAACATGGATGCTCATTCTTGACCTTTTGCAGCAGTTCAACGCAACACACACGATCACCGTCGATAGGACGTGGGGAGGAAACGGAATCAAATGTTAGTGTGGTCAGCTGGGTGGAAGTGGCCGGGACAGAAACACAAGCAGGAGGCGACAGATTATATCCACATGCTCTTTGTCTCTCTTTCAGAAGTCCTGCTGTTGCTGCTCATTCTTTACTGTAAATATTGCTGAAACAAACCCTCTCATTGATTTTTACTTCCCTCCTACTCATTCTAGATAGAAATCGATGTGCCAGAGTTCAGCGTCGTGTGTGACAAAGCTTCGCCACAAACGAGTACGAAGAAGCAAAGCCACCGAATCCTTCAGATTCATCAAACCTGTCACGGTTTGCCTCATTTGTGTGTTTGCGTCTCATCGCCACCAAGAGGGCATATTTGGGATTCGAAAAGCAGCTGCCTATTTTAAATTCAGAGAAAGACCCATTAAATTACTTAAGGGGGCACCTCCAAGGTCCTCCAGTGCTTCTTATTATTTACTACCTGCTTCTTTCATCTGTCAGCTGGAGGCAGAGTTATGCTTCCCAACTGTAAGTGCGGCCCGTCCCAGCACCGTAAAGCATCAACTTCCATCCACTTCTGAGCCAAACGTCTTCCATCGCAGCACTGGCATAAAGCTGACTGCAGTTTTTCACCATCATAAAACTGTAACTGCACACCAGACAGAGATGTGAGAGACAACTGCCCCCCCCAAACAAAACTGACAATAAAAAGTAATGTTTGTCAAAGGTTACACTATAAAGACAGCCATATCTTTAGAGAAGCCAAATTAAAATCTCATTATGCCGAGTGAGGGTAGGAAACTGGGCATATGTACACTCAGCTTTATTGTCCTCCCATATTCCCTCAAAAGGCTCATTTCCAGCGAGCGCCCTTCACAGGTCGACCTTGATACTTTACGTCGGACGCAGGCTCCAGCTGTTCCAGCAGGGTTTATCTCGGGCCATAATTACCAATGACAGCGTCTCGGGGAGAAAGTCGCCTCCTTGACAGATAGACAGCTAAACCCAGGCGACAGGACAGTGGGAAGCTGATGCCGTTTCACAGAGAAGAGGGGAAAAAAAAAAAACGGAATGAAACGTCACGTCGGACTGAGACTCCATCCCGAACCATCCTGAGCATCTCGCCTGGTGTCACAACTGTAGGTGCAGGCGCAGACTCGCGTTCAGCCTGCTTATCAAGAGCGAGAGGCCGAGTCCTGTCAGATCGAACCTCGTTTTCAAGATGATTGTTTGGAGTACAGCGGTCAACCACGTGATAGTGCAGAGACGATTCACGAGATAACAGCCTTCCCACACACCGTGGGAAGGCTTCTGTGTGTAAATCCAGAAAGTTTGCGTGAGCAGAGCTCCTTTTTTGACACTGTAAGCATCTTAACACAGTGGCAGCATCAGCACATAAGACGAGGAACTAAAGATGCTGTTAATATCTCCTCTGGGCCTCTGCATAGATTCAGCTGTCCATAGCATAAAAACTCAAAGACCAGCACTAGCTCAAGCTCTTTTTCCTTACCAGCCTTGAATTAATGGTGTCAGATGACATGCATCATTTTAGGTATTGTGATATCTTGAACCCCCGGAGAACAAGATTCAAATATACCGATAAACCTCCTCTCTCTTTCTTTAACCCCACCTTAATATAATAATTTAATTATATAAATAATCCAGATTATGGTATATTTCTATGTAATGTTGATTGAAGAGGCTCTAAAAATTGCGGGACAGAATACACAAAAAAAAGTAAATAAACAAACACAACAGGACAGTAATGACAGTTCATTGAGTATCCCTATAAGACTGAGCAGGAATGCAGAAAAGAAAGGCTGTCCTCCCAGCCAATCCGTAGCAACCATTCACCTACAGCTGCTTCCTGCACTGACTGTGGCTGACTCTTCCTCGATGTTTGATTAAGAGTTTGTGATAGCCTTCATGTTACGGCAAAATCATGGGAAATCATGATAATTCACAGAACTTTCAAAGGTTTGGCATGCAGGATTTTACATCTATTCTCAAAAAGAAATTGTGGGTAACGGGGTGGAGTTCAAATGTTATGGCATCCCATTTGAACACACTAGCCTGAAATACATCTTTAGCAAAATGCAGTTTCACTGTTAATGTCTATAATTCCTCTGTACAGTTGTGGAAAAGTGCCATTTTTGTGTTCTTGCAACAGTTCCTGCATTTTGCTTTCTCACAGTAGGTGGCACCAAATTTCACTGAATCTTCAAATCTTTTCTTAGTATCTTACTATCTCTATAATACAACATGGTGGCCTGATGCAATTTGTTCATCACATGTAACAGATTCTCTGAAAAGATAAAGTCAAGTTGTGTCGTTGTCTGGTAGCAGCTTCACACTTCTGAGCTTTTTACTGGCCTTGAAGATTGAAGATGTGTGGCCTTGAACTTAAATTAATTTCATAATCAAATTTCTTTTTATTGGAGGGGGGGTGGCCGATGCTAAGCCATCTGACTCCCCTGTTGAGAAACATAATTTCACTGCAGGAGTTTCATTTTGCAAGAATTTCACTTTCTTCCATCTCCATTGGCTCATCCACAACTGACGCTTGTAGTTTTCATCAAACTACAGCCCTTCCTTTGATCCACTGATGATATTTTTGAAAATGATTTTAGACATTAAATCTTTCATAATTCTGAAACGCCTCTCGATCAGTTCCAGCGATAGCTGTGTTAACGTGCTTCCATGTGGGGTGATGAGTGTGAAATCCCAGTCAAGCTTTTCAAATTGTTTTGCCAATGTGATAATATGCCAACATATGATTAATATATTTAACACTGATACCAAATCAGCTGTACACGCAATCTTACATTCAAAAAGAAAAGGCAAATGTATAAACATCTGGCATATTCAGCATTTTTCCCCTTTAAATCTCACACAGAAATGACCTTGATGACACAGAAAAGAACAATTCAGCAGCTCTTGCTGTCTGTGACTGCAGCCAGTCTCCTCATCAGACTACATCATCTTAGTCGGAGGAAAGGACGTCTCCGAGGATTTTCTTATTTGATATTTGAACAGCCGTGGACCTTCAAGTTAATGAGCCAGACTGGAGACGATGTGGCTCCCGCACTGCTGTTAACTCTGTTTATTCTGTTTATCAGCATGAACCTTACCCTCTCTGAAATACATTAACAAATTAACACTTTTCTCACATATTTAGGTGAAAATGTTTCCGTTTGCGTATAATGCCAGGTTTAGCTCTGATACACACTTTTACCGTCTCCCTGCTTTGGATGTTGTAAACTATATCTGAATATTTTAAAGGTGAGAAACTTTTCACACCATTAAGACTCTCACAATTGAGGGTTAAAAGAAGAAGGTTAGAAGTAACAAGAAAGGGAAATTAAATGCAAGCACCTTGTGCAAATATAGAGATTTGTGAGTCAGTGCTGCTTCACTGAAATGTCCTTGAGAGGCCTAATCCTATTCTTCCTGTGGAGCTTCTGCAATGGGTTGCATTGAAAGGGTTGCAAGAGGGTGATGATGAGCACAATTGAGTCTAAACAATCAAGCAATGCATGAATCTATATGGTGTTGCAGGGAGTAAACCTGTATTGTATCCCTTAAAGTCTATAGTGCATCTTCAATGAATATGTTTGATAACGGGTGAGGGCCCATTTTTAATGTTCAGACAAATCCCAGGTCGACTGATGACATTAATGAATCAATCAATCAAAACCCTGTAATGGCTCTTGTTCGGTAGCCCAGCCTCAGAGAGAAAGCGCTGTCTTTCAATAGAGAAGATGCTGCAATCTCGTATCAAGGACGATGCGTTTTCTGCTGGGTATTTTGTGGAGGTTGTTATCAGCACAGAAGGGGGAGCAGTTAAGGGAGCAGAGCGAGAGGGAGAGACAGACAAAGCTGGACAAACAGAGAGAGGCAGACATGGAAACTGCTGAGACATTTGCAGCAGCTTCCAGTCCCCCTACCTTACATGCAGGAAACAACTCACTATCATAAAAACATCAGGCCGTTAGGATGCATTTTTGTCTTAATTAAAGGACATGTTATGACAATGCTGGATGATTACTAAGCATCTTTTGTGTCATCCTACTGTGGTGTGTTGGTTGTTTGTGGGAAAATAATCTAAATTGTTATATCTCTGGATTCCACCAAAATATCCCACATAAACAACATGACATCATTTAACTGCTATACTGACGATACCATTATATTTATTCTGCAGTTTATTTTCATTGCATATTTTTGGAGTGGTTAAGCATTTCATTGGACAGTATTTCCACTTTCCATAACAGAAATCATAAATTAATGTTCCTGAGCACTTTGTGTCTTAAACTTGAAGTGTTTATTTTTGCATTTTTTTTATTAAAGCTCCCCACTATCAAAATGTAATTTGTGAAATAATCATTTTTTTACTGTTCCGTAGGAGGTGAAGATGAAAGACATACATCAGTAAACGCCATGAATTCACGACAAAAAGTTTGATACCTTTAATTCTTCATGTGATTCATTGGTAGAATGTTTTGACTGTGCCATGTTCTGAAATGTTTTCCCCCTCTGCACTCACATACATGATGGTTGTTCACTCTGACATTGCAAGATGCCCATTTGTGTGTACTCAAGTGTAACCTAACCTGTGAGTGACAGGGGCATCTGATAAATGGGAAAATGCAGAAGAATGATGGTGTGACGCTAATGTTGGCCTACTTTCAAACAGGCAGAAAGAGAAAAATGCAGTTTTGGAGCAGTGTGGTAAATGAAGCCAACTTTGTCTTTTTTTTTCCAGATGAAATGAGTGTTGTCTGATGGTCAGATACAGCATTTTCCTGCTCAGAAGAACAGTAAAAACGGTCTTCTGTGAAGGATGGAATGAGGTGAGGACACAGGAAGGAAAGCTGGGTGATTACATTTGTGGACACAAAGATCAAAGATAAAAGACAGAACCATAATCAAAGGTTGCATCACAGGGTTCAACAAAAGTGGCAAACCTGACCATGTGCTCACTCGTGTGGTAAGTTAACGCTATCAAATCACATCTTCTCTCTCATCAGTAGTAATTCCCCAGTCCATAACTGAGTAATCCATTACAAGACTGTGGATCTGGCAGCACACATCAGCCCAGACCACAAATTAATGTTAAATCATTAATCCAAAATTTCCTTAGTGGATCTTTGGAGGTCCAGTAAAGCTAAAATATTCAGAGACTCACTGATGAAGCCATGGGCTCTTTAGTGAACTTGAATGGGATTTTTTTATGTGTGATTTGTGCACAAGGTTGAGATAATTGTGGATAATATTCTAATTCCTACACAGGCCCATGCCATTCAAGCCCACCTTATTTTTGCTGGAAATTTTTTTCACCACCAGGCGTGAATGTAAACGTCTGTCTAAAAGAAGCTCCTTTGAAAACCTGTTTACATTCAAGTCAGAATCATAAGCTGCCACCGCATCTTTTTCTCTCCTTGAACTGAAATCAGGCCTCACAGAACAGACATGCTTTATGGATGATGCGCAGATCTTCACAGAGGGGTTCCTTCTCCTTCTCCGTCCTCTCTTCTTTTTGTTCCCGATTAAATTCTCTTCCGAAACCCACACCCCCGACATTTCCAAAGAGATCCTCTGCAAATGCGGCGTCTTGGTAAACATGAGTTGCGTACTGAGATGTCATAGTACATTAACCTAATTTCTGTGGACTGAATCCTGCTCCCATCGTTCCACCCACACCCCACCTTGAGGTTCTCCTCTTGCTCCCTCACAAATTATGTGCCATCTTGTTGCTATAGTTTGTTTGTGACGTGGTCTCTCCCCCCCATTTGGGCCAGGAAGACACATGTAAAAGAGGAGGTGAGTAATAACTAAGAACCCCAATTTTCCTGTTGGTGCTTTAAACCTCACAGCGTGGGTATCTCATTAGGAATCTGGGTCCTCTGGAAACCCCTAGGCAGCATAAATGAAGCTCTTCCCAAATGTTCCACAGAGCCATTTTCTTTCAACAAATACAATGTTCCCGTCAAGTAAAGGGAAACAGAAGTGTGTCTATTCATTTTCTGCCGGTTATTACAATTTCAGTGCAAATGGACCTCTACTGTGGAACGATTCTGAGGAGCATTGTAGTCTGTGCCTGTGTTTGGATGTGTCAACATAATGTGGGCCACACAATCTTTTTTTACCCATGAAAATGAAACAGTCCTCAAGGCTCTTCCATGCTCTGTAAGAACTGAGGCATTTGTTCATTTTCTTGAGGTGGCATGATGTAGAACACAATTCTGGACAAGTCATTTCATACCATACAAAAGACTCAAGTGCAGTATTCTTGGGTAGTTGTCATGGGACCCTCCCAATGCAGCACATCACATTTGTGTCATCAGGGCACCAGAACCTGAGCACGCTTTCTGACCCAGCACACAGACAACTCTTTCATATGGGTTCCCACCTGCCTTGGTGAAAGCCATTTTCTGCATGGGTTAGGAAATCCAGCCGGAGTTTGGCCCTCGAGAACTGGTTTCTAACACCCTTGGGCCGAGTCCTTTGCCACCATCATGTTCTGTGACAGACGCTGTCGCACCGTTTTCCGTATCTCCTCACAGCCCCTCCCAGTGCTTCCTCAAAGCGACCCAATATCTAGACAAAATTTCCTCCTGTGCTGGTCGTGCCTACTTCTTATTTTTGACCAATCACACAAAGGTGTCAAACACCGGAGAAAAAAGTTTTGCCCTGGTGATGTAGTGAGAACAAGCTGCAACAACTTCCAGCAAGTTCACTGATGCAAGCATGTTGAGGATTATTAAAACTAGTTTTACACTTTTTGCAGTTGATATTTTTCTTATGTTTCTAACTTCTGCCCACTTGGGACAATAGTTCACGAGGAGAGGCCAGAGTGGTGATATTGATATATGCATATTAGTGCAAGCTACTGATTCCCTGCTAGAAATGTTTCAGTCAGTTGGCAGCTTTGTAGATGGATAAGAAATGCAAATTGGGCAACAAAATTCAGCATTTACAAGAGAACTAAGCATCCGTGAAATATTTCTGCCTCTTGTGTCTCTACTTGGACCTCTGTGAAGCCTGAAACTGTCCATCGAAGAACAGAATCTGTAGAACAGAGGTCTGCAAAGAGATTCGAGGAGCGCCCTCGCATTCAAACCTATCAGAGTCAGCGAGGAAACCGAGGAGAAAAAGAAAAAAAATAACTTTTGAAAGTCATAATTGTTTCTGCTGTACTGTACTTGCTCAAGTCTCTGTGGGCCTGACACAACCTCTGATGGTTCCATCAGCTCCATCGCCTCCACACGGGGAGGTTGCTTGACACATTCTGAAAAGAAAAAGAAAAAAAATCCTCACTGGTATGTTAAGGCTTAAGATTGTCTGAAGTGTTGGAGTCCAACAATATGGAGCAGAACAGTTGTCATGGTAATATCAATGGATTTTAAAGTAACCCAGCTCACAGGGTTTATATGAACTGTGAAGCAAATGAAGAATAATCTTCATTTTCAATCTCTTATTTAGTTCTACAATACTTGCAATTAAATCTTTCTTTGAAAATTACCATTATAAACCTTCACAAGTAGTTGCGGTTATATTATTGAAGAATTTATCTTAAACAAATAATAAAACAGCAATTCACTAAATTAATGTTTAATTATGCGAGTCACAAAATGTATTCCTGTTTATAATCACTGTGTTGTGGAGTGTGTTTATTGTATTTTAAAGTGATAATAAATAAAAGAAGAGAAAAGTGTTTATTACAGAAGCGACACACAAACTCTAAATTGGCAAAAAACATTGTGGTCAAATGTGGTTCAACAAAAAAACAGCAATTTTGATTGATTTTGATTTAATCATTTATAACTTTCAAGTCAGAAACAAGTAACTCACTAATACATGCTTGAGATTGTTTATCATGTTTTCTGTTTTTGTGATGTTGGTTTGCCAGTTATAAAAGGTAAATGGGGTTATATATAGAGAGTAGTGACAGTTTATTAATAATCCATGTTGCTTCCAACACATTCATAAAATCATTACGAGACACTTATGATGAACTGTCTTTCTTTGTCTCAGTTTCAGCTCATTGAAGTGGCGAAAAAAAGCCACAATATACTGAAGCCCCGAATTCATTCCCTGACTGTAGTGACTGAGCAGCGTGTCTCCATATAACATCTGTGCAGTCATGTGTGCTTACAGCTCTTATATAAAGTCCCGGCAGGTCAAAGTGGACGCCTCGTATTTTAGATGATAACCTGAGGTTTAACGTGCAGTTGATCACGCAGATATCCGTGATACACGTAAATGAGCATTTATGCGCTGGTGTTATCAGGGGAGTGCAGCCTCTGGCAAAAGGAGCCTTTTCCGAGGTGATAAGCATCAGATTTCTGCTGTGGTCGCTGAGGCAGAGTGGCCCTCTTTGATAAAACACCAAACACACACTCCAAACGTGATTGCTGCAACGTCACACGTGTTTTGAAACGCGTTTTTAAATTGCCAGTTCAAATACAAAGTCATGAAGTGACAAAGTGGATTTTCTTTATTATCTGATATTTTCTTTGTTTAATTGGAGATGAGGAGATTATCCTCTTTTCAAATCCATTTTCATCTGTATTAGATAAATTGATAGCTTCCCACTCACAAAACTTGGAGATGGATGTACATCTCTGTAAATTGGAAATCTGCAGCAGCCATTATGAATGTAATTGGCTGATTATATTGCTCATTAAAAGTGATGAACACTGAGTGGCGATAATAATGTGGCGCCTGAACGCCACCCTCGGTATAAACAGCCCCCCATTCCCGCCGCAGCCCGCAGTGTTCCTGCGACCGGAAGACTAAGCCGTCTTGTAACTTTGTCAGGGGCCTCCTGAGGTGTTCTTTTTGACTTTAATGACATTAAAGCTAATGCGGCGTGAAAGTGAGAACTGAATTCACTTCCTGCCTGTGACAAACTCCGCCCACTGCTCCGTATCCAGGCACGGGCTTGACGTGCTTGTAGCGAAGCATCGTAGGGAATGACAATGTGTGCACGCTAACGTGCAGGAGGCGGGCGGTGACATCATCCTGTACCTGAGGGTATTCATGTATCCACCACTGCTGAACTGGATTCCATATTTCTTCTGTTTGAAATAATCTTTTACACTTTTTAAATGTTTCTTTAATGTTCAAAAGCATCTGTGTAGCACAGTAGGGGATTCATCAGTCATTTATTTACACGAGTGTGCTCTTATTATCATCATGTTTTAAAATTCTCTGTGATAATTTTCCATCATTATCAAAGTTTCCTCCAAAGAGCCTTCCAGGTTTCACAAAGCCTAAAAAGAATACATTTCCCTCACTCTGCCATGGCGGCCTCCACCCGTCTGGCAGGGACAGCCTTATTTCCCATAAACCTCCGCATCACTTCCTCCCCGTCTGCACCGTCTCTGCTTCCTCCCACTCTGTGGCAACTTTTGATCTGCAATACCGAGAAGCTTACGCTCTCTGCCAGTCGTCTTCCCACGAGGACTCCGGCAATGCCAGAGTTGAGGGAGATTGCAAAGTGCAAAGTACTTTGCAATTGATCTCACGGATGTACGAAGACACTTCAGTTTTTTTTTTTTTTTATGGTGGTGGATCTTCACCTCAGAGGCCAGGCGCTTCTCTGGTGAGTGACCTTTTACACCCGCTCAACTCTGAGTGCTTCTCCTTTACACATACCTAAAATACCTCCCAGTGTTTAAAAAAAAAAAAAAAAAGTAGAAAATGTGAAAAATATCAAAATATGAATGGATTATTTTAATCCAGCCATGTCAAAACAAATAATACAGAACTGTTCTTCCGCTTGCTTAGTTTGGCTGGGTCTTTCAAGATTCAATTTAGAGACCGATGATTTGCATTTAAATAAAACAATCTGCTTGGTTTTTGCCTTTTTTGGTGGGCCTATAATATTGCGACATGTACTTGTTAATGAGAAAACCTCATCCTGATTAACATATTTATTACATGGACAAACAACAAATATATGTGGAATTACAGGATTATTTCTGCAAATCACACAATCTGCTGCTCCTGTGTGAGCTGCAGACATATTTATGCATACAGATTATAAAATATTTACAATATCTATGATTGCAAAAGATATTGACACATGGATTTGTCAGATTTTAATGTTTAGTCAGGGAAATTATTTGGTTTTAATAACACTGTTGTTCAATTCATTTCGTCATTGCTTCTGTTTCCCAGAAGCAACGTCCTCCCGCCTTGTAGAACTGTGATAAAGCGTTTGACTAAAGACAATATTTATCACAAGACATGAAATGAATCCTATCATAAAGTTTGACTGTTTGGATTTAAATAGAACTAATGTGACGGGGGATCAGGAGCCCTGAGCAGCATGAGTAAGCCCCCCCCCCGGAGGTGCTGGGGCGCTTCTGCTGAGGCAGACTGTGCTGCACATGCGACGTTACACCTTTCGCTATGTACTGTTGGTGTGACCTCGATCATCAGCAGAGTGAGATCAAAAATGTCCCGTGTGAAGTGAAGTGAGCTGCCTGGTGGAGCAGCAGCAGCATTGTTGCTTTAATCCTGCACACATCCTGTGTCCTAATTTTAAAAGTAAAGCGAATCGATGCTGTGAAAAACCAATCTGAGCTGCAGTTTTGTTGATTTTTAACTCTGCTGACAACAGAAAAATGCACATTTCACCAAATATATCCTTTATTTCCGTAGTTTTGGTCTCTCCAGTTAAGATTACTGTGGTCTACATTTTCCTGATCTCACCTTCTCCTCATCTGTTTGGTCAACAATCTGCAGGAAAACTTCCCCTCTCCATACAAGATAAGGGTTATTCCAATTAAAAGAGAGTTTTTCCTTCTGCTTTGCCTGAAACTGCTTGTTTGGAGGTCAAGAGTCACACCAAATGACAAACAACAGGCATTAATGAAATCCAATTCCTGTTCTTCATCCCATAACCATAATCTACGTAATTCTGTGCTTAATCTCACATGGTCACATGGCCCTGGTGTTTGCCATGTCTAACCCTCACCTCCAGCCTCACCATCGAGTAATTGGCTCCAAATCATACCGTCCTTCCAGGGCGGGAATGATGTCGTTCCTTGGGCTCCCAGTGATTGGATTTAGCCGACCTTGACTCTGCATTTTATTGGCCATTGCCTCTGATCTACAGGGCTCAACGGGGAGAAAAAGACCGACCTTGCTGAAATCCACCTTGGGTTCACGTGAGTGTTGTATATCTGATCTGCAGGTCAACAGCAGAGAATCAATTAATAGTGTTTTTTGTTTTTTTAACCGCATGAGTACGCAGACAAGCGGAGCACCACAAGAGTCAAATCCTGTATATTTACTGATCAGTCAGCACATTATGAGCTTGGACACGTGACGTGAACGACACTGATTAATGCTTGATCAGGCAACAAAAATGGACATATTGTCCTTAGTTTCTTTGTTAGAAGCAGAAAAAAGGATGGATTGGAATGGCTTCTCCAAAGCCCGGGGGTCTGCTGTGGTCAGGATTTGTCAAAAGTGCATTATGGGAAGGAGCCTGCAGAGGCAGAATGCTGCTTTGGTCAATGTTCTCTTGGGGAACCTTTTGTCCTGCCATCCACGTGGATGTTAATTTAACACATAACACCTGCCTAAACGTTGATCCAAGCTGCATTCACCCTTTCATGGGAACCTTACTCCTTGGTGGCTGTGGCCTCTCTAAGCAGGATAATGGGTCCTCTCACAAAGCACAAATGGTTGGGCAATGGTTTGAGGAGCATGACGAGCATCTGTGGGGGTGCTGAACAAACAAGTGTGACCTATAAAGGCCCTGCCTCACAACCAGCAGTCATAATGTTATTCCTGATAAGTGACTGTATGAATTTTATCCTCACAACCTGCTTTGGAGTCATCTGAGAAAAGCGAATAAAAACACGGCTTAACAGGGTTTAAAAAAAAAAGTTTCAATCCGTGAAGCTTCTTTCAAAAACGATTATTTTAAACCCGGTCTCACAAGGCCATTCAAGTGAGGCGTTGATTTGAAACCAGAGAATTATTTTCATTACCGAAGTGCTTAGTTAGAAAGATGTTTTTTTTTCAGACTTTAATAGCAAAGCTGAGGAAATTCAAAGTTCAGAAAATAAATTTAAAAAATTGTTAAAACATTATCATGCAATACATGGATTTATGGGAAATAATTAGATTATAGTGAATATAAACAACTGAATGGACTCACTATTAATGTTTCTATTTGTTTATTTAAAGCCTTTTTGACAACACTCTCAAGTTACTGCCTTATTTACAAGGTAGTATTTACAGCTTGTTGTTTTGTCAGTGTGTGAAAAGTAATCATTTTGCAGAGCCACCAGAAACGTCAAGCCCGTGGAACAGATCCTTCCTTCATCCAGACCTGGACATTTGCCTGGAGTCTCATTATTAACATGTAAGACTAAAGCAGCGGGGCCTGTGTTGGTGACGATGCAATTTTGTGCCTATTTTTTTTTTTTTGTAGTCAGCAGTTTCTGATGCCTCCAGCTGCCCAGAGAACCACATAAGCTCCTCATCCATCACAGTTTTAAATCAAAGCACAAAAGGGTAATAATCCAAAATGATCTCATTAGTAGGGGTGTGACATCACCACTGCAGTTTTGTCCACAATTAACCAATCAGAGTACTCAGTGTGTGTCCAATGTAATTTGTTAATCTAGATGATGATTGTAACAGATGCTATATAAATAAAGATGAATTTAACTGAATTGAGCAAAACATTGAGAACTCACTGCTCTGCCAGTTAAAAATAAACCGCAATGGGAATTTGGGGCTTTACATCTGAGAGCACATATTAAAAAAAAACAAACAAAAAAAAACCAACATCTGAGAGCACATATACATCCAAACCAAACAGGGAACAGGGTGGGGGCTGCTTTGAGTAGAAAATAAAAATAAATAAAAGAAAAACTAAAACAACCTACTTACTGCTGATCTCTGACAGCCAATTTATTCCCATATTTAATGCATAAAAAACAATGTTTTGCTCTTCATCAGACTCATATAATAAATTAGGTCATTTGTACTCATAATTTATTAATATTCTCCAGGATTTTTAGTCAGTGGAGTTGTTTCCACGAAACAATATGAAATATTTCCCACGATGCAGGTGGTCCCATACTCTCGGCATTAATCTTCCTCCATCGCGGTGGTCATTAAACAGCTGACCGCTGCATGCTGCATTCTGCTTTCCCCCCAATGCTGCTCGCTGTGTTATTGCAGGGAGAGCCGTGGCTGCAGATAAAAAGACAGCACCTGATGACATGTGGAGCATCTCTGCTCCTTCTGTGTTCCACAGCCCTAACATCAGCACTAAACCCTCCTTGTATATGGTAGAGAAGTCAGTATCCTATTACTGAGAGGTCACAAAATACCCAAAACACTGTTTGGGAAAGTGGGAATATTCATTAAAATAATGGTAGATGTCCTCACACAATGTGTCCAACCTCCAATTACTGAAGCAACAAGACTCACCCAGGGTCACCGCTTACTAACTACTCTCAATGTGCAATGTGAATAACCAAAGGGAATCAGGACACAATCAAACGTATATAACAGATATATGATGAGATGAGGATAAAACAAACAAAAATCAAAAAACAGAATCTTAGCAGGGGTCATTATCTACCTTTATGTAGTCCCAAAACCTGTCCTAAGAGGTCACCCCTCCCTCTGTAATCACGTAATCTACTATGCATTCATACATAGAATGTTGTTCCAGTAAATCCACAGACCCATTCTTTCACCTGTGGAATTACTGATGCCTTACAATGTCTTTCCAACAAAATTATCAAAAAGTTACATTTGGTTATATTGGGTAACTGAGATTTATCTCTCAGAAAGCAAAACTTCAGATTTGAGATTTCTGTTCAGAGCCAGTTAAAACATTCAGGGTCTGAATCCAGAAGAATCTGATAAAAACACATGCAATGAAGGAAAGTTTCAGTTTCTTTTTTTGCATTTAATAGTAATAGTAGTGTAATAGTATCGCTGCAATAGGAGTGCTTTTTACTTTTATTGTCAGAGTCAAGAGCTCTCCTGTTATGGGAGATCTTTGTTTTTGATTCTGTTTCCTATCGATGAAAGAGACATCACTCTCTGTCTGAGAGTGTGCAGAATGCAGATGAGCTCCACCTCAGCAATCAGGATAATCACTGGCTGTTTGGATTGTGTACTGAAAGTGTCAGGGTTGGTGTTCCTGAAATTAACCAGCTTCTCAGTCCTAAGGGCAGATGTCTTAGGTCTATGGCTGGTGTGCACTCTGAATCTGCTGATCCCTAAATTAGGATGTGGTATTGCTTCTAGTTTGACTTGGCATCATAGGTCACGTATGTCCTGTGTCAGTCTCTCATGAAACTTGTCCTATATTTGAACTTTTGACACAAATGGTTTATTGAGTTAGTTTAATCACAGCCAAAATGTTGATCCAGTTTAGAAAATAATCAGCTGCATTGGATTTTTCATGCATGTCATCTATGTCTGCAGAAACTTAAAATGTGCGGGCCCTTTGATCACCTGGGTGACAGTGGTTTTGGGTGCCAGAACAGCTGTCCAGAAATCTGACAACCTAACTTGTTTGTGCAGTTGCAACCATGGTGTCCTCTATAATAATAACACTAATGCTTTATGCTAAACATTGCATTTGTCCCTGCAGTGAAATAAATGTTCTGTTGCTAATGATGTTTCTGGTATCAAACATATTTTGTACAAGAAAAAAAAAAGCTTTGAATTAAGAAGAAGATGCACCACAGATGAGAATGGACTGTTTCAAATCTTTAGATGCGACAGATTGAATTAGACTCTATGCTGGACCACATGCTTGTCTTAATTAGTGCACTTTGTCCAACAAACACACACGTGTTCTACATTCCCAGATATGTTGCCAGCAGAACTCCAGATGAGAAATTCAGTTGCTTAGCAACATGGCATTGCACATTTACACTGCAGTAAGCCAAACAAAAACATGCTCTAATGTGTTTGTTTGACCTCTGCTATACTCGTGTATCTCTGCCTTGTCTGACTGCTCTCCTGCTGAACTTTTAAACCTGTTCTGTATGGAAACCTACAGAAGCGCAATGCATTCACCAAACACATAAACATCACACCTTGTCTCGTAATTAAGAGATAAACTGCACAGGTGCGGACAGGATGGTTCGATCATGGTTGATTTGCTCTTATTTCTGCCTTGGAATGAGACATTGGGAGATATTAATACTGCTTAAAGATGTTGATGGTATTAAATCAGGGCATCGGGGCAGACTTAGTCAGAGAAAAGTTCGATGGAGCCAGTGCAGATATTTTTAAGAAGCAACCAGGGCGATGAATTTTCAGAGAGCTGCTACTTCACTGGCTCAAGTAAACACAAGTATAAGGCTGAGTAGTGGTGGGGATTTGTACTAAAAAAAAAAAAAAAATCCTTCAAAGGCCCGGATCAACATGTTTCAAGATTTGGAAAATTTGAAGCCATTTCTCAGGGACTTTCTTGTCAAAAGTTTTATATAGTTCACATGTCTGGAAATTATTGTGGTAGGCAGACTTACAGTTAATCAATAGTTGACTTAATGGTGAACTCTAAACCTCACCAGCTGCCGTTTACTTACAGCCTACAGTCTCACAGCAAAACAAAATACTGGCTTTTTCAGTCCTGCATTGAAATGAAACATATTATTCTATCCCGTTATCACTCTTTCTCATCTGCTTCTCCGCGTTCCCTGCCTGTGTGGTGCTACAGCCCTCATCAAGGCTGCATCAAGGCAGGAAATACAACTTTGAGGAGAAGGTCTGCCAAGACCACGTGACGATGTGAAGTAGTAGTAGTAGTAAGTAAGTGATGAGAGTTTGGAGAAAAGCTGACCTCAAGAACATTGCTAATGATTTTAATCCTAAATATTCAAGAATTTCCTTGAAATCTAGTAATTTGCACGTCATCGATTAGTTGTACTTTATTCAAATCTGATTATCTCTGTTATATTATCAGTTACGCTACACGTCATGTTTGTGTTGAGACACTTTTTTTTGTGAAACATGACCTTTGACCAGGCAACAATAAGAAAGATATTTACAAAGTCAATGCGATAATAAAATATATTTGAATGTTGTGAGACTCATGAACATGGACTCAAAGAAGAACATTGTAGGTCTTCAATGGAAAAAAAGTGCTATATAGAAATAGTGTGAGGACAGCTTTTGGAACAATAATAACAATAACAATAATTCTCTGTTACTGTTCAACTCATGAGTGATTTGGAGGAGACAGCTCCATGTCCCAGAAACCACCTCCACAACAACGTCAGCAACAACAAAAGTGTACTCATCTGTCAAAATGAAGAGCTTTGTCAAACACAACTGGCTTGTTATTACACAGTTTGTTTATATTGCTCCAATATAATTGGATTACAATGTATGTGCATGTGTTCTGTTAAAAAGGAAAGAAAGAAATAAAGAAAAAGAGAAGAAAAGAGAGAAATAGAGGCTGTGCAATACCTTTGTGACTATACCATCAGTTTTAGAACATACCTGAAGGCAAAAGTACACACAGGACAATTTTAACTCTTTGGTTGCAGATTTCAGGAATGGGCCATTTCTTCTGCCTTGGGTTTTAAACATTAAGTGAATGTGTACTATCTGATTACACAATATCCTCATACAAGTTACTGGTCAGTGCATTCTCCATCTCACTCTGGGTTGGAATTATTTGTACAAGGGTAATCTGTAACAGGTCCACAGGTGTGTGCCGCAGGCTGATGTGCTGGCTCCTCCAAAGTTTTATAAGTGACTTTGATTCCACTGACAGATTATATCTGATCCTGTCACACATCTCAGCAGATTTCTAAGACCAACCTCATCCAACTGTCGTCATCATGTCATCATCTTCAGGACTTTTCTGCAAGTTGGCTTTATGTCAGAGTGGATGTTGTATATTTTCGATGTTGTGGGTGAGACAGCCCCCAGGGGATTGTCCTGCAACTGCAGACGTATATCAAAAGAAGACTTTAGTTGCTGAACCAAAACATTTCTTGCGATAGTTGGAGCACATATTTAGTACTTATTACCTTGTTGCATTTGGAGTATGATTTCTTTACTTGTACCTCGTACATGGTCTCGCATGTGCTCTGGCGTCTGCACTGTTAAGTGTTGAACAAAATGAATGACAGCCTTTACATGTTAGGCTAGGCTCATTGGTCTCCATTGTAAGTAGGGTCAGGAATGAGATATTTTTAACCTTTTGTTTCCATAGAAACCCCCTCCTTCTTGTTTTTTTTTTGTAAATGCAGAATATGTTATATGTAGAGACGTTTATATTTACATATCATATAAGCACTCGATGCCTGTTTAATATTTATCAAAACATGTAACATTCCAGTCAAACTGAAATTGGTCCTGCTCCCACTTTCCTTTTGCAGCTTCCAACTATATTAACATTAAAAAATTAAATATGCTTAGATACTGAAACTGTTCTCACATGCTGTATTTCATCGCTCGTGCCAACATTTCGTGTCTATATTTTGTTGCGGCCTCTCGGCAATCGACTCCGTTGGTGCTCTCTCTCACTGTCTCTTGGTTTTTTTGTATTTAATAAGCTGCTGATCCGTAGCAGCTCTGCCTCCAGACCTACATCTGGGCTCAGTCCATTTTCTAGTGTTTCATGTATCCCCGTTCTGTGTAACTGAGCCCCGCTGAACATATCCAGCATGTAAAATTAATACACATAAATAAATTAATTAATTAAAAAAAGAAAGAAAATACCTCAGCATGTACAGAAAAGGCTGTAAAATACGCATTGTTACAGAACTGCCTACTGTAGAAAACTCATTATTAGATCATTTAGACCACTACATTGTGGTGTGTTCAAACACACCTAATGTGTAGCTGTTGGTTAAGCAGGCTGCTGTGATTGCCCCAGCTGTAATAGAGCATATAAATGGAACTCCCTTTAACAATTTTCTAGCCGTCATCTGCATTTTTGGTGAATTTCTCTTGAAAGCAGGGGCCAGACTTGTATTCATTACAGTCATCCACAATCCAGTCTTCTGGACTGGACGCTGAAAAGGTTCATTAAATCACATTTTCAGATATTGGATCACATATCTTTGGTAAGTGGCTGAGTGGAGAGATGGAAAAACGTGAGCTGATTAACAATCGTGACGGTTAGAACGGGTGGGGAGTGTGAAGAAAGGGACAGATACATTGGAAAGTAATTCCAACAGCTTCCTGGAGGATATCTGAATATTTAACACACCCTCTTCTTCTGCTTCCTATCCAAAAAAAAGTGTCTTACACCTTGTTCGGTGATTATTTTTCACCCCTTTTACATCCAAGTTGTCATTTAGGATGCTGATCATGTGTTGTGGATGTCTGGTGTCTTTAACCTATCGTCTGGGTTTGGAACTCCTCACCACCACAGCTGGGGAAGGTGATTTAAGAGCAACTCACTGGCTGCTTGTGCACGTGTGTGCACTTGCAAACCTGGAGAAACTGACATCATTTCAGAATTTACAGTGGAAACCAGTGTCTGTGTTTTACTGCTGCTCCCCATGGGAGGTATTTGTGGACGGAGCGCTGATCTCCCATAATGTTCCCAATAACTAATGAGCTTCTTTGACACCTGTCATACATTATTTTAATGGATGTTCACGCGGCTGCGGAAGAGGTTTTTATCTTTTATAGGTATGACCCTTGACCTCTTGGTGATCCAGAGGCTGGTAGTTGCAGTTTACATTCATAATGTTTCCAGGTGTGGTGCTGTGTGTGTGTGTGTGTGTGTGGGTGTGAGTGTGTGTGTGTGTGTGGGGGGGGTGGTGATAGTGGTGACACCTTTATGTTCATGTCAAGAATGGGCTGTTGAGCAAAAACTGACCAAGGGACTCATAAAACAAAAAACATTTTGCATCATTCAGTCAGCGAACAATTGCAATCACTGATGAAGCATCCAAGAAACTTCAAGAGATTGAAGCACTTATGCTTGTGCAGTGACCTCCGACCTCACTAGGTTTATCTTCGGGATGAGAAATCTATTATGATTTTAGATGAAGCCAGCCTTTTATATGGTAAAAGATACTGTATAATTAAAGTTGAACTGAATTGAGCGTATTAAAAACACAACTCATGAATGAGTGTCGCTGCTCACTGGGGTGAAAGTGTGTCATATTCAGTATGAGCAGCTGGTGGATGATTTAATGCGTCACATTAACTGTATGGTGCAGAGGTTAACAGCCCCCTCTGCTGAATCTTCTTTTCCATTTCTGAGCGGACTCAAAATGTCCCCATCTTTGATTTCAGGCAGACGTGGTCTTGCAACCATCTGCATTGATGCAGAACGCGCTCACATGTTGTAACGTGAAGACCCGATTAATGATTTTTGCAGCCAGGAACCTCAGATGTGTGTATCCGCAGAGCTTCTAGAAACTGCTGAAAACATCTGTTCTGCACCATGTTTGCATCAAACAGCATAGTAACCAGGATCTGCAGAAACAATGGTGACAGACTGAACAGCCCTGTTCATCTAAGACCTGCACATATTTCTCTATTTCGCACAGTAACATCAATAACAATATTTATTCTACTTCCCATTTCAGTCTTTACATGTGCTTGTTTTATAGCTCTCTATAGTGAGTCATTCTGGACATTTGTAGGTGAATGGTACTGACTAATCTGACATTTCTGTTCTCTGATGGAAAAGTGTTGTGGAAAAGACTACAATCCTCCAGAAAAGGATGGTGGGAAGTTCAGCTTTTAGAAACCTTTGGGAAAATGCCACAAAATAAAGAAAAACATTGAACAGTTCCCTGGTTACAAAAGAAGAGAGCCTGGTCTTCACAAAGGGTCACAATCTATATTTTTAGATAACAAACAATGTTCTTTACCCTTTTAAATAAAGACGTTTATTTAAAAAGGTAACCTACAATGCCTTTGGGATTGTAAAAATGCACAATTCTCGTGAGCCACCAAGCGCATTTGTTGAGATTTTGTCATTTTCCAAAGAACAAAGTACGACTGTATTCAAGTGAAGACTGAGATCACAGATATTAATGAGTATGAAGATGCTGCCAGCGGTCTTTTGTGATACCTGGCACTGCGAAGCTGTAAATCTCTTGTGGTGGCACTCATTACTAAAACTGCATATTTAAGCAGCAAACCCTGCATGGGACCAATTTACATGCTAAACACACTCTGTTTATAAGGTAAATATTTGCTGTGCTCTCATGTTTTTTTTTTACTGCCTGAGTGAGATCAGTGGCACACCTGGTCTTCAGTATTCATCGTGGGTCTCGGAGGGTCCTCCTGAATGTCGAGGACTAAAGCTCCGACTCCGACCATTAAAACAGAGCAAAAGACAGACAAACGTGGCAAATGGCTCAGCAGGGAAATGCACTTTGTTCCAAGCTAAACTATTAATTTTGGCTTTGCTGCCATGGTGACTTTGGGCGGGTGCAGCTCATGAGTGCGTTCTGTCCACACGGTGAAATAATAAGACAGACAAAAAGGATTTTCAGCAGATGATGTGCTGAAATATTCACCAGTGTTACACACTTATCTCCTGGAGCCTGGCCCTTCTAGGCTGAGTTCATCCACATTAACGGCCTCATATTAAGCTGTACTTTGAAGCCCCCAGATCTACTTTAAACCTCCCCAATAAACCTGTCAGGAACTTTTCCCTTGAAGCCGCGAGGAAATGTGTCTGTTTATGGCCATTTGTCCTCAACTGTTTCTTTGTGGGAATCACATTAACATCTTTTAAGAGGACGCACATTTGCATGTCTGTTTTTAGATGTGCAATGAATCAAAGGAAGTTTTATGGGAGCGCCTGTTTGACTGCAAACAAACATTTGGCTTTGTTTTTTTTTTTTTTTTTTTGTATGTGGATGTTTTTAGAAGGAACTGGAGTGCAAAACTCATAAAACGTGAAAAGTCAAATCAGATTTTACCCCACAGAAGGCCGCTTCAAACATAAGCCACGCAGAGCACGGGCAGGGATGCAATCCATTCTGTGAATATTCTACTAGCGCTCTCCTGCGATTTATAAATATCATTCTGGGGTGCCGAGTCGCCTCTCTATTTCACAGTCTTTTAAGGAAACCCAGACACTTCCATGCAGTTTTGATGCCTTTCGCATTGCAGAGTTTCAAAAATACAGCACGCTCCCTCCGTTCTGAACTAAGCCAGTTTACCCATTAACAGCAGGCTTTAGCTTTTGATGTCATGTCCTCTTGGACAATCGGGAGAGACGGAGTTTGGGGATGCATGTTGTTGAGGGTGAAATTAAATTAAAGTGTGGCTGAGCTGAAGACAATGGAGGAGATGAGCTGCTTTATATGGGAATAACAGGTAAACAAACGACAGAAATACAACTAGAAAAAGAAGATAGCCAATGAATAAACCAACATTTTGTTCGCCTTTATCCCATGTCCATACACTCCCCCCTAACAAGTCCCTCGAGTCTTTTTCCTGGTCTGATATATTCTGCCAGTGGGCTTCTATGATAAGCTGTTGGCCCTCCCCCTTCACCTGGCCATCAACCGCAGGTACTACTCCAGCACTTCACGAGTCTGGGTCTGCTCAAGGTTTCTTCCTCTTAAGAGAGTTCCTCCTTTTCCTTGCTTGTCTAAGTGTCCGGCTCTGGCTTTCTGGACAGATTGCGGCTACTCTTTCTCTGCTCTCAGCAGTTAAATAAAAGATAAATATATCAATAAAGCGCCAAAGTATGTTTTCAATAGTCAGTGTTTGGACATTTGTGCTGCAATAAGAAAGAAAAAAGAACGAGGATTGAAGGTGAGGGGCTGCTGGATGACCATCAGTCCTCATAGGCTAAGTGATGACAGTTTGGAGAATTGGATCCGAGCCATGTTGAAGGCTGCGATATTAAAAAAAAAAATCAGAAATGAGTGTTTTAACAGGCGACTGAAGCTGGACTTTAAACAATGGAGACCGTCTGATTATTCACAGATTAACTTCGGAGCTTTTCGCAACACAAAGATCACATAAACATGACTTAGAACAACAAAAAAAGAATGTCCACAGCGAAAACACTCGTTAGCATAAGAACAAAGCACACAGGAACATCTGCTTCCGTCGGGACATAGATTAGATATCAAACAAATTCTCTGGATTATAGTTATTTACAATGATGAGATCAATCGAAGCAGGAAGCGTGGCGCAGGATTCATGCCTCTCTTCCTCAAACTTGAGACCAGCTGCAAGACTCAACATAATACCCTGAATCTGCACTATCGATCGGGAGCCGCCATCTCTTTGAAGTCCCACTCCACACATACAATACCAATGAAGTCAGAGGACACGGACATGGAGCTCCACCTGATTCTCCCTCCCTGCGTTTATCTGTTCCTCCCGACAGTGTTTTTCCCGCTTTGATGTCGCGAAGAAAAGAGCTGCACCAGGACACGCAGGGGGGGCCCCGCAGCAACCAATCACCCGAACACGATGTTCTGCTTCTGAAAAACGCTACGGTGGGCAGTGTTTTGATTTTTTTTTTGTTTTTTGTTTTTTAATTTGCCGGTTTCTTCCAGACGGTGGTGAGATGAACCTGCGGTGTAAGCGCATTAAACCTGAAACATGGTCTGCACGTTCTGATTAGCACATTTCCAGTTAAATTTAAACTTGCTTTCTATTTTACATGACACAGTCCCCCCTCCTCCCTCCCCCCACCTCCCTTCTTCTTTGGGCCATGTTCCCTTTTTGCATGATAGCACCTGGAAAGCCAAAGATGACCCTGTATCCATTTGCTTCTGTAGTGGCTCCATCATCACAGCTTTTCCCCCCCCGGAGTCAAGCAGCTATGAATAATGAGTGGAGGGCCGCGTGCATTAATGTAGCAGCGCGGCCCCCGAAGGAACGTGTGGTAGCAGGTGATTGTTCGCAGCCTCTGTGGGGCTGTCAGCAAACACGTGCACCCTATAGCGAGGGGTATTTTAG
Source organism: Lagocephalus sceleratus (assembly GCA_911728415.1). Classification (NCBI taxonomy): domain Eukaryota; kingdom Metazoa; phylum Chordata; class Actinopteri; order Tetraodontiformes; family Tetraodontidae; genus Lagocephalus; species Lagocephalus sceleratus. The sequence continues at coordinate 3,355,437 of CAJVRN010000040.1, forward strand.
CAGGAGACAACCTCCCTATACCCGCACCCCTCAAACTGCATCCTGGGAATCACGGATGAGTTTCCGCCTAACCCCTGAAGCAGCGTGTTAGCTTTTAGGCCACCCCTGGCTACATGTGATTTATGAGTATACGTCAACATGAGCATTGCTTATAATACAGTGACATTTATAAAGATGAAAGAAGCGCAATGTGCATCAGGGGTAATTGAACGCATCTGAGGACAGAGACACAGAGAGCGCAAACAGTCTACCAGGAGACCGCAGGTCGGTAATAAGCCTGCAGTGCCTGGAAGCCTGGAATGAGTGACAGATGTTATTTTTGTATGTGGAATATTCATTGCGCTTGTGTCTGCATGTCAGTGTTCCTGGGAATTTAAACCAGTGCTCAGAATTCAAGCAATTGACAGACGGGATGTGGAAGACGCAAGTGTATAGTCACAATGCAACGTATAACAGCTTTAAAGTGACGTTGAGGTTCATGTGATGCCTCCTTGCAAATGCTTGATTTGATGGCTGGCATAGTGAACACTTCCTGATTGCAATGTCTTTTTCAATCATGGCTAGGGTTAGGTGCTCTAACTAACCTTAACCCTAACCCTAATCCCCTAACCATAACCCTGACCCTAAACCTAATCTAAACCCAATCCTAACTACAACCTTGAACCAGGTCTTGACCCTCAAACTTTCCTTTGAAGTTGTGAGGACTAGCCAGAATGTCCTCACCTCCCATTTGGGGGAAACACACACACACACACCCACACCCACACACACACACACCCACACCCACACACACACACACACACACACACACACTTGGGGCCAAATTTTTCCAACAGGGACAGATCAAATGCATTTTACTGACTTTTTACAAAAATGTCTGATGATAAAGTTGACTCTCTGGACATACATAAACAAGCCAAAGTGGCCCAGGGCACTGGGCAAGGGAAAACACATGAGGGCAGGAAGTCACCTGGAACGAGACAAGGAGTGATTACCAAAATAAAACCAAGCAGGAATGACTCAACCTAAACCAGAACTGAAGGAGAACACGACAATAGGTTAACACCGCTGACGAGACACTACAACAGTCGCTCAAGGGCAGAATTTATAAAGGTTTCATCCCACTGATGCAATCACGGAGGAACTGCAGCTCTTATTGCTTCATTTCTTATGGCGAGCAGACACACCGGGTTCCTCGGGGACAATCGTTAACTTCCTGTTACGGCATTTCAGCCTGCCGCAGTTGTGTGGTTTTAAGGCCATTATGCAGTGAGTGGTGCTGGTCCAGTGTCTTGCACAGGTAATGGCATTATTACACCTCTTGCATGACATTTTATTAATTTAAAGTGTGAATTGGGAGCTGTAGATGGTGGTAATAGTGCTATTATGTGACTGGAACCAGTTAAGTTGGGTGCAGGACTGTACAACAGTTGGCTTCCCTGGAGCTCTGTACTTTACCCATGGTGTATTTGCACAGGGGAAACGGATAGGAAAGGAAAGGATAGGAAGACCTTCAGTAATTTTACTGCTATTGTGTATGATGCTGCACATTTGAATTGTCTAAAATGAACAAAAAGAGGAACTTATAGATAAATTAACACTAACAAAAGCATGCATGTACATAAAACCAATTATCCCCAATGCTGACTTCAGGGGTGTTTCACTGACGCTTGAGGGCTTTTTTGTCTTTTTTTATTTCTGGTTCCAATTTGCTGCAAGTATTTTTTCCAGACAAATGAGGAAAATAGCCATTACTGCGATTAAACACTATCACAGGTTTAACATGTATTTGTCAGGGAAAGATTTGTGTGCAATTCAAGTGCCCTACTCCGGGTCGGTGTTGACAGTAATTAGACACAGCGATGCTGCGTGGTTTGGTTCTGCTGCTTTAATGGAGCATTCATTAAACATGTGGAAGATCTGTTACCTCTGCATTTTCACAAGGGCAGAGACACAATCTGGAATACACACAAAACAAAAGGACTAAAAATAAGCAAAACATCCTCTGAAAAGCACCAGAATAATCTGGGACCTTTGACAACAACACAGACACAAAACCTCACTTAAGGTGTCAGTTCGCAACAATCAGCTGTCCTCTCTACACTGGACACCTCCTATTCTCACAGTGATGTCATTAAGTATGCATTGTTGACATGTAACATACATAATTCATAAACACTGGACTAAGGTTGAATACTGTATTTAGCCAAACAGGCAGTTATCCATATGTACATGGTTTAATATTTACACATGAAAATCAAAACATGCATGATTAAAATAATCACAATAAGGCAAGAATTAATGGTAGTAAAGATTTCCTTTTACAGTGGTACCTCAGCTTTCAAACTTAATCTGTTCCAGGTTGGCAGTTGAGGTCTGATTTGGTTGAGGTCTGAATTTATTTTTCCCATAAGAAATAATGGTAAACTCATTAATCCGTTCTGGCACATATGAAAAGTCCACTTTTTTTCAATAAAACGTGTATCTAACCAGCAATTTAGTCCTAAACATTTAGATTTATATAATACTGATATATAAATTTATTAAAAATAATAATAATACCTTAATATAAACAATTTTTTGTACAATTTTATTTTATATTATCTCTTTTTTCAATTCACTAGTAGTAAATACTGTCTTCCTTGTCACCTTCCCTTTCTCAGCTGGTTTCATGGGAGACATAATGAAGGGTTTGAAAACCAAAAAAAAGCACAAAGTACACAAAGTAATAAAAACTTACTAGAGCGCTGGTCGTAGGTCCGTTCGTGTTGGATGCTGAACGAGAAAGAACGCAGTTCCGAAGAGTCGAGACCCACGAGGCACGCACTTTGGCTTGACTCGGCCACGCTCGGCTGCCCTAACACTCTCTCTCAGCTCAACGCGGGCCGTTCGAAAGCTGAAAATTCGGGTGAAAGCGAAGGCAAATTTTTCTCGAAAATTTTGGTTGAGGGTCAAGTTGCTCGAGGGCGGAGGCGTTCGAAAGCTGAGGCACCACTGTACTTTGATGGATAATATTCATAATATCCATAATAATACCTTCCATTGATTGGAAGGTAAATATTATGATGAAATACTTGAAAATTTGGATATAAAAGAATGTTAGTATAATAGGTTTATTTTTTTGTTATACATCACATTGTGCCAGTATATTGGGACATGCAGAATTCTTGTGTTGTCCATGCTAATCTTGACAACAACTCAAATAGCCTGCCATGTTGCTGACACTTTTACCAAAAGATTGCGCTCGTTAAAGAATTTGTCCTATTAATGCCATTAATCCCACATTATCTAAGCAAATCTGACATGCTAAAATTCCATTTATTTTCTATTGTCACTTGTAATTGGAGTTAGAAGTTCCCCAGTTCAATTAACAAGCGAGACACAGATGCCAAAATCTATTAAAATCTATATTAGCAGAATTGTCGCTGCACACAACTGTACTGCACATGTGCAATCATGTGTGGGGGGCCAGCGCAGCACATATATCACATGTTGGTGCCTCATTTGCTCCCACGATCAGGGAGGCAGAGCATGAGTGAAGAATGCAAGGATATGTTCTACAGCTCATGCTGATGGAGTGTGTCATGATGTGGCTTTTAGTCTGTCAATAAACCCAATGAAGTTGGCATGTAGGTGATTTCAGGCTCTTTAGATCAGAGGAAGGACAGAACGCATCATTAACAGCTTGGTGAGAGTAATGGAAGAGAGATCTCCAACATGACTCATGCTGTCAGTGGCAAATTAGCCCGAGCGCAAGTCTGAAGCTATCTGCGTTTTTACATTTCAAAGACTTCGTGTCTTAATCATAACACCACTAGGATTAGCTAATGAGCTAATCCAGCTACTATCTGAGCAGCTCCACTTGTGCTGAGCTGCGTCAGCTTCTATTTGGTATTCGCCGATGAAGCACAATGATTAATTTTAGTCTTTTAAACAACAATTGCCTCATCCTGAAGATGTAGCACCAGAGCTCTTGAAATCTGAGAGGAAAAATAAGGAGCCTTTTAAGCAAGCAGCATCGATGGTATCAGTTAAATTTATCACATAATTATTCTGCTTTCCTTGAAATGGTATCAAAATAAGTGATAACAAGTCAACTGTTACCTGTTCAGTGCAACAAGAAGAATAAAATATTATCAATATTCTAATTTCTCTAGAGTATTCACTATGGAGGTGGAATTTTAGATTATTAAATGATTTTGTGTTAAGAACCGCTGTCCATCACACTTTAATCTTTGAAAAAAAATCAGGCAAGTATACAAATCTATCCCTAAAGAAATATGTATTAAGTCTTTTTGTGTAAATGCTGCAATGTCTGACATTTTGAAAGCTAAATCCATGCTTAATAAATATGATTGCCATGGAGGATTTTTGTTCTTTCAGAGAAATAGAACAAGTTATTGCTGGCTCATGTCTGTGGCTTTTATACATGCAGAAATGGTAAGTTTGAAGCAATATTATAAAGACATTGTATCACTTAAATAGATGAACGAGCATGGATTTAATTGGAGCGGCGGGCACAGATTCTACTTCATTATTTAATAGGACCAAGTTAATTCCGCTGGCCAGAAGCAGCGAGGGGCCCAGCTGCTTCATCAGCACTCTGCCCCTGATGGGAACACTGGGACTTTAAAGGTGCTGCTATAAAGAGGAATAATGTGCTCCAACCAGAGAGGAAGGAAAGTCCAGAACATTAATGACTTACAGGACTTTGGACTTTTCTCCCCTATTAAAAAAAATTTAAAATCCATGAAATGTGCTGGGAAAATTGGTGTTTTGGACTGTAAAAAGGGATGATACTGCAGGAAATTATCAGATGACAGTGACATCATTTTCTAGAAGCAGCAGGTTTGATTCACAAATGTTTAACCTGACCTCAATATGTGAGCTCCCTCTTGTGTAAATGATCTGTTTTGGCGTTCGCTTTGTTGTTTTTTTTTTTTATAAAAAAAACGTCTTGCATACTGACATGCTTTTTCTGTCTTTGCCCATTTGAGTTATTTTAATCAACTCTGCGGAAAATGGCTAATTATGTCTACAGTGGCTTTTGGGATGGCTGCGGCGTAAATTGCACAATAGCTTCAAATAAGGAATTTACTTACTGAATTGTGTCTTATTGTTTCTTCAGCTGAAGTCATAATTTGGCATATTAATGCTGGTGTGTTGAGTGTGAAAAAAACTCATGCATTAAAATCTATAATACATGTGAATCATATTCTGTTCTCAGCAGTGCCTTGTTCCATTACTCTCTATTACAGCCGCATGATGACTGCTGGGAATGTGACTTAAATGCGTGTGGAGAATCTCCAGCATTCTGCCTTGGTTGGGACGTTTATTTGGATAGAGGTAACAATGGGAGGAGAATATGACTCAGAGTATATCAATAATGGGCTTTTGCTCTGTTCACCACAGTTTGTTATGTTTAATATCAATAACTGGGTGATGGTAACTGGGTGATGTCTGTGGCTTTTATACATGCAACCCAGTGGAAGTCACATGTGGACCTCTAATGCTGCATCATTCAAGGGACTCAGGTTAAAATGATCCAGACGCAGGGAAATATCACAGTCTGTGTTTTTTTGTGTTACTGGTAATGTTGCAGTTCTAATATGGTACAGGTATATAATATTATAACACTGGGTCCTCTCTATTCCTCTCAAGGTCTAAAGACATGTGTTTTGGGGTAGAGCTGAATTGGCTACTATGACTTATTCAGCATGTGGGGTACACTTCTGGCCTGAAGGCCACTGGGGTAGGCTTCAGCCCCCCAGTAACCCCTCCAGGGAAAAGCAGTTAGAAGATGGATGATAAATGAGGGAAGATCGATGGATGGATGGATGAATGGGTTAATAAGTTATTGGATGCACACCGGTGGGTTTCCAGTGCTCATGTAGTTGTTTCTGCCTTCTTCTGTTGCCGTTTATAACCTGAATTAGGTTTTGTTAAGTTGGAACGTGATATTAACATTTAAAGAGCCAACCATGCAAGCACCCACAGCGGCCTCATTTTGGCAGATGTCGAAATTGCTGCAGTTTGTGTGGTGAAAACTTGTCAGAATCCAAGATTTTCATATTCTTCACATAAACATGGATACGAGTGAGCAGGTTTCTCTCTGCTTGTGTAAGCGCAGCATGCCGAAAATGATTGCAACCCAGATAATCCCTTCCATGTAGACACACTATACTGGATTCCCCAGTTCAGAAACGTAATACATGACACATGCCCACATTTTAAGAATGGACATTCCATATAGAGGACAGAGGACACCCTCTCCACCAGACCTTTGTTGATGGGACAGAACCCCAAAACAACATCAGTTTGTCCTTTTGGAGATTGGACCATCTCTCATTCATCCAGAAATTTATGGACCTTTGACAGCCGGTGCCTCCTCAACCCAGTCCAGAAAGAAAACTATCTTTTGAGCTGTAGGACTCGTCATGTGGTCGGTGTTTCATTTTATCTGCAAATGTGGAACTTTTGATGTGAGCAGGGTCTATGTCACGCAACAGCTCCACTCTCACACACATCATATCACTTCAATAAGATGATGGGATGAAAGGAAGAAGAACTCAGAGATGTCATCTACCAATCTTCACACACCACTGCAGTGATTGACAAGAAGCATCTGAAGTCTCGAGCTTCATTCCCGTACTCCGTCAAAATGGAGTACCAGCAGTCAGATGATGATGCTGTAGACTGAAGTTACTTTTTAAAGGAAAATATATTGGCTGGAATAGAACATCAATTATTTTAGAACACATAAAATAGCTTATTATTAATATGGCATATTATTTAGACAAACACACACAAGCACACACACACACACACACACACACACACACACACACACACACACACACACACACTCACACACACACACAGGATACAATTTATTGATTTTCTTCTGCAGCTCTACATCAAGATCACAGGGACTGTGATGATCTGCATGGGTCCAAAGGTGAGAATGAAATCTTAATTGGATAAAATGTTGTTACAAAACAAAAAAAATCCCTAATCTTCATAGTGAATACAGTCTTTTAAGTAGCTCTGTTGATCTGGACTAAAATGATGGAAATCTTTGAAAGATACACTGATTTTCCCTGTGGGGGAGCACAGAGGAGCAATGTGCTACTTAGCCAGGAAGATGGTGACGATAATGTTGCAAGGCATGCAGCAGTCCGTGCAGGAGTTCCACAGTCCCAGTGAGTGTCTGTGTGACCCTGTTGCACTAACCCCCGCATCTCTTCTGTCTCCACCAAGATCTGGATCAGTGATCCTTGGAAAAGTCCAGTCTAATCCCTGGAGACAACAGCGATTGCCACTTCATGTTAAAATGGTGTTATGTTGACACTGGTTGGACCTCACCTAAATAAGTCACTCAACCAAAAAAGGCTTAATATTTGTATATTTATGCATACATTTTTTAAGATCATGCTTCAATTTACAAGTCTGACAAAAAGCAGAAGCCATCAAATGGGGTGAATGCTTTATCTAAGCGGTGTAGAAATCAGTGTCTTGACTAAAGTGTCTGTTGATGAGGTGCAGATTTGCTCTGATACTCCCTCATCTCAACCATCACCGCAGGATTCACCATTCTCTGACACACAAGCAGAATCAGCCGAAGACACCGGCTTTTTACCTCCCACGTGCTGTTGTTGTATCGTGCCTGTCCTCCCCTCACCTGGGCAACTGCTGCCCTCACGTTTGTCACCACAAAGAAGCCAATAAGTTGTACTTCTTACCTGGATATGGAAGGAGGTTTTTCAGCACGAGGACTTTTACATTTAATTCAATTTATTCAGCTCTGCTTTTACTTTTATGCAAGTCCTGATTTAGAACAAACGAGGAGTGTGATTAGGTGATTACAGCCGGTCTTGTGTGGGCTTTTATATAATTATTACAATTTCAAAATTAATGCCAGCGAAGTGAAGCAGGACCTGGGATAAAATGGGCCTGATGGACAATCTAAATCTGGCTGTAATCAGAAAAGGTTTTAATTTTCAGTGTTCTTTTTTGATGGGAGGATGCAGTTTTGGTGAGAAGAGTGTGTAACTGGTGGTCAAAATCAAGCATTTGACCCTGAAACTGAATTGTTCTAACAACTGTGTTTATAACGAACAGAACAGACATGTTTGAGCACCATTTGTGAAGAAGCCAACTTTCTAAAAGGTCTGAATGACACTCTCCTGGCCCACAGATCAGTAAAGGAAAAAAGACGCCATTCTTGTGTTAAGCTGGCATCAAATTGTTTGTGATAATGAAATGATTTCATCTGGAATTCTGCAGATGCGGCATCTGATTGAGAAATCGATAAAGCAGGAACCTTGCTTTAATAAAATCTCAGTAATGTGCACGCTACGCCTTGGTATTGTGCACATTTGTTCAGCTGTCTGAGGAAAAAATGTCTGCAGTCACAGGAAGGGGGGGGGGCTCACCACGATTATGGTGACATGATGCTATGTGGGCGCCATGTCTAACACAGAAAACAATCTGCTGAATGGTAGGAAATGGCTTCAGCCAGCAGTGATGAGTCAATTATGAAGGCAGCAACCACAAAAATATATTTCCTTCCTCAGATAAATAATAAATGCTGACCTTATCCTACACAATAAAAAACACAGGAAGTGAGGGCTTATATTTCATTTCACCACTGTAGCTCATCCATCCTCCCCGTGTTTCCCCCAGCATCTATCACAATCGGCATTATTTGACACCAGATTCAGAAAGCTCCGCACTTTTAGCACCAGAATAGAATGGTGAGATTTGACTCACAGCATGAAAAAAATTCCCATTATGGAGTGTTGAGAAGTTGGGAAAATGACTCTTTCTGGCAACATTTGCACTGGGATTCACTGAAAGGTCAACTGAAGCAGAAACACATCATATCTGGATGCCTAAGACCCCTTCAATTGATTAATTAATGTCTTACATGGAATTCATAGTGAAATGACAGCTTTTCTGCCTTTTTTTTGCTGTGCTGTGATTCTCCTTTGCACGACTGATGATCCTGCTCTGGTCTCCACTGACTGCCCTGCAGATGACCTTCACTGTCAAGCCCCATTGTACGACATCACACACTTCATTAATCATGCAGAAATGTTTGAGAACAACGCCAAAACTAAAGAAGAGGAGACATGACAAGTAGCCACCGCTGTACCCTCAAAACATGGCCTTTTCTTAAATTTTTTGTATTTTCCTTTCTCAGGTTTTACTGAGGATGATGTACCAACAATGAGACAGTGCGTCTGTGTGTAGTTACCAAATGATCCCTTCTCCTGAGCTCTTACTACTCTCACTCATTGGTTTACTGACAGAAGAGATGCAAATGAAAACCTCGGCGTCATCGATCCGAGGATATTAAATATTGATTTAAGCATTATGACGGTTCCCAGAAGAAGAAAATAAATTTCATTTCAAAGAGCATCTTTCATTCTCATAACAAGGACCATGCCCGCTGGCACAAATCAATCAGCTGTTCATCATCATCTTCATCAGCGTCATCATCTCCATCGCCGCCGCTGAGATAATGATCGGCGGCCTTTCGCAGGCAGAGCAGAGAGGCGCCTTCCTCTCAGGCGGTGATGAGGAGAGCTGATGGAGATAAAGTGCTTTTCTCTTAAGATAAAACAACAGATGTGAGATGAGCTGATTTGCATCATGACCCACACTCCTCATTTTCATAGTTAGCTGGGCATCAGAAACATAAAATCTGAGTTAAATTCTTTCAGGCACGTTAAATAAAAGGATGAAATTTGAGTAAATTATTCCTCAAAACTTGATTCAAGGATAAAGCCATTAAAATTTATTAAGGTACTCTCAATTACATGAAGGATGATGGAAGTTGATCCATCCATAAGCTCAATTTCAATAAAAAACTACCTGATTTAAGCTAAAAGGAAAATGGAGGTTTTGTTTGGTCACGTAGTTGACACATCATATTTTGTTTGTTCCATTAGTCATTATGCAATTACCTGTCGGCCAATAACCAAGCGGACCAACACTAACTATTTCCAGCACAGTGAAATCATAACCAGCAGACGCACTCAATCACAATCATCTCACCTCATATCGCTCTTCTCAGACTGCCACCAAACTGAGATGACAGTCATTTGTTTCTAGGTACTCGACATGTTTATATGTTAGGATTTGTGACGTGTTTGTTTTTCAGGAGAGCTGAATCATCTAGGCCTCCTTATCTACATAACAATCAGGGTTGCTAATTAAAAAAAAAAGAAAAAAGGGGTAAAAAAAACTGTGCCTGTCATATGGAAGCTTGTACAGGTGTACAAACATATGGAAGCAGAGGTCGCAGAATATATATCTACAGAGCCACAGGTTAGAGACTGGAATTACAGCAAAGTAGTTCCAGTACAGTACCAGCTTTCGTGACAGAAATGAGCAATGCAATTCAATTTTGTTGATAAAGCATCAATGGCCAACCCCCCGTCAGCGAGCGCTGAGGCGACGGTGACCAGGGAAAACTCTGTCTTAAAAGGAAGAAAACTCCAGAAGGACCCTCCACTTAAAGTAAAAAAATTGGCAGAAAACGAGGAGGGGCACACGGTCAATGACAAGCTGCACAACAGTCGCACATGAATGCACCGCAAGGGAGGAGATGATAGCTTCTCTGTGCACCCCCAGAAGTCCTTCAGCAGCAGTTCGGCATGTCCTATGACGCAGCTTTAATCTTCAGGTACTGCATGCTTTCAGACTTGGAGCCAAATTCCACATTTTGTTTGTTTTATTAAACATCCCTTGAATTAAGCTTCACCCAAAAGACGATAAAAAGACCCCCAAAATACAGTCACCTTGATGTTCCCCTTGCAGTTTTTGTTATTGAAGCTGTTCTCAGAGGACAAGTGCTAAGGAAAACATCATTATGTGGGGAGAAATGTACCGGTAATAAACCCAAATGGCACTGAGAGGTGCACTTGTCAGCCATGATAAATGGCGCCTTTGCATCCTGAATGGGTTTGGTGCCCTTGCCACGTTGACTCGCTCTCCCGGGGCGGGCTGGAACTCCAGCCCCGACCTCTCCAGCCTGGGCTCAGCACTGACAGAAGAGACGAAGCTGCCGGAAATTCTGACTCAGGATCATTTATGCACATGTCCAATGGAAGATACATCAAAAATAGAAAATTGAGTTTAAAAAAAAAAGGATTTCACAGAAGGATATGGTTTATGAGACAAAAAAAAGAATATCTTGAAATGCACAAAATGTACAAGAACATGAAAGAGAGGAGGAAAGAGACTATAAGGTATATTTGGTAAGGTGGATGCCTGGTATTTTTTTTTTCCAATGGAGCAAACCTGAAAAGACACTTGTGGCGTATTAAAAATGTTATTACATTTTTACACCACCCTCTGGGATTAAGTCACTTCAAAGCAGATTATTTTAACCTGCGCTAATTTGAATCCAGGAATAATATTTTAATACTCAACTCAACAAGGTTTTCTTTCTGTAAAGGACCACTCAGAGCCCTGAGATCAAAGCAGGATTGGAAGATTAAAGTCTGTTTTTTTTTCTCTCTTGTCACTGCTCAGAAGGTCCTGTTTTATTCCATAACTTTTTACTCTAAAAAAAAAGATTTTCTGTGATGCCGATGACTGAAATATTCATCAAGTGCAAAATGAATAATTTAAGATTAAAGTCATCCATCCATTTTGTACCACTTTTCCCTTAGTGGGTTGCAGGGGGGTGGATCATATCCCAGTTGCCTTGGGGCAGAAGCAAGGTGAACTTGGACCAGTCAGCCAACATACAGAAACAGACAACCAATCAGACGTTAAAGATAAAGTATATGACAATCATATATGTAATGATGTTTCTTTACAAGGAGGCAAAGGGATGGAAGGATGGATGGATGGATGTCTCTGATCTATCGTAGCATTTATCCTGATTCCAAACGTATCAGAGGAGTTCGCTGGGGAAGTTGACATCTTTAAACATCTGTTTCAAGTGTCTTCGCACATTGGGAGCGGATGTTTGCGCCTCCTGTCACGGCTCCTCCTCTGTGATCCTCCTCCTGAGGATCCATCACATGCCACCACTTTTATCCGTCACAGCATCGCTCAACTTGCACAAAAAATTGCGATCCTTCAGAAGACGGCAAACTCACGTTGGGCATGACCGTGTTGCTACTGATGGACCCACGTTGTGTAGGATCTAACCTGTCCTGGCACTTGTATTCCAGATTATTCACCACAGAATTCGCCGAAAAAAACAATGACGGTACCTCTCGCTTCCAACATAATATCATCTTGTAATGGAAAGGAGCATTTACAGACCATTTCCAGGTTGCTTTGTGGTGAGGCAAATGTACTAAAAGACTCCAGTGTTTGTGTGAGTGAGTGTGTGCATGTGTGTATGTGTGTGTGTGTGAGAGAGGGAGAGAGAGAGAGAGCGAGCTCTGTCTGCTGACTGTCTGTCTGTGAGACAAGTCTCCTGAAGTCTTTTGAGAATAAACAACTTCTGCTGCACAACATGTATATTAAATCGCAGCATCTGATCGGTGGGTAGTTGCATCTGTTTTAACCTGGCTGGCCTTGCGTGCGTGGCCTTTTCATTCAACCGTGTTGATTCACAGTGGAGCAGCATGTGGGTCCTAAACAAACAGAACAAATAAAATTGAAGCCGATGTAGTCTGGCTCGCTGCTGTGAAATAGAATCCAAAAAGACGTGTCTCAAGTTCGGGGAGAGGGCATGAAAACAGGAAAATGGATGATTATAGAGGAGGAAAATTACATTAGCGTGTCGAATTAAAGAGACGTCTGGTTTATCCAGCTGAGATAGAAGCAAAAAGCCTGAGTGAGAGAGGGGAAATGGCAGGAGATGAATAAAAAAGGCTGGGACAAAGACATTATGTGTGTGAGAGGAAGGATGAGAGGGACGGATAAGCATGGAGCTAAAAATATCCCTCCGCCCAGCGAGTTTCCTACTGGCTCAGACAATGTGTGGTGAGGTAAAGCTTCCAGTCTTCCTCCATTCCTCTTTGTCTATCTATCTATCTATCTATCTATCTATCTATCTATCTATCTATCTATCTATCTATCTATCTATCTATCTCACATGGTCCAGTCTCACTAACGTCTTGGAGTTAATTAGTTTTTTATAGGGTAATCATTTTAGAACAACTGTCCTTGACCTGGCGGAGGAGGTGGAGCAGGGACGGTGCTGTCCATCACTTCTCATCTGACTATAAATCATGTAGATCATCCGACATACACCCACCAACACCGTGTGACCTTGGTGATGCTGGAGATTAAAGAGGCTCTAACCCAGGAATCAGAAGTCTTGTTTTACTTCTGATTTTAAGACTTTTCAGCAATAAAGGCATAGTTCTGTTGATGGGGCGCTGATGCTTTTGGTTCACATTCACAGGTTCACAAGTTTTTCCTGCTGGTAGTGTAAAAATCTTTACAACCCTGCAACAACAGCGGCTCTCAGACTCGCAGAGACGCTGTCATGGTGTGACGGTACGAGGCAGTAGGCCAGAAAGCCTGACATCTTCTAGCTGTTGGATCTTTGTAAAACTTTATCTTATTGGTTCTGTCTTGTTTGAACTTGTTCTTTGGCTTTGTCAGCAAAATTGTGGGCTCACAGAGAACATGTCTCTGTAAGATATCAGATCAAATATTATTATGAAAAGAACCGAGACAAAAAGGGATTAGGGATTAGATTTGTGAGTTCATTTTTAATGCGGTTATTTATTCACATATCAGCCCCAGTTACAGAATATTTCTTCTTCTCAGTGAGATTTCTTGCAGCCCACAAACGTGGATTGTGTGTGTGTGTGTGAGTGAGTGTGCTATTGCCTGAGGACTGACCTGAGTGTTATTGAGCCACACTGATGTAATCTGGAGATCGTTACCATGTCAGAAAGCTGCTGGAACATCTGATGAACAACTATCAGGGCTGTGGAGGAAGCATCTGTTCACTGTCACCTCATAGCCTCACACACATTTGTTCACCTGTACAAAACAACCTGGAAAATCTGACCGAAGAACAGTGTCACAGTTAGTAGTGTTCTTCACTCCCTTCTGTGTCAAATACACTTCCAACCTTAGACCACAGCACATAATTCTCAGGATGCAGCTGATTCAAGTGGAATATAGATCTGAAATTTGAAACAATTAGATACATAAATAGCTTTCTCAGATTATGATTACAAGGTCTGAAATAATGCCAACTACACAGCCTGAAGCTAAAGCCTCATGGCTGGAACCTCATCATGTGGAGAGGACAATATTGGAGTCTCCATGGAAACCCAGGAGCCTTTGCACAGGTCCCGAGCTTCTGATAAGATTGAGGATGGTGCAGAAGTCCAGAGGAATCATGCTACCTTCCAGATTCCCCCTCTGTAAACCCGCTGGCCCAGAACTGACTGTATCCACAGTGTTGCCAATTCTATCAACTAACTCTGGAATGGAATATCTGTCCCGGTGCATTTAAAGTGGAATTCTTATCGATTTGAGTCCTGAAAACATCTGAGACCTTTTAAGTTCCCTGATACATTATGTCAGTAAACTGATTTAAGTTTACTTTCTAAATATTTTATCATTGTGATTTTTCAAAACTATTTATTTTTTATGTTGTTTTTGTTTTAAATGTTGAACACAAGAAAGGTTACAAGTGAACATAAGCCGCCCAAGAGAAAATTAAATAAAAAAAGAAGCAAACAAAGGCAATTTATAATCATCATTTATAGTTGATGGTCATTTTTCCTCATACTCATTCCAAGTACAGATCTCTGGGAAGCAGAATTGACTGACATAATGACAGAACACACACATAACAGTTGGAACGGAGACTTCCCCACCACCACCATTGCATCAGTCGTAGAAAACGGTCCTATATTTTTAATCATCACCCATCTGCATTGCGATCGTCGTCGCTCGCATTCTGCATTCGCACTCCTGAGGGACCAAAGAGGGCGGCAGCGATTCAACCGTCCTTCCGATACAAATCTTGATGTCCTTTGCAGTTTTTTTCCGGGGGGGCAGTCATTAACTATTGGTCCAGGATCTTCTCTCTCAGGTTGGCAATTGTATAAAAAAAAAAAATACAGGAACACATGTAAAAATGGGAGAATCAATTAATTCAACTGAAAAAAATGTAATGTTTTCATAAAATCTTCTATGTCTAGCAACACTTAATAACATTTATGTTTTCTTTTTTGTTTTCTCCGTGTTTTATTCCAAAATGGTGGAGGAGCTGTTATAATTTTGCATCATCTATACAACAGGCTATAAAACACCACTTTGTCACAGTCCAGAAAGCACATTTAGATGTGGTTGTACTGTATATCAACATATGTACTGGAATAAGATGCGTGCACGGCTCACTGGAGACGTCTCTGCGCATGGGAGAAAAGTCCCCCCCTTTGAGTTCACGCCGTGTGGAAACTAAGGCCTCCAGGTTTCCCCCACTGGTGCCACAGACGCTCCCCTCTGAGTCCTCCAGGAGAAGCTGCTCTTACCTCAGGCAGATTTTAGTCAGTGTTGTCTGTCGCTGCTCCTTCACTGTGCTTGGTTTTCCCTCCGTATTCACCGCGACCAGATTGTTTCCCGTCTTTTTTCCGCTAAAGATGCCTAGATTTGATTAATTGTATCGTTTCCTATAAGTCTCCACAACACAAACACAATGCAATGCAAATGAAAAATAAGACTTTGTTATGCTGCACGCGTCTTTGCAGAACACATCTGGCCTCCTCTGTGTACGTCGGTGTCTTCATCCTGGCCGAGCAAACCAGTCCGGTGTTGGTAGGTTAATGACGTTGGGTTGGCGTGTTAGATATGTGTTGACTGTGGTTGAAATGGTTGCCAGGGGCAACAGTCTCTTCATGACGGTGAATCAGTTCCCGTCAGAACAGAGTTATTCTATTTTCTTTAAATCTGGTCATCGTTAATTTTCTGAACATTGTTTGATAGGAAAAGGGCTAAATAGTGTTCGTCTTGACGCTGTACACATGTCGATGTGGTGTGACTCGTCCTCCCGACCGGCCCCTCCGACGATCACACGTAATACTCCTTGTCCTTGTTCTTCTTGTTCTTGCTCGAAGTTTTGACGGTGTTGACTGGCTTCTCCTTGACGACGGTGCCATTGGACTGCGCCGAGTTGCTGATGTAGTTGCGGCTCTCGTCCACGTGATACGAGCCCTCGTCCCTATTCCGGTACTTGTACATGGCGTAGAGCAGGATGAGGATGCAGAGCGCCGCCGCCGCTACGATGCCCACCACCATTCCCGTCGTGCTGCTGGACTCGCGGAAGACCTCTGATGTGCCCGGGTAACTGTTCGGACCACCCCCCGTGGGACTGGCTGGAGGAGAGACAGAAATTGAATTTTAAAGGACGGGCTAATCATCCATTTATACGTCATTCAATCTCTGATTAGATTAGCGATAGACAATGGATGTAATAACCTGCAAATTACTTCCTCAGTGTTCACCTACTCTTCATACCCGATCACAGAACATACATTTTCAGATGCGTGAGACATGAAAGTGCAGTACAATGAGGTGAATGGAATCAGTAGTCAATTTTTTTTTTTTTTTTGGGGGGGGGGGGGCTGTAATATTCCAGCTGGTATGCAAGCTGCTATTACCCTGTTTCACATCCTGTTCTACTCTATATCCTTTGACAGGCTCTCTCAAACAATTTAGTAGCCTTTTTGAAGAGTTTCAGCTCTTTCATAAGCCCACCAGGCTTGAATTCTTGTAGAACATTATCTCCACAGTTGATAAAAAGATTAATGCTTTAATGGGTTGCCGAGGAGCATAGTTTGAAGCTCGGAGATGTTAAATTATTGCAGTGCAGTTGTGAATGAAGTCAACTTTCCAAGCTGAATGATGTGCAGATACTAAGCGGGATGAGTGTATCAGACACTGAGAAGTGTCTTTAGAAAGAGAAACAATTCCTCAAATGACTCAGCAGATTTCGCCCAAGGCTACCCTCACTTCTGCTGTGAGATGTTGCCATTCAACGGAGATGTAAACGCGCCGGGGCCCCTGATATTATTCAGTTCTCCTGGCACATGCTTCTGTGGTTTTTTTGGGCAGTCATCATTTCCGCTTAAACCTCCTTTTGTCGCATTCGCAAGATCCAAACAAAACACTAACATTTGGAAATGAAAACTCTCTGGTTCGTCCAGAATTACAGTCAGCTCAGATCGCGGTTGTGCTGATGTGGAGACAAGATGGTTCCTTCTGTAGCTCTGAATTGCAGTCATGCTGTCTTTTAACAGTGTGGGAACACACAGAGAGTCTGAAATGCCGAGCAGTGATTCTTCAAGTATTGCAGCACAACAAATCCTCTCTCTTCTCTCCACTTCAATTTACCTTGAATGAGGTGTTTCAGGAAGTTACTTCCTGGGTATTTTTCTTACATGTATTACTGTATTCCCATGTTAAGGCAGCATGGAAACACGTTCAATGAAGTATCACACCATCATCGTTTTGTCCGTCTTACTATGGATTTAAACAAATACAGTGTATGAAAATAAAAGTCAGGAGTTCTCATCAAAACCCTGGTCGACTGGAATATTTTTAAAAACATAACATACAAACTTTACAAGGTTCTTATCCTCTCCTGGGATGTTATCTTGTTTACTAGAAGTGGTAGTTTGCATTTGCTGAGTTTTGTGCACAGTATGTTTGTATTTGTTAAACCATCATCTGTTGCAGAAAGAGAGCACTTTGCTAACCTTTAGTCTAGTAGGCTGAAAACAACAAAGTGTGGAAAGTTGTGTCCACTAAAATACACTTAGCAGAAAAGTGTAAATTTCAACCATGGCTATATCGATGTTTTTGTGCCCTCAGGCTAGCTGCACCCTATCAAGAAGGGCTGGTGTTTGTGGTTAGACAAGGTTTAGTCGGGTCTAGAAACAAATATTATGGGCTTTATTGAACTTTTTTTTCCATTTGCCTCCCCCAAGGAGATATTTGTACTCTGGCAAATATCTGCAGCATCTGAAATTGCACCAGATATTAGACCCTGCCCACAGTCTTCATACATCAAAGCCATGTTTCATGAAAGACTTATCTGGCCAGTCACTTTTTTTATAAAATGTTTGTTACTCGCATATCCATAAAGGGCAGGGCAAGAAGATGACACAACACCTTGTGGAGTTTACTTTCTCAATGTCAGACATGCAGAAAATACGTGTGACTGAGTTTTCAAAGAAGTTGCTGCTGTTCCATTCAGTACAACACTGATTCCGGACTTTAAATAAACACTTAAGTAGAACAAACACAATTTTCACCCTTTGCACATTCTTTTCTTGGGACAGTAGTGCACATATCCAATTTAAACTATGTTAATAGGGTTATCTCCCATTGTTTGCATAATATTAAGCTCAATATCTTGGAGGCTGTGCTATACTTTGGGGACTCATTTCTACGAGTGAATAGGGAAGTGATTACATTCCCACTTCACATTCTGAACGCTACCCAATTCACAAAACAGCGCTTTACATTTCTTGATATTTTCCTTCTGTGATGTCTGTCCTGCATCTCATTGCTGATGGCTTTAGAGATGAATTACTTTATTTGATTGCATTCATTTCTCTTCTTGAGTGACAGCTCAATATTCAGACAAACACTGCTTTGATAATCCAATAATTCAAATTAAAACGTGCGTCTGTTGTGGAAAGATTGAGATCTATATCGACCATAAAGGACAGTTCTCCAGGCTCTGCCGGGACAGGAGACGGCATCACCGTTCACGTTGTTTTCCCACCCTGGTTACACCGATCGACCACCCAAGTATCGTTCCAATGCCAGCAGACATTCAAGGACAAGTGGAGAGAACCACCGGGGGATTGAGTGTGACTGAGCGTTGCAACAGATTAGCTCTGCTTGTGACAAGCCCACTTATCCCTGCAGACAGGTGTGAAGAATGCTCTCGCCTTCTGGGCAGAAACCACTGGTTGATAGGGTGCTTCCCTCCATGAGCTATTGTGCAGACATCAACGGCGAGCTAATTTCATATTTGCAATCTATGCTTTGTTCGGGGACAAAAAGTTAAAAGTGTCATTAACAGAGTGTGTAGATGGAGAGGGCTATTAATGTGGCACTCGGGTACAGATCTAACCGAAGGTGAGCTAGGTGAGCCTATGAGCAGGAAGCACTGTTGGGGTATGTCATGTGACAAAGGACCCATGTGTGTAGGTGTGTACCTACTGTGATTTAACACTTCGGTGCTGTGATATTTCCTCCTGCTTGGATCTGTTGATTGGCTACCCCACAGGTTACATTTACCGCAGAGGCTGTGTGATCGTAATCATCGACCCAAGTCGCGCTTTACCGGCCGGAACGGGATGTGGTGATTATGTCTCCTGACTGGTGATTCCAATTTACGTGCACTAAAATAATTCTTTGCAAGACCCAATTTGTCAAAAAAAAAAAACAAAAAAATGAAACATGGGTAATAGATCTTAAACAAACTAGTTCTTAGTGTGGCTGTGCAAATAACATACTCTACACGGATGCAGAATAAATTGAATCTAAATTTGCATTCGTATCAAGATTGCTTGCTTAGTAATAATGGGGACAAAAAATGTAGCAGGCAAAAATGATTAGGTTTAGATCAGTATGTAGGTTAGAACACAATCAATTTTGATCAATATAATTACACATCTTCACATCATCTGTCTGGGGTGATTGCTTTTTACATGAGATAGGCTTTAATTTAGGTGGGGGGGGTGATTTAATGTATTTGTGACCATCACGTAAATGGATTCTTCCTTTCCTTTTTACAGTTTTGGATCTATAAACTGTTCGTTTTTCCACTATTTCTGACTGCAGTGTTTAATCAGATGTAAATCCAACAGTCACTGTCAGGCAGAATTGTTTCAGATGAGCTATTTTCAGATAAGGGTGATCGGAGATTGTTGCTTGTGTTTTTGGGCTGCAACCTGAGAGGCTGACAGCCGCTGACGAGGAGATTAACGCTGCAGTAAACACATCACCGACGCAGCCAAGTTTTGTCTGAAGAGATTAAACTTCATTACGGTTCATTAGCCAGTGTTTAGCTACAGCTGATGGCGGTGGGGCGGCCACCTGATGACACGTGGGGATCCTTCCTGGTCTCTCTCTGAATTAACTGGACTGCGCCCGATGATGCGGCTCATTTGTCCTCCCCCGAGCCACCCTTGGACCGTGTGCCACAACATTTGGCTCAGGTGGTTTAAGGTGGGCAGACAGAAGGTCTTTGAGAGACCCCAGTCAGAATGCATCAGGCTGTCTGTTCATTAGCACTTCATCACCTCCGAATGAAGGCACATGAATCGAGAGTGGAATAGCGCCTGAAACAAGTGTTCAAAATGATGGCTGCTCTCATGCTCTACTTGTGTGTACCCGAGGGTAAAATTAGACACGAGGAAAATGATTCTAAAGAGGCGCAGAGTTTCACAGCAACGCGGCGGGGGGATGCACTTGTCAAATGACAGACAGTAAACTCGGGGGGTTAACTTTGCGCAGCAGCTACGGAAAGGCGACAGGGATGAATTTGTTCCCCGTGTGTCATCTGTGAGTGAGATTGAAATTACTGAGCAGCACTGAGCTCATCTGAAGCTTATTTTATGCAGGAAGACAGGAGTTAATGTCCTCAGCCGCTTGTTTTGGCGTACCTTTTCTTGAGGAGAAGCACGGGGGACATTCGGATCCATAAATGCTAGTGAAGAAAATGAAATGGCCTGGCAAAAGATGGTAGGAGATGTCTTTTCTGTTGGCCATAAAAAAGGCAGTGAACCGCGACAAACGCCGATTGTGGTCGGTTACAATGTTTACGGCAGTTCTGCATCTCTTCTCGCCATTCGACCTGCATTCTCTAGCCCGCCCACCTCAGATTTACGAGTGCCGGAGCGATAGAACTCGCCATTTTACCGCCTGTGAGATGCCAGTCGTGATCTTTCTTCCTCAGTCAACACACGTTCGTGGAGAGAGGGGTCAGAGATTCGAGTGGAGGTTTGACTGAATGGTCCTCCTCAAACGCCATCTGTCCTCACTTCTCCAGAGAGGCAGGGTTCATTTGTTTGATCCTTCCTTGAAGATGAACCGGTCGATCAGATGAATGAATACATTCAGATGTGGACACAATGCTTCTCCTGGTGTTGTCTCCAGATGCATGGTTGGTGTTGCACCAGATAAGAATACCATCTTGTGTCAGTTATAGTGTTCTTGCTGTGCAAGTATGGATACCAATAAGAGCATGGAAATGGAGGAGGCGTGGCTGCGAGCTACTGGCGGAGCGATGCAGGGCTTAGTTAGCATGCTCGCTGACACGCTGCTGTTATTCAGGGAGATTAGTGTTCGACCATCTTCTCAGTTCATATCCAGCCATAATCATGAGCTGTCAAAGCTGTCATATAGTCGGGGATCAGCCTGCAGACAGGTCAGTGTATCAACTGCAGCGGAGCCAAAATACTTATTAAATCCCCCTTCCCTCTTTAATTATCCGCGTGTCCTCGAGAAGTGATGCAAGCCATCCTGTATTTCTGACACGCTGCCAACACCCCCGATGACGGCGTGCGCACGAGCAGCTCGCGTGGACGGTGGCTGATGAACAGAGAGTCGAACGAGCATGAAATGGAGTCCAAGTGAGAATTATTAAAAGGCGTTTGAACTGGTGTAGTTTAAAGGTATGGGGTGGGGTGAGGGTAGGGGTATGGGGGGACAGCTTAAGCCTCTGGCCTTGAGGGGTTCCAGCAAAAGAAGCCGGATGAAAGGCGGTCAAGACAGATAGAGCGGAGCACCACATGTCAGGCATTTCCCTCGTGATTTAAAGTCTGGGGTTACGTCTTCTTCTGGTGCATTTGTGAACACGGACGACAGCGGGGCAGCTTTGGGCTGCACGTGATAATGAGAACCGAAGTTGCAGGCTAACGACTCTTTTCACACATGCAAACGCCAAATTCTGGGAATTCTACCTGATACACACACATAAACAGGGCTGTTCTGTCAGTGGTTCCAGAGTTACCCCTTTATTTAAAGGAAAGTTAACTAATAATGGCAGGAACATGGACGGAAACCACATGTTTTCATTTTTTGTCCATTTTGTTTGTCCATGATGGAGAATAGCCAAGCTCCTAGTGTCACTTTGCCTAGACAAAAATCAGACATGAGATGGAGGCGAGAAAAGAATCATCTGCAATCAGTGTTTCTGACTGCTGGAGTTTGTATTTGTAGATCTATTCTGATAATTGTTCCCGTTTATCCTTGAACAGAAATCTATGCTTTCACCACAAAAGCAAAGGCTTCGACACATTCTGTAAATACCCGGGTGTCTATGGGGAAATATTCATCTCACTGGTCGACAGTTTGTGCGCTAATATTTCACCTTTCTTGGTCAGGGGAAGTCTTTCATGCCCCACTTAAAAACAGACACATTGCATTAGCATCAATGTCCGCCCAACCAAATGGTGGAATGAAGCAAAAAAAAAAAAAAAAAAGAGCGAAAATATGAATGTGGCTGGATCAGTAAAGTGAAAAACTGACAGTGACTGTGAAATCCTGTTTACTCTCAGAGCACAGCTGGTTTAAAACAGAAAACGCAGCCAAATACGTGGCGAGCATAATCCTTTCTGATGCGCCGGCGACAAAACAAAAACACCAATAATGGCAATTTTTGCAGAAGAGAGCAGGCGACGCTGGATCGGTGCGCTCTGATGAGCATGTGCTCTGATCCCATTCTGCCAGGGTCCAGGCTTGATTTTGGTATGCAAATGTGCTGACATGCCAGAGAAAAAGAAGGAGGAAAGTTTCAGCCGGCTGTGATTGAACAACCTATTAAACGTGTGCGCTGACCTCTTGGGCCAGCACAGTTCTCTTAATGTTTCATTAATCTCACAGCTACTTTTAAAACAATAATTTACTCTCTTATTTTCCCCCTGGCTGGTTGCATTCTAGTCATTACCATTGGGTTAAGGACAGTGTTCATTTGCCATTTGATTTATGGGAATACTCCTCATATTTTTTCTGCAGCCATAAATTAAACCTATTAAAGCAAATGTCAAACACATTAGCAGCTGTTAATGCCGCCGCAGAATGCTCGAGGACAGAGAAAGAGATGAGCGAACAGAGAAGAGGAAAGTAGATATGATTAACCCTAACCCACTTCTGGGCAGTAAGAAGACTGAGCTTGACAGAGCGGAGCGATTATCAACTCCACCAGGGAGTTTATGTTTTCACCCAGGCTGGTTTTATCTGTACAGACCAGAGTCACTGTCACACACGACAGCTCTAAACTTCCTGAGTGGTTTTACTTTCTAGTGGGGAAAAAAAAAAGGCGGGGGAGATTCGGGTAGGTGGCAGATGGGTACAGGTCAATAATTGTTGGCAGCATCGTGGCCTTTATGGATGATGGGGACCAGGATGGAGTATTAGAGGGAGGGTCTAGATTAAGGGGATAGCATCTGGATTACCACACCATTTTTTTGGTTTGTTTATCCGCAGCATTATATAAAAAACATGAATTTGGCCAATACTGGATGGATCCAGGATTGAAGGATTGTTGGCCTTTATCGTCAAGCTCAAATTGACTCTTGCATAAGGAATGAGGCGCATAGGTCAGACTGGACAGATGCCAGTGAAGGACACCCTCATCCTCTGATACAGAGTTGGCCAACCCAGTCCTACGTGAGCCGCAATCCAGCAGGTTTTCTGGGAATGAGTATTCTAGGTGCGGCTCTCGTAGGACCGGGTTGGCCAACCCTGCTCTGCTAGACACTCGACGACCAGAGCAGCGTTGAACCTTGACGGACCCACAGGTACAGCGGAGTAATGCGAGCATTAACACCTTGAGCCAACATCAAAGGAGCGAGTGCAGATGCAGGATGCAAGCGAGCAGCAGCTGCCCTCCATCAACGGCCTGCATGATTCCGGCGAAACGACGCCAGGAAGAGCCATTCGTTCCATCCGACCCCATGCAGCTCCGCCACAACCTGTTCCATTAACTTTAATCATAAAGGTGGAGGTGTGTACTCGACAATCAGCGCCTGTCTCAGCTAACCACTCGCTGTCCATTTCAACAGCATGCCCAAGGAAAGAAGGCAGAACAGATGAGCTGTAATGCAGGTATTATACAACGTTGCATGAGGGATCTAATGTTTGTGCTCATTTGACACGGCTTATTTTCCCCACTGAGCGTCGTCATGATGGTGTTTTTGGCCACAGAGTAACTAATACCCCCAGCCCAGTCCACCATGGCGCATCCCAGGCCTCTGTTCCTCAGTGCATACCCAAAGAGGAGGGAGGGCTTGAGTTTGCTGCAGTACAGCCTGAGCTGAGTTCTGCAGGGTGATACTCTGCAGGGTGATACTTCAGAATCTTCCATAGGAAACAGACCCACCCGATTGATTACTCTGAATTACTGACAGAGTCTTTTTTTCGGGACGTGCACGGCGATCTACCACTGACCTTGAACCTCAGACGGATCCGTTCATGGTATTCTAAGCTCGGGATCACCTTCATGGCACCGTTATCCTGTTGTCATGTATGAATAACATTTCTGAACAGCCCATCAAAATATTACTTTGCGACTTCTGGCTGAATGGTAACGCGAGAAAGTACTAATTTATCTGCGCTGGCGTGCTCTTCAGATGTGGCGAGCGCTCGGAGAGCAGATATTAATCAAGATACGTGTTAGACAGCTGCCGCCCTGGGAGGCCGCGGCTCTGGTGTCAAACCCCCCCAGTAATTGCAGAAGGACGGGGAGACTCTGCTAGGGGAGTGTCTGTCCCTGACCATCACATGGTTTGTGGATCATATTTTGGCAGATGCCCTTGTCAAAAAAGAAAAAACAAAAAAACAACCCAAAACATCATGATATGAGCAGCGAGCATAAATCAGCAGCAGGACCGACCTGCCGACACAGGCAGAAGTCGGAGAGCGCTGCTGAGATGCTGTAGGGATGTTACTTAAACACACAGAGTTAAAGGAAGGTAGCAACCACAGCGGAGATAAATCTTTCTAGATGAGACAAACGAGAAGAGAGGCAGACTAGAAAGTTGATAGTCTTAGCTGTGGGCCAGCCATTCATTTAGGAAGGCTTTATGGTCACATGCTGATCGATAGCATGTCTAGATGGAGTGGGGGCCTTGGGTCTGGACTTAATTGTTCCCGGTGCTTCTCGTTGGACCAGACTGCATATATAAACCTTACTCTTCATGGACAGGAGCTAATGGCTATCCTTAATTGCCTTTCTGTGTGTGCCAAGAGAAAATATTAAAAGTTTGGCACTCTTTTACGGCGTAAACATCGACAGTGCAAATTTGTCAGTGCTTTGCTACAAGACTTTTTGTGAACTTTGTTTCCTATTTAATCTTCTGAGCTCTCAAAGACGCATGCACACAGTTTATGAAGAGTGACATTCGATGCTAATCACGAACGCTGGGACAGGAGACACAACAGAATGAATGAACAACACTCAGTTTAAGAATTAATTAACAGCAGTAGGGATCCTCTACACGATCTCAAAGTGTAAGAAAAATGTGCTTTCACACACTCCAAGTGGTCCTCATTGATATGATGTGTCATGTGGGTCTGATAATTACAACTAGTTCCCCCTGGTAAGAAAATCATGGGCTGATTAAGGGAAAACAGCACATTAAAATAGAGAGGAAAAAAAAAAACAGCTGTTCTGACAAATGCTAATTAAAGACTTAAGTTCTGCAGGTGATTCTCATAGAACAAAGTGTTCTTAACATTATCCTCAAATGTGTGTAATGGTTGCGGTAGCATGTTGTAAACAAATTGAGCATAAAGAAGAGAACTCCATCCAGTTGTGCTACACTAAGACTAAATACACGAAGCTCGCCCATGACTGTGCATGCGGGTTAGAGATATGGAGACAAAGGGACACATCCAGAGAGAAGTAGAAGAGAAAGAGATGACTAACCTAACCCACCTGAGCTCGGCTCACAGGGATCAATGTCCTCGTCGTCGCTGGGACACTCCGCCGACGCCACCGGCACGTCGTCTGTCGGCTGAAAAAGAGGCAGAACAGAGAAGTGAATGAGGTGAGACACGTCGCCTCATCAGAGGGGCACAGGTGATATCATCGTCACCAAACAGCGCAAAATGCAAACAGTGCGGTAACGAGGCTCACTGCGGTGGCGGCTCCAAGAGGAAGCTTGTCAGGTCAGGCCACCTTTGATACTGCAGCTGCATTGGTTTTTTCCCTGTGGTGTTACTTAACCACGTTGTTTCTTGTTTTCCATCCATCTCCATAGTTACGGTTCTTTTTAGGTTTGGTTTTCCAGCAGACTGCATTATCAAAAGTAAATTGCTTCTGAATAAATTTCTTCCATGTTTCTGAAAGCAATGGAAGTTCCATTTGCTTTAGGCCGTTTTATTTTTAATTCTCATTTCCAAGTGTTTTTCTGGAGCATTTGTATTCTTTTTGTGTACCTTTTCTTATGTTCTGAGGTTAAGGGGAGTTTAGCTCCAAGATTTGCACATCGGCACAAAGCCATGCTGCCTAACACACACTGCAGCTGCTTTCCATTCAGCGAGAGAAAAAAAAAAAGTTTATATTGAGGAACAGCAAAGGACAAAGGTCAGGGCACAAATGTCAACAGTGTTGCCCTGTGAACTCTGTGTAGGGCTTCAAAAGATTGTGAAAAACATCTCCGACATGCAGAGGACAACCAATCTTCAGAGGAATAGAGGTTTCAAGACCAGGAAAACAAGGTCTGCTAAAAACACGTGCTCTCAGACTTCCCTGCTCCAGGCCATTTGATCAGCTCTGCAGTAAAGGTCATTTCATTTAAATGTTCTCTGCAGATTTCCAGTTACGCTGCGCTGCTATGCAGAATAACCACTTGTCATAGATTCAGCTTTGCCCCCCACTTATCCATTTTGTGCTAATATTTTTAAATCCTCAAATGCATGCTCGACAATTTTATTCTAATACCTCCATTACGCTGTGGAGTGCTCATGTGTGACAGTCACAAAATAACAGAGGGGGGGGGGGCAAGAAATCCATTAACACATGAAAAATGAAGATGGGCCAAAGGGGTTTTATTCAATTTGCGCTATTATTTTACTGCAGTTTGACTGTGCACCAAAATATATCTTCAAGTTAAATTAGCATTGATTCGTTTTAAGGAAATTAAAGGCGATGTTATTTTGTTTAACATCCATTTGGCTACATATAATGTGATTTTATTGCGACTGTAACATTATGTCGACATACTGCACATGGGCCGACATTATCTTTACATAATAGACCTGGAAATGATAGATCAAACCCATTAAGGGAGCTGGGGCGGAGGGCCGCTTTTGGTTGCATCTGCGCCGGGGAAGCCGTCCAAATGTAAATTTAATTTGCTGTGCATGGGGCTGATATACAGTTTCGGCCATCCAGATGGCACGAGCGTCGGATCCTGGAGTGCCACATCCATCACTTCAGCTTTGTGATTTGTTTTTCCTGGCGGGAGATCTTGACACACTGCACTCACTGGCAGAGGTACGGGAATCATGGAATCAATACCCCCCCCCCCCACACACACACACACACACACAAACACATCTCAGCTCTCACTGTCCCTCTTCTTCCTCTCCTTTCAGATTTATTTGCAAGAGGAGGAGAGGAAGTGATGTGATGTGGGCGTTCTCGATGTAGGTTAAATCCCCATGGTATACCCTGAGCGGAGGAGTGTGCCCGTTCATATTTATGATCCTGTGTCTACAACACCACAGAGAGGACCAGTCACATACCTGGATATCTGTTTATTTAATAAGACGAGAAGCCATTTACACTATAATTACTTTAATTATTGCATCATATTACATAGGTACTATGGATCAGCTGCCTATGCCTTTGGTATTCTTAATATATTATTAATCACGCCAATACAGCACCTTTGAGTCTCATTATGACATAAACTTAATTAAGCTCTTGACTTTATTAAAGTTTCATAACTCCCTTTTATTTTTTATGTAAAATTCTAGGTTTCATGTCCACATATGATAACCTCATACTTTATGTACAACACTGTGACCCACAGTCCCAGCAACGTTCTAAAATAAAACCACCGATCTCGCCAACCAAGGACGAAAGCTGCGCCTTGAACTGTGCAGTGCAGCTGTACTGTCGCCTCCCTCTTCAATCGTTTTTTTTTTTTTTTTTAATCAACAAAAATATCATTGCGTTTCTAGACTTTTTCACGGAACCCTGGACGTAAGCCGCTAAATCAACAACCAAAATGAATTCACGTGTGGCGAAGCTCTGGCCCGCCAGCGAGGATTAGCGTGTAGGTCAACGTTTTGATGTGGTGGCGACCTGGCTGAAAAATCCAATACCATTACCAATTCATAGTGTCTCCGTCCACAGCCATTCTTTTTTTTTTCTGTCTACCTGCAACGAGGGGCGTGAGGAGCTTACCGTGCAATTTAAGCAATGTGATGAAAACTGACAGGTAGCTTGGCTGAGCTGACTGAAAGGACACTTGAATCTTTGGAGATATTCTCCAAATCTCTGTCCTAAAACACAAGACCTTCATGCAATCATTGGCAGGTGAAAAAAAAGTGTATTTTAAATAGGCTTGTTGGCTTCAAACGCAGTTTTTTTTGGTTTTGCTTTGTAAAAAACTTCCAGGAGGAATGCTCTGCTGAATAATGGTACAAATGTGGCATACTTGTGATTTCTTTTAAGAAGGTAGTTCTACAATACTAAAAGCAAAAGCTCGGGGCAGGCAAAGCATCATTAATCCAGCAGTAAAGTGCTGAAGCCATGGCAAACCTATAGAACAGCTCATTTATCTGCCTCAACTCAGAGCAGCGGAGAGCAAAGTCTTGAGATTTATGGAGTTAAAGAGTTCAAGAAAAGGAAAAAAAAAACAGGTAAACTTCCTCAAATGTAAAAGTACGAGTACAGTAGAGGCTTTATGTGGAGTTTTATATCCAGTGACCCACAGAGAAAAATACACCGAAGGAGGCCTCCTGGTGAAGTATAGTTATCGACTGACCTTGGCACCGGCACTGACTGAACCATCAAAGGGGTTGTGGACCGGGAAATTCTGACCTGACTCAGCCGAAGGATCCCCACCACCCCCACCGGCACTGTCATGCCGGTTTTCGATCTTTGAGGATTGATAAGGGTCTTCTTTAATGAGATGTCCAGGCCAAACTGCGGTTCGCGTGTGGTTTACTGCGGCTTCATCAGCGGAGCCGTTCTGCTGGAACTTAACTGGGAGCCATTAGATGTTCCTCTCTGCTACGTTAACCGACCCGCCGTTGGAGGCCTCCCCTCCTCCAGATCTGGTGTTGGCGCTGGAGGCCCAGCCCCCAAGAGGACGAGACGCCTCCTCTGATAACCTGTCGGCATGTCTCTCTCTAAAGACGTCGGGAGGGTTTCACGCTGTTTTCTCTCTGGTTTAATTTGATGAATGCTCTCTGGCACACAACACATCTCTTCGGAGACAGGATGAAAGTCAGGAGGACACTGAAGGCATCTGAAGGGTTTATCCGAAACATGCCTGCACCGTCCCGGTAATGTATTCCGCTGAGGATGCTTTTTTTTTTTTTTTTTGCTCTTTCTACCTTTTCTCCCTGACAAACAATTCTTTTTCCCCCTCCAGTTCAAGCATCTGTTTGCAAGGCTGTATTCAGTATGTAACTACCCACAACACAACACCCAGAAATGTCTTCTAAATGTCTCTGACTTCCTGGTCTTGTTCCATTCACACATGTAAAGTTACCTCGACCTTCACATCTATTCATCTTCCATCTGATCCTTCACATCCGTGGCCCACATACCAATGCATCACACAATCAGTTACGTGGAACTGTCCCGCTGAAAAAAAAATGTTTCCCGTGAGATGATGATAAATTTAGAACAACCGTATATGGAAGGAATCAACGATTTTAGAGGTGAACGACAGCAAGCGTCTTTCTCTGAATGTTGACACGTTTAATTAATTCTTACATATGGAATTTGATCTACCATGTTGTCTAATTTAAAACAAAACAGTCCAGAAGCCTTTGTTTCATCTATTTAAGCAATACAGACATTTATTGTAACATAATGCAAGTAGTTTCTGTAATGCATAACCCCTCCATAGTGGTCACTACCATGAACAGCTGTTCGTAAAAAACATGGTTTTCTTGCCACATTTGCATATAAGCCAACAAATCGGATGTTTGTTGCATCATCTGTTACGGAAAATAGGGCTGCCAGATCATTAGGCGTGCAGAGCAACAAAGGAATTTACTGCCAAACCATCCATGAGAGGAGAACTTTAATTATCTGATGAATAACTTGGACACCATGCATCAGATTACCATTTTTCCAGAAAATCTATCTTTCTAAAGATATTGCCGACTCTATGGCTGCACACTGACCTGCTGACCTCTGACCCTCTCAGCTCCAGCTTTGATCAGTCATTGTAATTAATGTACTGTATTTGTATACATGATATATGTGTGTGTCAGTTCTTTTTCCCCCTTCTCCTCCATCTTTACCCAGTTGGCCATCAGCAGGAGTGACCCCCATATGAGCCTGGTCCTCAAGGATTCTCGCTGTTAAAGGGGAATTTTTCCTTGCCACTGTTGCTTTTTTGGGGGGGTCTGGCCCTGTAAAGTGCCTAGAGACAATTTTGATTGTAACAGACACTATATAAATAAAGATGAATAAACATGAAAATTGAATAAGATCCAGAGGAAAAAAATATATACATATATATAATTAGAGAAAAGATGGATATTTAAAAGGCAAGAATATTTGAGCATTGATTAATGAACCATCTTGTTGGTAATTGGCATTGGAGACCAAAGCTGAAGCGCTCGGCGCATCAGCATTCCACGTCTGTCTCAGCTCGGTCTGTGAACCATTATTTCTCCTGCTAGTGCAGATTCGCACCGGTCAGCTCGTGTCTAGATCGGACAAGAGCCGTGGCGTACACAGGGTAATTGGGAGGAGTTTGTTGTCCTGAGCTTCAGTCCTGCAGCAACACATCATTAATGTGCCAGCGAGAGCCGGGCAGCGAGGCAGGTGGTTGGTCGGCGGCTCACGGTTCGACGCGGGTTGAATTCACCCATGGCAACTATCAGGCTGCAGCAGCTCCTATCAGAACGCCTGATGACATCCAAGTATCTAAGTTAGCACCCTGGAACTAGGTCGATGTTGATGAATAATTTAGTCCCAGATGCTCAATAGATTCAAACTGAATAATGAAGGCGTGTGGGCCTCTAAGACTGAGAGTTCAGCTCTTGTATTGCCTGGACTTCGCCTACATTTGCCCGGTTCCACCGTGCTCTCCACATTCTGGACTCGGACACGTTCAAATTTCAGCAAGAGCGGAAAAGAATGCAACCGTGACGCCACAAACACTGGCAGGTATATACACAGACGGTGTTCAAGGCAAGCTCAGAATGTTGAAAATCCTGGCCTTTTCCAAACATTTTGATGTCCTTTTTTCTTTTTTGGATGAGAGGCTTCATGGTGACAAACAGATTGCGGCTGCAGCTCAGCGGAATCTCACAGACGGCAGAGTGAGAGACAATGCAGGACAGGAGGAAAGCAGAGATATCAGAGATAAGACAAAAACATGCCTTATTCATTTTCATTTTATCCTTATTTCATCCTTATTCATTCATTTTCTTCATTTCATGTAGATGTTTAACTTTAAGTAGAAACTCTGCAGAGAGTTTGATGCTGGATCAGATTTATCGCAAACACATGACTCCATCAATAACCTTCTCGGGGGGTCAACATTTTACCTGAGGTGTTGCCGTGCACTGAATTGTACTGTATATACTGCTGGACGGTGAGTTAGGAGACGCTGTCCCTTATGGGAGAGGGACTTATTTAAAACGAGGCAGCTGTTGCCACAACCAGACCTCAGGCGGAGTATCAGCATCGTAAAAAAAAAAAAAAAAAAAAAAAAAATGGTCAGAGGCTCTCCATCTCCTCCCCACGGTGCTCACTTGCTCCTGTCTCCACATACATCTTCCTGGAGGCTTGAATCACTGCATGGCAGACAGGCTTACACGATGCTGGGAGGCAACTTCACACACCTTCCCCACAGTGCACAGGGGGTGTAACACAATACATCCATGGATGATGTCACACACAAGCTGAGGTGATGTGCACCATGAATTACGCATACATTTCAATACTGAGATCATATACGTGGGCAGAAAATAGATGGAAGAGATTAAATATAGCTGTTAATGTGCTAAACCATGTAAATCCGCCCCAGACAGATCCGCTGCGGTAGATCTGGTGTCATGGAGGTGAAAGGCTGGACTTTTTTTTTTCTTTGGACCGACTTGCACATTCAGCCCTGGCCGCGTGATAAAGCTCAGCAACCAAGGTAACGAGAAAAGTTGTCTGTCAGGGTTTTGCGTGGGAGGAGCAAAGTCCATTTCCAAGTCGACGAGTGCGTCACAGCGTCGCCCTGTCAGTCAGTGACTCTCGCCGAACCATGTGTGCCTGCTGGCTGTGTCACCCGATCTCACCAGCCGGGACACTGAAAGCACTCTGTTCCCACACGTGATGAAAAGACAAAAAAAGGGCGATATTTGGATTTCCAATCAAGGATGACGCTTATTATTTCTTTCCAGGAACGTATAAATAATGTATAGGCGATATGGACGAGCGCCTGCAGTCATCTGGTGCTGCGGCGAGCGTACACAGAGCAGAATACAGCTTCTAGCTGATTACACTGCAGCGAGCTGGATGCCTTCTGTTACCTACATGCTCTAAATGATAAAATCTTAATATGAAATTCAGAACAGTATCTGCCTCCACCTCCTACGCAACCACCCCCAACCCTAACTCCCCTGTTCTTTCTCCTCTCTCTCTCTATCTCTCTCTCTCTATTTCTCTCTCTCTCTCGCTCTCTGTGATGCATAAACACCAGTCAGTGGAAGTATATTACATGGTTGACTTTGTCCCTCTGCCTTATCCTTGCTTTAACACTTCCCAGATAAATGAAATCTGTTGGCGTCATTGCATTTCCCCCCCCGGCTGCCCTGATATTTTCGTTATCCGAGATCGAATCTGCAGCTCTGTGTGCCTCTGCGGTTAGAGTTGGTGGTAAATCTGCTCTCAGAGCTGGGAGCTGCCCAGGAGGACCGTCGAATGCTGAAGCTGGAGAGCAAGTGTGTGTGTGGGGGGGTGACATTTACCAGAGAGTGGTTCATAATTGCGCCGCACGTGTCGTTTTATGTAAATACCTCGCCTCAATCACGAGCGGCCACACGATTTATCATTTTAATGCTTCATTTCTTTGCAAATCTAAAAATAGAAGGGAGATTTAAGCATGTTTCAAGCAGGCGCGGGCAGAGGAGGGGGGCAGGTCACCCCAGCCACACATCACTGTCGCACCGACTTCACCTGTGCCTTGATGCGCGCTTCCCAGACCGCCATCCTGTGACAGGAACAAATTTGTCATCCTAATATAGATGCTATCAGTGCCGAGATGAATGCACTCGGCCCAATTCCCGCGTGGAACCTTTTTGCAAAAACATGACATGACAGAGGAGACAGAGCAGCTTCGCACCACAACGGCACGCCGGGTCAGCCTGAGCGCCTTCCAGAATCAGATTCCTGTCCTCGAGGTTCAGATGTGTCAGTCACAGAGAGTCCCCCCTCATTCTTATTTACTATTAAGGAAAATGGTAAAAGAACTGCTCTTACGTGGAGCCCTTCTGATCTGGACACGTTTCTCTGTACTTTGAAATTTACGTTCACCTTATTGAGCTGATGTGATTTACTACCGTTGCTATTTTTGTTTATTTCTAGAAAGCTGGAAAAAAAATATAGAGAATATAAGATGAGAAATCAGGACTCCGCAGGCGCCCCCTCGGCTACTCTATATTGGGTGAAAAAGATGAGGAAATTCTAGTGTTACAGTGAGCTAGTCCAGCACTCCAGGTGAATAATGTTCAGGTGTTCAGTTAATCTGAATTTTGCTGCCCCTAACTGAATGTTTACTTTCAGTCTAGACGTTCACATTTGAGCTGCGTCCCACTCTGAGCACCATTTTCCATCGCGACAGACCTCTGGTCCATTTGTCTGACAAATGAAAAGCTCGCAGCTGCATCGCTGCTGCATCGACTGGAATTTGTTTCAGTTAATCCAATCATTCTGGTAATGACATTACTTTATATGACCCTGGCTTTACTCCGCTTTACGTGGCACTCGGTCTCATATGGAGATATGGAACACTTCACGGCGGCAGGCATCTCGATATGATCCTAATCGACTAAGACCCTTGTTTACGGCCCCGATGTAACTCAGAGTCATCAGAGCCTTCATCTCGGAAGTTCAATAAGAAGATACAATGACATCTTCTTCTACAACCAATTTAATCCAAATGATTTTGATTTCATCATTCGTGACTGAATCCAGAAAGTGCTTGAAGAAGCAGCTTTGCATATGAAAGTTACTTTTACATTCATATTTAAAGGCGGTTATAGGCAGGGAACAGTTGGCTCGCACTCGAGAACGTCGCGCCTAAACCTGCTGAAAAATCTTGCAGGTGGGATCGACGCACTCCGGGGCAAGCAGCATCTTATGCTCAACAGTTGGTCGCTGGCGATCGTCTGTTTCCACAAATCACAACAACAAATGTGCTGGGAGACAACGATATGGTCCATAAAACATGCTGTAAAGCTGTCAGTGTCAGTATCTCCTTTGCACACCGTCCAACGCCGCAGACAACAGAGGGAAACAGTCACACTGCGTGGGCTTTATTTTTGTCATCCAAACACTCTTCCTGGAACAATCTGTGGTCGTCTGTAAAGCTGCCAGCACTTCCGAACTCGTGGGAACAAAGACGCGGCTCCGGCCGTCTACCTTCCACAGTCTCGTCGGCCGAACTCGGTGAGCGAGTGCTCTACATGTAACCCCCCCCCCCCGAGCGTCTGCAAGGGTGGGACGATGGTGCCCAGCGAGGCTGGGATGATGGATCTGATCTGTCACTGGGAGTGAAGGAGGGGGCCACCGCAGGTCGGCGGCGCTTCCGCTCCCGCCATCTGTCAGGGCTGGGTGGCCACAGCCCCTTGACCGGGCCTCGGTGGGAAGGGGGGGGGGGTACACAATGCGGGGCCACCCTCTGCACACTTTCAGGTGGGAGGTGGGAGGGAAGGTCAGCGGGGTGCACATGTGCTGCTGACCATATTCTGCTCCGATCAAATGATTGTTATTGCTACACGTGTGTGTGTGTTTTTTTTTCTCTTGGGGAAGAGAAGAAATATAATAAAACCAATAAACTGCCAAGGATTGGACCCATTTGATAGTATCATTTTTTCTTAACCCTCCGGCACAACGCGGTGGTTCCTGCCGTACATCTGCATTGCAGGAGAAATCTTACCCCCAGGATGTTTTCTCTCTTTGAATAATTGAAAGGCAACCACAGCCTCGCAGGGTCCTGACACTCCGGACTAAAGACCCCCGACATGTGCGCCAGACAGTTAAGGCCGAACCTCTCGTAACACCAACAACCCCTTCGGGATTAATCTCCCCCGCGCTGTTAAATGAGAACCGTCGGGCGTTTTCACATCAGGGCGGGAGCGACAGTTTTTATTTGCTGATGACAGAAAGGTAAAGAGGAAGTGTGTGTGTTGGTGTGTGGTGGTGGTGGTGGGGTTTACAAAGATTTGCCTGCAGAGGAGAGGGAAATGGTTCCGCTTGGTTGGAAACGTGACAACGTTTTCCTATTAACACAAATCTGAAAAGATTAGAAGGGAAGAAATATAGAATCATCTTTGAAAACATGTCATTTCCCAGTGAGCTGTGCTCGGCGCAGGAATAATAATGCAATAAAAAAAAACAAAAAAAAACCCAGCTCTGGTTGTATGCCACCATCAGGAAAAGCTCAGATCTTTCAGCCTGTACTGGAAATATGGTTGAATGATGTCATTATGTGAAAAGAGGAAATCAGTTGTTGAGAAATTTAAAGACTGCTTTTGATGTATCCAGTATGATGCTGGTCACACTGGAGATGAGCACATATGGGGCTGATTTGATGAGCAAGAAAATGAGCGGGGCCAGTAAGAGTTACAGGCAGCGATGAGGACCGCAGGGTTGTTTTTGTGGTGTGTGTTTTCCTCATTAGCTACCTAAAATTGTCTCTGAGCCGGTTCCTCCTCAGAGGTTTAACTTTAGTTGCAAATATCTCACAGAATCTAATGACGCAACCCCTGACCAACGGCACAGCTGTGACGTTGATTTTGCTTTTGTTCTCAGCCTCCACCGTCACAGTTTTCCAGAAAAATTTTGACTTAGTGAAGTCTCTTTTCTCATAGAAACATCTGGTTTGGTGCATTTTAGTTGTTGTCTTGCTCCCTTGTGCATTGTCCTTTGTCCCTCTTGACACAAAATCACTCCCTGTTTGCATAAATTATGGTTTTAGGACGAGCATGTTTCGCTTGTGTGACATAATTTTCTTTGGAGAAATGCAGCTGTTGCACCATTAATGACCCATTCTGTAAATACGCCCCCAGTATATAATGCCCAGTGAATATCTCCCTGGTACTTTTCCATCAATCAGTGTGTGTGTGCCTCTGCAAAGTTATATGTGCTCGCAGTTTCAGACCTTAATTGACCACACTGACACTCATCATTTAAATGTAAATGCAGGAGAATTATTGCTACATGTTTTATAACATGTATGAGCTGGGGTTAAAATGTGCCTCAATGCAGATGAGCGTCATGCATCCAAAACTAAACGAGGCCCGTCTACATCACTGAACTCAAATCAGAGCGTGTTATCATGAAACACAATTAAGCAGGCTGCGCAGCATGCGTGCAGCTGCCTGAGGAGAGCGTAATACCCGAGATGAGCCTCAGGTCTGAATATTGATGCGTGCAGGATTAGAATTAAATCTTGGCTATGCGGACTCATTGCAGCACGGGCTTGTAAAACAATAATCCGCACCAGTATCGAGACAATCACAACAATGGCTACAGGCTGAAACCGATCCAATGAAGACGGTCGTGCAGTGCAGCGGGAACCAGTGCAGCAGGAACCAGGCTGCATCCTCAGAGAGTTCTCTCCGCAATGATATTATGTTTACCAGGGTCTTTTAATAGGAGATGGGTACCTTAAGCTATGCTGGGAGTACGGCAGAGTGGCATGTCTTTGATTATTCTGGTGAATTATTGAAGAGGTTTCTGCCTATTGTCTCTGGAGCCAAGACAAATAGAGCGAGTAAATGCCATTCAGCTGGAAATGGAATGTTTGCTGTGAGCGTAAATGAAATTGCCCACACAATGTGTTTTGAATGGTCCTCGCCTCCCCGAATGGCCGTTACGCCCACCTAACCTACGGTTAATGCAAGAATAGGTGGCCGATTGGCTGCATTATGCTGGGGACGCGACAAAGTGGCCATTCGTCCTCCCATCGGTGCAGGTTTGGAGCGTCAGTTGCGTTGCAAGCAGCAATAATTACACAGTAACACTGGTGGCGAGGCAAACACGAGCGACGCACAACAGCGTATGCAGCCAATATTGTTGTGTTTAAATACCACAACTGTGTATTGTTCTCACTAAACGATGGTGGCTGTAGCGACTTTCACTTTATGCCAGCAGCAGGTCAATACAACGCTAAAATCAATGCTAAACATTAACTTGATTATAGACTCAATACCGACAGATATAAACACACAATGATCTTCTCTGATAATCAATCTGTGCTTCATTAGCAGACATTTAACACTTTCACCACTGGTGACATTTACAGTCTGCATGGGCGCTGGTGGTGGTTGATAATACGGTCCAGCTGAGGTGAGGATCCATCAATGTCAGGAGCTCTCAATGATGCTTCAAGATATCAGGCTTATGTCTTTCTTTTTTTTTCCCCTCTGGGAGTGTCACAGCCTTCTCCTGTCCTTGAGGGGTTTTGATTAAGCATCAGTTGGTATTTTCCCGCCATGACATTTTCCAGCACTTCCTCCAGCCACCATGTTGCAGTATGGGTCTTGACCTTGGTGTAATAAATGCTGACTCTGGCGCCGCTATTTCAAATAGATTGTTTTGAGTCAAGCCTGGAGGATTCGCAGTGGCAACACGACTGCAGCGCATTGTTAATGCGAGACTGAATGAATCCGTAAGTGGAATATTCCCTCATCAGTTGACTCCCGTGGCCTGTTTTATTCTCGGAGTAACGCGGTCTAAGTTGATAACGCATCCTGCGATAAGACACTAGTGGACGCCCAGTGCGTTAAGAAGATAGACAGTAATATCAGGTCTTCCACCAGACCCCTGTTGTCTTCAGTGATGATTGAGCTGCAGGTAAGTCTCTTGTGAGCTTTTAATTTTGCTACCACTCTTCACACGTGCCATGATCAGCACGTGATAATGAGACAGGTATTCTGTCAAATTGGGGTCGGGGGACCCAAATGGTGGTGTTTGAAGGAGTTAAAAAGGGAACTTACACAAAAATGGAAATGATGAGTTCTCGCACTTTTCTTGCATCAAAATAGTTCATGTAAGAGGATCACAACGTCTTGGCTCCTTGGTGGTCATTTGTAACACCACATGGAACAGCGACATGATTATAGCCCATTGTCTGGCATTTTGCCTGCATTACATGCTTTCACAGTGGTTCAGGAACCATGCTGAGTGTGAGAGAAAGCCAATTCCCCGGATCAATATTTATGATTGGATTATTTGTCAGCATCTGCAGAACCTTGCAGGAGCCAGGACCGCCGCAGAGGCAAGGGTCGGACAGTAATGTGGGGCTGTTGTGCTACAGTGGGAGACTGAGTAGAATAGTCTGCAGCTCTGACATTTCCAATTATTTAGACGCTATAATTTCTACAATAAAGCCTGGCATGTAACATTCAAATTAATAAAATTGAAGAATTTAACAGATATATATTCAAATGGATTGTGTTCTGAGATATAAGTGCTGGAGAATGGCTCAACTGCGGTAGTTATTTACATATAATCAATAAAAAAAAATCTCTTCTTAACAACTACTTAATCCAAAAGCAGTTAATTCAAAAGGATTTCAAAGTATATTTGAAGTAGCTAATTAACTGAACAATAAGGGTCATATTAGCCTGAGGCTACATTTGAGCTACTGTTTTGCTCTCTTTTGCACATTACTCATATTTTATCTTAAAGTGTCCGCGCCCTGTCTTCCTGCAAAATAATTTCTTCTTACTACCTTCCCAACAGTACTTTACATCAGAGTTTCATAAAATCAAATGAATATTAACTTTATCATTTATCATATGTGTAGGTGTAAATAGCATTTTTTTTTCATGTTGTCTCTAAATACAGTCGAAACCTTTCAGTAACACCATATATGTATGTAGATATGCATATAGAGCTGCATTTCCACCAAGCAGTGCAATTCAATTTGATATTGTAGCATTGCATTTTTAATGGGTTATGGTACCACCCTCGGTACCACTGCACCTGTAGCACTGTATTATGGTTTCACAAAGAGCCCAGATTAAAATTAATCCAAGAACTGGTCACAACAGGCAAACGAGCAGCTGCTCATTTGAGCTTTATGAGTGTTCCAGCTCAAGTAGACAAAAGTATGCCTCTAGCGGCCAATGAAGGGATTGTGAATTGGTGACTGAAGTGAATCAGAGCATAATTAAAAGAATGAAACTGCCAGCTTGGGGAAAATATTTCACACCATTTGCTGCTGAAGGAGAAAGAGGGCCTTTTGACTCTCATCACAATTTAATTTAGAATCAAAGAAATCTCACGCAAGGAAATGCATGGTGGTGTGGATGGTGCAGGTCCTCTGAGGGACAGATAAAAAGGACAAAGCATTCAAAGGTTGATGTCCTTCTACACACAGAAAAAAGGATCTTTTCCTTTAGGTTGTTTCTTTTTGACAGTTTAAAGAGCAGAAACCCCTCAAATGTGTCTATAAGAAGTCATGGGTTGGTGACGGACCCTCAGACTTATTGATTTAAATCCATAACGGACTTGGTTTTGCAGAATTTACTGTCAGCAAGAGATGAGCTGATTGACAGAAGAAGGAGTCAAAGATGATCTTACCTGCTGGGGCTCTCGTGGCGTCGTCTGCTTGACTCGCCTGCTGGATGCTGTGGTGGTGGTGGTGGTGATCTCCATGATGGATGTGGACGTCTCCGAGCGATTGGCAGTGGTGCTGGACTGCGGCGTGATAGAGGAGGGAGAGTCCCCAACAAGCCGCACAATGCCCTGGATCCTGATGTTGGGATCTCCCTCGGCAGCCATGTTGAACACCTTCAGGCCATTATAGTAGAGGCCTGAAAGCTGGCCCTGAAAGGACCGACTCCGGTCCCGCTCCCATCCTCCGATCTGTATGGTGGTTTGGCTGTTGAAGATTGTGAGCTGGCGCCCTGCGGGAAAACAACGTTACATACATACAAAGATGTTGAACTGTGGACTGCGCCACTTTTACTAAACAGGAAAAAGACAAAAAGACAGATTATTTGCCCATTGGCTAATGAGACCAATAAATTACAGGTTGTATAGGCAAACCCTGGTAATTTATTGTAGTTATAATAATGAGATGCCTACAAAGAACAGAGAAAGAGAAGAAACAAAACCAAAAATATAAACATAAGACTTAGAAAACATTTGCAGCTTTGCTAAAAGGGAAGGTCAATCTTTAACAGAGAAAAAAAAAGTATTTCAAAGGTTCTAATTCTATTTAGATGCAAAATTATTAGTCTGTATTTAACTAAAAATAAGTAACAATAATACAGGGAGAAACCATTTGGCTAAGAAAATTATAAGACCTTTCTACAGCTATATTATCCAACAGTTTTCCTGAGCATGGAAAGAAATTACAAGGACAAAAATCAGACTTTTAACCAGAACAATTTAACAAGAAGTGAGAATGTTTAATGTATTCTTCCTTTTAGCAAAAGCCAACCAAAGAAGCTCAACTGTGAAAGAAGTGGGCTGATGGAAAACGAAGCAAAATCATAAAAAGAAATTTACAATGACAGTGTTGTCATAATACAAATAGAACAGAAAAAAAATTAAAGATAACAGAAATCAGGAATGGCAGGGCTTATTTCACATTTTTATTAAAAAATAGTTATTGAAGTGTAAACAACAAAGCATGCACTCATTTTGGTTTATATTACATTTAACTCATCTAAAGCCCTGAGTATATTTACAGTGTCTGTTAAAGGGACTCAGAATTATGCTTCCAATTCATATTACTCTCTATTTATCTGTGCTAGCAGTTTAATCAGAATGGATCAAATCACACTGAGTACTGTGTGTGTTTCTAAAATGGCTCAAATGTCACTTTAACTATGAAAGAGCAAACTTTTAAATGGATCATTTAGGTGTTTACAACAAGAGGCTACAGTCATTTATACACATTTTAACAATTCTGATATTAATGAATTTAAAAAGTCATTGCAGTCCCTTTAACCTTACGTTTACAATAAACAACTATTAAAACAGTGAATACATTAACACTACAACTTTTAAAAGATCAATGCATTTAGTTGTATTTTTTTAAAGTTACTTATTAAGTTTTTTATGTTTATTATTTACAAAATGCTTCTAAAACTCGGTTACGATTCAAATTATTTTATTGGAAATTTTAATCAGTGATTTTTTTACCTTTGTCGAGTAGCCATTCGTCAACTACTCGACCAAGACGGTATGGGATTCGCTGTCTAGCAATCGCCAGGCGTTCGTTATCATTGTGGCCTTTAAAGTTTAAAGAGACATTTCATTGGTTACAATCTGGAAGGTCAAAGGTTAAACGTTCATT
The DNA here is from genome assembly GCA_911728415.1 of Lagocephalus sceleratus. Taxonomy (NCBI): domain Eukaryota; kingdom Metazoa; phylum Chordata; class Actinopteri; order Tetraodontiformes; family Tetraodontidae; genus Lagocephalus; species Lagocephalus sceleratus. Next base: position 3,397,139 of record CAJVRN010000040.1, read on the forward strand.
CTTAATGCTGGAACTATACAACTGCACAAGGTTTTTAATATTTAAAACGTTTCCTGGATATTTAAAACAAAACAATGTTTACTGCAACATTATTTAAACAAACCTCCCTCGACTTATTTTATTTTAGCCAACAAATTAGGCCTATATTAATTGACAATATGTGAACTAGCTGGCAGATGTTTCGTCTAGGTTAATAGAATGACACCCCAAATCCAGACACACACCCCTGCATTCCCAACTCCTTCACCAAATCATTCCATCCCATTTATCTTCTCTCTTCTCTCTATCTTTTTTAACTGGCTTTTAAATGAGTTATATACATTTTCAAAAAGACCATCATTTAAATTTGTTGTTGGATCAACCTTTTATGGTTTAAAGGATAAAACAGGAGAACTTTAACTTGTTAAAAATGCCCACCCCGTTTATGAACACCCTAATTGACAATATTGATATGCTATTTACATACAAGTAACACAGCATACATTCAGAACATCTAGTCAGAGACAAGGGTCAAAAGGGGAACTGCACATATGCTTTAAAAAATATTTTCAACACGGCTTTGACAAATGCTACGAGTTGTAAAGAAGAGAACGTCCTTCACATGTATTGCCCATAGAAACCGTGGCTCTCTTTTAAGATTCAGTGAATAAAACCGACGGAAAAAGAGAGGATAAGTACAGTGACTGAAGGGTCACTTTGGTATTAACGAGGGCGAACTCTGCATCCCTTGCTTGTCACGACCAATAACCTCTCCAGAACACGAGACTTTCAACACAGCGCTGCCGCCTCCGTGTGCATTTCCCAGCTTTTGTCTGCAGAGATTGAATTCAGGCGGCACCATTCTTCCAGCAGATTGACAATGTTTGTCCCATCAACTATATTAATTCGGTTCTGGCGGATAAAAGATCCTGTAGCAAAGAATGATCAGGCAGAAAATGGCCTTAGACAGGGGAGGGGGATGGCGGAGGCAGGGAGAGGGGACTTTGTGACAGATGTGCGGCTGGTCTGGTGAGGTGTTAGAGTAAGAGCCACAGGGAAGGGTTCGACCTCATGATGTTTGGCTGCAGTTCGTTGGACCAGGTCGGAGAACAATGGAGATTTATGGGAACATATCCCCTCAGATCACTGGGGCACAAGCATGCCGCTGAAATGATGTAACGTAGGATCTAAAAAGGGGATTTATAAAGCAGATCATGTTTAAGGGAAGCGCTGGCAGCGTTTATTCAAGCTGTGGAGTAACTGAACCTCCATCTCAGTTTTGGTCTTTGTGATTTAACGCAGGCTAAGAGAGGGAACATGTTCATTAGAATTCCACTCGTTCTGCAAACAAGCCATTGGGGGGGTTACATCCTCTCTGAGTCTGCATGCAGATAAATTGAAAATATCTACCCAAACAGCCAAGAGTGTGTGGGAAACACTTCAGACTTCAGTTGATGCTACAAGGAACGCTAATCTTCTCTGTTTGCTGACTTTATGAAGAAATATTTCAATTCCTAAAAGGCACCAGGCTCTTGGTTCAGACACGGTAGTTTTGAAGCCCGTTAAAAGTAAGATTAAATGCATATTTCTGCCCATTTAGGACAAAGATATCCAGCTTCAAACAGATTCAACATTTCTTATACCTCGAAGCTACTGATATTGTCATATTTTGAACAGAGTAATTGTTGTTTTTGTCTCATATGCGGCTGCCGACCAACACTGAAATAGACTTCTGTGCCCCCATGGTGACTTTTTAAAAATAACATTTTGTCATCAGCAAGTGAAATACCATAATATTACTTAATGTTTGGCCGTTTTTTGACCTAAAGACAAAAGTCTTTGTCTGCAGACAGAATAACTTGTGATTTTACATTTATGTTGTTTTTGTCTTTCCTGCTGATTATGATGAACGACTGGTCTAAATTGCAAAGCCACGGTAAATTTACAAGGATTTTCGCATAATGGTCACAATTGGGGAATTGCTGTTTCCGAAGGGACTGACTGGCTTTAAGAAACTTTGGAAGGAACTAACTACAGCCATTCGAATTTGAGGCAAACTTTAGAGCAGAATGAGGCTGCAGCAACAAAACTAGAGACAACAATAGAAGCATGAATATACAACTGCTGGCAGGCTTGCTGGCACCACTGTGTAGAGCAAGGCACATTTTGTTTGACTTTATTATTTTTAAAGAATCAAGATTACACAATTGTCTATTATTTGCTACTGCCAATCCTTGAGTTTTATTACCATTTTAGTTTGTGAGCTTCACAAATTGATGTGAAAAATCTGGTCTCGAAAAATAGTTGAAGTGAAAGACAGTGACACAAATAGGCCGACACAGAGGAGCGTGGCAGGCAGCCGCTCGCATTATAGCAAACTGAAAAGAAAATCCTCAACATGTGAGCATAAATACGCTCCATTTTCGCTCGTGCTTTATCTGTCCGGCTTTGGCACGCTTGGTCTATCATCATACAGAGGTTAATTAATGTGTGGATATCATCACCTCCTGATCGTGCATTGATCCCCGCTGTGAGACACCCGGCGTGTTAAACAATGCCATCCCCCGGGCTCCCGTGCAGCAGCAGAGCCCATCCATCCTGCCTGCGTGTGGAGCCTGTGACTGCTGCTAAACCCAGATTTAGTCCGGTGTGGGACATCCGGTTCTTATCTCCTCCGCCAGACAGCGGCGATCCGGCTGAGCCCTCCCTGCTGACCTGCTTTGCCCTCGCTCCTTTTCTTTTTTTTTTTTTTTTATTAATAAAGTGGTCAGATAAGGAGGGAGCATTATCTGGTAACAAGCCCGAGGACTTGTGCCACGGTAAATGAACAAATATGCAAATGCCCGGTCTGTTCGGAGCTCCGGAATAATCGGGAGGAGGGGCCGAATCTCGCCATTGTTTACATCGTCTGTGCGCTCTGGCCGTGGCGGCTGCTCAAGACCGGAGCAGTGGGGGCACGAGATGGAGCCCAAAATGGGAGAGAAGGGGAGCTGAACAGAGGAGGCAGCAGTGGCCAGACAGAACTGTGTCTGTGTCTGTGTGTCTGTGTGTGTGTGTGTGTGCGTGCATTGGGGGGACAGAGAGCTCTGTAAGTGCAGCACGCTCTGATAACAGTAAAAGAATAAGGCCGGAGACTTCTCCATTATCTGCGCGCACTGCAAGAGTTCACCGGCCGCTCTGATAGGCTGCAGTCCTGCACCCTGCGGCCTTGGCAGCACCATTGTGATGGTATTACTTCCATGGCCAAGAATCCGGAGAAGAGCTTGACTTTTTTTTTCTTTTTTTTTTTACATTTTATTTTAAACTGCCCCGGCCTTTTTGTGTGCAGCGATACAAGAAAGGATAAAGGCAAAAGTACAACAAATGGAAGCCTTGTGGTATTTTTTTTTTTTTTTTTACATTCTAATAATTGTGCTAAAGACTTTTAATGGCCCGTAAGTATGCTGTACGAGACTTTTTAATGAGATTACCAGGGCAGCAGTATCAGCCCTGGTGAGGCAATTATTTCCTTGCTTTGAGAGCGAAGGCTCCCTCCCATATAATCTCCTCCTCCCCGTCTCCCTCGCTCTCTGGTCATCGTTTTTATCTTTGCTGTCTACTCTTATTGTAATCACTGTTGATCTGCGAGCGGCCCAAGAGTGGCCAAGGGCTGCTATTATGAGAGTGTTGGAGGCATACATGGATACTAATCAAACTACAGGCGGGCTGAAAGAATAATTGCTTTCTGTGCTGGGGGGGCTGCAATTAAGCTGCAGCGAGTCCAACACAGATGCCTTGATTGGCGGGGAAGGAATGCACTCCATAACTGAAAAATACCAGACATTACTTCTCATCTACCTTGGATTTCACAATGGACTAGGAAGTTGATCCGTATATGAGACACAATGAGAATATAACACTGCACGTTATACTGGTGACCGGAATGCAGCCTGAAAAGCTCTCTGAAAAAAGCTCTCCTCTGATGGATCTCAGCGGGCACTGAGAGGCAGGTAGCATGCAGGCCTTTCCTCCCGCTGTGCATTCCTCCATGTCCACAACATGTCAGAAGCCATTAGCGTCCCCTCCTCACCTGAGGCACGAGGCCAGGATGGAGTCCCGCTCATGAAAATAAAAAAATAAATAAAAAAATGGGAAAAAAAGAAAGCCTCTTTCATTTGGATGAACGCGCTGGTCACAGTTTTAAAAGGTCAGCAAGCATTATGTGGGAGAAGAGATCTGTCGCATGAAGGCTTTCCCCGCCGTTTTAAGAACCCTCGTCCTCGGTTTGATTCGCGCGCGCGCACCCTCGCATTTTTGGCGGCAACGCTGGTGTTCGTACGTGATCATCACAGGCACACAAGCCCTCTCCTTTAATCATTAGTAGCCTTTGTCAAAGCCTTTGAGCAGTTCAGAAGTTTCAAGATTGGAACAACACAAGCAGTGGCATTTAAATTATTCCTGAAAGTCATCACACTACCATCTTCTGACATTCTACAAATACACCAGTGCTGCAGAGCGCAGTAACTGCTAAAATGACTGATCTGATTTAATCTGATCGTGTGGATTATCTGTAATAAACTTTATATCGATGGCGAATATAAAGGGCTTAAAAGAACTCTGCGACACTGGTATCAATCTGATCAGCTGCTGAAAAAAGAATAAAAAGCAAAGAGCACATGCCAGTTCAACAGGAAGAGTCTAACAGATACACTTTGAGCAGTTCTCTGGGTCATTTTAGGGCCTTAACAAAGCAACAGTTGTAATAAGAGGAAGAGCGTGTGACTCACCTGTGGGATAGCGCTCAATGACTGGCAGGTCATCCACCTGCAGAGTGGCATTACCCCCACTCCTCGTAAACTTCACTATGTGGTATTTGCCGTCATTTACAAACTTTGACGTCTCCTCGATGTTAATGTCGTCTGTTCCGACATTGAACACGACGGCAATGTTGCCTTTCTCCTGGAAAGAGAAGAGCACAGAAGAAGGGTGGCCTCAGTGACAGCAACTTTGATCCGATCAACCCAACAATGCTATTTTCCCTAAAAGAAAATCAACAATTCTTCATTGGAATTTCATTATCATTGGCTTTTTTGCCAACACTCTGAATAAACAATTGGTTTTCTTCAATATCTGCTGGCCCATCCAACAGATCTAACCTGTGAGTCTCCATTTAAATCTCTGAAGAAGCAGAGATACAACTGAAATGATGTGGAAATAACCTTCTCAAAAAGCCATTTCTATTCCACAGTTGGCTCTAAACCTGAGGGGAGACTGGAAGTCATTCCAGGAAAGGACTGCGCCTCGGTCGCCTCATATCTGCAAGACGAGAATGTGCTCTAATAAGATGTTTACAGATGGAGGTTCCTGGCTGAAACTGCTTCATCCAGCTAAGATGAATGTGTCGGTGCAGCATGACTGTCTGCGGGCTGCAGCGAGAGGAGCATCTGGTCGGAGGCCCAGCATACGTAGAGGCGCTGCACTCTGCATGTCATTATCCAGTCAGCGCAGCCATGCTCTGCATCTATCTCCAGCGCGCACACACATGCATGCACACGCACAAAGAGAGGAAAGTCTGGTTCCCTCAAGTGCAGGATGAGTCGCGCATGTCTCAAGTGCCAGAAGCTAAAGTTCAATTAAAACCATTTGTAAAGCGACACACCACGTTAGTGAAACTAGGACAACTTTCTCCCTGTAATGTAATTTTTCAGATTATATAATCTGATGCATGAAAGCGGCGGCGCTGACACAATTTGCCGACTCCTCCCGGGCGTCTATCAACACATGCTGAGAGGCCAGCGCCGCGGCAACGCAGGGACCGCAGCTCGTCACGTTCTCGGGACTTAACGTCATGATGAAGACGGACCGTGTGAACGGCTATTTTAAGAGATTTCATTTCACTCTGAAACCTGCAATGGTTTGGACATTACTTTTTAAAAAAAAAAACTGAACCATTTAGAAGGTTTTAATCAGAAAATGGCATTTAAGGCTCAAGGAGAGGGTTTTATTTTATTTCCAAGGTCTGCACTGAGCACATTATTGAGAACTTTTTTTTTTTTTTTTTTTTGAAAAAACATTTCATGGCGGGAGCAACCCAATTAAAATCCTGACTTTATTAGCCTCTTCCAATTGACTTTTAATGTTCCCCATGGTCTCATTAATAAATATAGCGCATTTAATCACATACGGACAATTTAAATTTCCGCAGCGTTAAAAAAAACAAAACAAAACAAAAAAAAAAAACAAACAAAGAAAGGCCTCAGATGAGAGTTGGAGGTAGATGAAGAGACAAAGGACAAATTATAAAAAAAAAAAAAAAAAAAAAAAGATCAGGCTGGGGCAGATTCATGATAACAGCTGAACGCTCGTGCTCGGGAACTACAAAGTTGGCTTTCTGACATGCTTGGAGATGTCTCCTCGGCGGTAACGTGATTAGCTCTGACTGCTGTTGTTGGCCTCACAGATAGGGCCGGTACAGGCTTTAAAGGCTTCTCCTTTTTTTTTTCTCCCTCTCTCTCTGCAATGAATAATAACACAGCATTCAGTCCGATCCGCTCCAGCGTTCTGTGAAATCTGAACTACTTAGACGTAGTCCTCGGTTACTCCAGCCTAATCCTGGAGTTCTAATAGGCTGCCGGCTTAAGTCAGAGAGTGATTGATAGCTGCGTGTGATATATAAACTGCATCCAAGATAAATTTAGGGCCATTCACTTGGTTAAGTGCTGCTCCCCACAGGGATGGGCCCATGGGAACATACTGTACTGTACACACGCTGCACATGGAGACCGCCCGGCGTTCTGCACGCCGCCTTGATTAATTGCTCATCAAGCTGCAATAGAGTGTAATTAACTGATGAAGTTGATCCACCATTCGGCTTTAATCTGTCTGGATTTTTTTTTTTTTCTTTCCATGTTCCAAATCCTTGCAGCTGGAGGACAGTGAAGCACTTCTCAGGGTGTCAGATTCTTAGATATAAAAAAAAAAATCCTTTTTGTGTTTATTTCATTCTAAACTCATCAACAATTCTGAGCGTGAATAAAGGCAGCGTGTTGAATATTTCAAGAGGGTTTTCTTATTAAAATCTGCTCTTGTAAAGTAAAAAAAAAAAAAAAAAAAAAGAAAAAAGCACGCTGCTACAAAGAGAATTTGCCTAAATAATAAATCAGTTAGTAAGTGAACCATTATTTGGTCACAGGGATAGAGCGAGCGCGTCCTTCAGAAGTTGCTCACGGGTCAACAAACAGCAGAAGCAGCAGCAAAGTCGGAAGTCTGCATGTTCGTCGTGTTTTTCAACAATAGGTTACCCCCCACCCCCCTCCTCCCACACGAAGGCAACATAAAAAAAAAAAAAAGAAAGGATGTTGGAGTTTGAGTTGGTGTCGAGGGCTCATCTCCAGTAAGGGAAAGCGTGGTGTGGGCCGCGCTCGTCTCCGGCTTGTTTATGACTCATTGGTGTTGACAGCCATTGTTCACGAGTCACATTTCATATCTGCGGCGCCGTGGGAGTGCGGCATACCCCCCCGTCCTCCCCGTGCACGTGTCTGTGAGGGGTCTGTTGGCGGGTGGGAGGGCACCATCATCCCTTCAGTGGGTATTACGTGCGTTTTAGGAGGATTTAATACTCGGGCTGTAGAAGCTGGATGTCTTACTGTGGTGAGGAGACAACTGTTCACCTTATCTTTTAATTACCTCTATCACCCCCCCCCCCATATATATATATATATATATATATATATATATATATATATATATATATATATATATATATATATATATATATATATATATATATATATATATATATATATATATATATATATATATGGTGTAAACATATGGCCTGCTTTTATTCATCAGGCATCCACAACTAACCAGAAGGCTGTAGAATATAATTATAGCACGTGCTGTGATGCAGTTAGTCCTATATTACATCCCTATGTGTCTGTTAGTGATGTATAGAAAGTTGCCCCCTGTGTCGGAGACCCATGGGGGCCTCTGAACTTAGTTTGATGTCATATTGTATCAGGATAAAGAGTTTCTGTGGTCTGTGCACTAGTACAAGCGTGATAGTGTATGATGGTGGTGGTATGATGGTTTGACCCAATGGCATGCTTCACATCAAACTACTATTCTTAGATAGTTCAATGGTTTCAATAATGACCTAAGTCTCATTTTTACTTTAAAAACTGGAGTTTGAGCAAGTCAAGAAGGGGCAAAAGTAAATATAGCTGTTTTTTTGTGCATATGACTAAAAGAAGATATTTCACAGCCTGTGTACATGAGATCCAGTTTGCGCTAACATGCAATCGAATCCTCTGCTGTCAGTCAGCGTGAAGAATAAACGGGATCTATTCCAGGTTCTATTTTAACCCGTGTGATAAAATGTCTGCGAGGAACTTCTTATTCCTCATTTCCTGACATCAGGCCAGAAAGCTTTCTGACTTCCATGTTAGTCGGCTCTCATGAAACAAAGTTCACCCTTGCTCACCTCCCTGCATTCCCTCCAGTTCACCGTCTCCTTGGAGCGCCTCCATTGTGGCGAGGTATCGGCTTATTTCAAAATCAGGTCCACCGGTTAAAGTGCCTAATTATCTGTGAAGTCGCCTCGAAATTGTTTCCATTGCTAGGAGACTTTCTCAAGTGGCTTTCCAAAGAAGCACGTCATCAAATGCCTGGAGTTAATAAATCATCACACCAGCCGTAGTAGCAACTGGGAGAGAAGGGGAATACAATCAGATGCTCGCCTTTGTTGGCTTTACACGGAATTTTACAAGAAAACAGGAATTTATGGTTGTACATAACTAACAATCATTGTTTCCCCCAAAGAGTTATGAAGGATTGAAACATTTCTTATAAGTTTTGAGGAATTTAAAGTTCCAAAAGGAGCATTTTCTTCTCTCTGAAAGGAAATGAAAATGTACTGTCTATGTGTATATGCTTTATCCTGTTCCACCTTTGCTTTGCCTTGTGACACATCCCATCTAGGAAGGTCACCGGATATTTGAGGTCTCCTTCCTTGCTCACTTGAAAGAAGGGCAAAAAAAAAAAAAAATCAATTTGGGTTTCAGGTGATTTTCCTGCTAGTCGGCCTGCGACAGCTGGAGTGCAGTCAGGGGTGAGCCGACCTTCATCTCTGTCCCCTTTCTGTCAGGATTTCCCACGTCCCTCTGAGCACATTCAGAGTCCGGCTCGCTTCATCTGCGCCATCCGCGCAGCAACGAGTTCCGGAATAACGAAGGGCGCTTTTAGGGGACGCGCGTCGGCTTCTGAAGGAACGGGACGGCGGAGAACAGCAGCGGGGCGTTTTGAAATGACTGACTACAACACAATGAGAGCACACAGCAGTACAAAGACGACGGCGCGTCCTTTCACATTACCTGTCCCGCGTTCTCGCTGAGCCAGGTTTATGACAACAGAACGATCGTGTCTCATAAATATGTACTCCATTCTTCTCCTTGAGATCTGTTGCATCGTGCTTCTACTGTTTTTTTTTTTTTTCTTTTTTTTTTCCACACCGGGAGCTTTCCTTGCCTTTATGTGACAGACTTGCTAATGTTTGAGAGCTGTCTTGCACAGAATCCGCGATTCATGGGAATTACATCATGTTGACAGCACCGTGGCTTCAGTTGAGACTGAGGATTTATGATATGAAGCATGAAGAAGCGCAAAAATGCAGCACAATCGCTGCCTTGGGATTGGCTTCTCACTGTGGTTGGTGTTCATCAGAACCCGAGCCAATAACAAGCTTAAAATGCTGCAGCAGTAACCTGAAAATTCATCATCTCGTCGTCCCCTCTGGTCCCAAATTATGAGGTTCAATGATGACCAACCTGATATTATAATTACGCTGACTTTTGACACCGTGGAGATGATAAATCAATCTCCATTTCACTTTGAATTTTAATGATCCCCTATCCTGTGAATTCACTGCCTGGGACTTTGAAAATAGCCTTGAAACAGTCTGCTAGTTTGAGATCGAAGTCCTTGACTGAATCAGCAAAGATCAAGTATTTTCTTACAGTATTGGGCATCAGTCATACCAGTGGACTGGTATAGTGAAACTGGATAACAGGGAAAAAATTTATTTCTCAGACGTTAGATCAACGTGGTCTGAAAACAAGAACCTGGACATCAAAATTACATTTTGTATTAAAAAGTAGTATGGAACTAAAAGATTTGCCTGTGTCTGTGCTGAGATCCTACACTGTCACGACCTCCCCACTCATCCATGCAGACACATCACTGTAATGAGCTTTTGTTTCCAGGAGAAAGGTCAGCCCCATTTCTCTTTTTTACACAAAAAAATTCAAACTTTTGATATGATGCAAAGAATTGAAGTACTGAAGTGAAAAGAAGAAAAGAAGCTGAAGTGTTTTTTTTAATGTTCTGATAGACTAATTATAATGTGTGAAGAATGGAGTTGCTTGGCTTATGCAGGAGTTGGTACAGCAACTCAAACCGCAACTCCATACACAGTTTTCTGGGAAAAGCAGAACTTTTATTGTATATTTACAGTTTAATGGCAACCTCATACAGCCTTTACTATTTTAGTTGCGGGTCTGCAAAAATATAAATAACATTAGGTGTAGGAAAGACCAGCAAAACAACACCACATCTTCCATAATGCGTCTCAGTATGTCCCACTTCAAATGTTGTTATATCAGTTCTGTGGGCTTCAGCCCACACTCAACACCAAATTTAATTGGTTTGTTAATGTTATCATACATTTGGCAACAGCAGATAGAAAATTCTTTTTTTAGTGCATCAGAACATTGATGACAGATTACAGATACAGTTTCAATATCAAAAATGCAGACGGGTAACTATTAAATAAATTATATGTAAACCAGAGTCGGAAGCTAGCGAGCAGGAAAATGAATATTTAAATGCTAGCCTTTCTAGGATAAGTAATATTGAGCCAAATGTCACACTGACATGTTTCTAAATTGCTTCAATCAAATGTATTCATAGTATGTCAAACTTTTTTTTTTTTCTCATTCATTTTCTCAGCTGCTGGGGCGAGGTGTAATGTCAGGTCATGCAAGCGCGCTCACACCCGCTAAAGTGGACACCAAAATATGGGTTGCTGCTGGCTGCATAATAAACTGGGTTCAGTTGTTTGCAGGTGCATTTTTCCTTGAAAAGAACCCTGGAGTGCTTCCTTATAGGACTTCCACAGAACCACTGCCAAGCTTTAAAATTGCCACGATCAATCAGGAGGATTTTAAAGGATACAACGTGCAATTTCACGGACGACTTTTTCAACTCCCGGCCAACGTTATTCCCATCAGTCCGCCGCGTTATTGCGTTTTTTTTTCCTCCATCTGCCCGTCTCACTTTGATTCCAGCACCATTTGCCCTCTTGCTCACTCCCATTGGCCCACTTCTCTGTCTCTCCACGATAACGGGGCATCGAACTGCTTCTCCACTTGCTGATGAGGAAGGAGCACGTTAAAAGATCCGGAACAAGAAGTGTTAAGTTCTGACAAGTGTTGCTTAAATCTCAGAGGAGAGAGCCTTGTCCTAGATTCTCCAGATAATAGGGGACTATAGTTGCGGCACATTATATTATACGATATAAAAAAACAGCCAATCGAGGCCTGTAATGGCTCTTTTCATGTGACAGAGAGTCGACAGATGTGAGCCTTTCAGGAGGCGTGAGCCAGTGAAGCAAAAAGGAGAAAGGTAAAAGTGAGAGTTGCCATATGTGATGAAGGATTGAGCTCACTCGAACACCTGTCAGCACAAAAATGAAAAGGTGAGAGGAGAGCTGATCACATCGCCCGTTACACCCGAGCTGAAGGCATCGGAGGAACGGAGGAGGCATCCATTTCCAAGGCAGGGAAATGAGAGGTTAAGAATATCTGCCAATACAAACAGCATCTTCACATTGATTCCATATGTGAAACTCCCTCTGTTTGGCCGTAATGAGGCTTGTTTGACGGCAGCAGTCAGGACAGAGCTGCTCTGGTTCACTAAATAATGGGATATGCAACACGGCGAAATGATGATAAAACACTCAATTTATTGCAGGGCACAGCCACGGAAATGTGTGATTTTTGCGGCAAATTGGATATTTGCCGAGTTGTTGTTTTTGACTTGTCCTCGGAAAGAAACTGAATGTTTGCTTGTTCCTTGCTATTTTGGCGAAGACGAAATAGGGACGGGATTTTTGTTTTTGTCATCTGCTCTGATGGTTTGGGGCTTTTTGTCCTCCCTGTAAAACAGACAGAGGTGGGTCTGCGGGATCTCTTCAGTCCAGTGCAAAAGGTGGCTGGATGGCTGGGGCCACCCTAGAATCTGGATTAGTAGAAAATAAGTGATGTATAAACCTTTTCCAATGTGCTTGTCTGCGATGACATAATGGCTACCACGGCTCTTCAACCACACCAGGACACTGTGATATGAGCAAGTGCTGAAGATAAGATACACATTAAAGGGGGGGTTGACCTACTGTAATACAAAACAAAGATCTAATTTGCATAAAAAAGGATATGCAAACATGTTTTGCAACCTTCATCCCAAGAAAACAAACCCTGAACCCGAGAGAGTGGTTTTACATGATGGCATCTATCCAGCTTCTCATATTGTGTGGAATATTCCTGCCAAAGTTGTCGCTTCCTCTTTGGGCCACTAACACAACTTAGTTCCCTTCCCCTTTAATACCGTTATGTTTGTTATCAAAAATAATATATTATAATACTAATATTATCATCCAAATCTAATTACTTTGTTACACTGAAACCAATCATTGTAGTGCTACAGTAAATCTAAAATCCAATCAATTGAAAGACTTTATTGCACCTGTTTTGAAGTAGATAAACTGAACAAACAGCCATTAACTTGCAGACTGCTGCTGCGCACACAGCAATTTAAAATTCATCTCTCTTCTGTGTCAGGCTGACATTATGGTGTCAAAGAAAATGGCCGCAGAGTAAGGTGGTGAGTGGCGCTGCAGGCTGCAATTATAGGCCAGCTGAGAATCCAGTCCGGCCTCAAACATTGTTGGAATTAGCACGCTGCAATTTGCACACATTGGAAACGATCTCATTGAGATCAGCGTCGAGGGGACACAACGCTGAGGAATAAAAAGTTTTTAAAAAAGAAGGACAGAGTTTGGTTGGATGATCAACACTTGTCATTTACTGTGAATAGAGTATGGAACACCTGGTCAGGAATAAATAGCATCGGGGGTGCTAAATGTGTGTGAGTGTGTGTGTGTGTGTGTGTGTGGGGGGGGGGTGGTGCGGGGGAGAGGGGGCTGCTGACAGGCCCTCTGGAAAGTGATGACAAGTAGGCAGAAAGTGACAGCTATTTTGGATTTTGTCATCTCGGTGGAGCTGAGCAGACACTTTCATCTTTGGTTCATTGTGTCTTGATGCGGACTTGTCTCCTCGACCCCTCCCTCCATCTTTCCTGTGATCACAGCGTTCTCTGCCTGACGGACGTCAACGAGCGACTGCACCAAAATAATCTACTGCGTTATTTCCACGCAGTTTTTTTTTTTTTTTTCCCTTTTTCTTCTTCCCCTTCCCCTGTTCTAATGACTGTAACTATGAGCTGACTGATGTTCACTACAGACTCTACCGGTGCAAGCCCAGCGTAACGACCCCGGTGCATCGATTATGAGGACTCGACTCAACTCTGTAACTCTGCACCACCTAACGACCGTCTGTTTAACTAGCTGAGATATTGACACATTTTAATTGTGGTGCGATAAGGCGCGGAAATTCTTTGCTCTAATGAGAGGAAATTGATTAAGGTATGCCATTGATTCGCATCAACAAGGACCTGATAGATCTGTTTAGTGTGCACATTGTTCAACACCCTTTTTAATGAGTCAGTATGACCTTTCTGGTGGGTTTTGTTTGTATAGTCCTCCTAAAATAAGAATGACTCGGCCTCAGGGATGAAGCCTATTTTTAAGACTCTGTTTTTTTCGTTTCTGAACTACAGTATTGGGCTGTTTTTTTTTTTTTTTTTTTTTTTGTCATGACACATCGAGGAAGTGCTTGTGCTGCTGGTTAAATTAGAACAGGCAGTCAGGTGTTACGACAGACCACCTTAAAAACCTGTCAGAACCTGCCTGACTGGAAGTTTAAGCTGAGGTGCAGAAGAAAAGCAATTTGCAGAGACCTTATGCTTATCCCACAAACAGCCTGATTCATACACCTGGCTTTTACCTGACCGGTTTTCCTCCCAGGTTCAGCAGGAACGCACAAACCAGGGCCGTGTTTCGAAGACGTGATTGGGAGAGGCCGAGGCCATGTGATGAAGACTTTTGCCGGGCCAAGCGAGCTAGAACTGATGCTGCACATAATTAATGGTCTGAAATAGACTGAGAATTAGTGCTGGGCTGGGACGTTAATAGACTATGATACTTGGCTGGTGCCTGGCAGCCTTAGGCTCTCACTCTTTCCCCCATGTTTTGCTCTCTCTCTCTCTCTCGCTCTCTCTCTGTTACCATTTCCATTCTGTCCTATTTCTTCCACTGTTCGCCATGCACTCTCCTAATTTCGCCTCCTACTCATTTCCTCCCTTTTCGCAATCTCATTTGCCATGTTTCTTATCCTTTGCCGGTAAGTATCCTTTACCTTGAAGGTGCCTGTGACTTCAGAGTGTGAAAGTGGTGCCACGTGGAGACAACCTCCTACTCAGGCTTTGTGAGCCTTGGGTGTCTCAGCACCGCCGATGTAAATGAGAACGCAAGTTGGAGAGAGAGCGATGAGACTCTGGAATAGTGATACCATGACTCTGGCTTCCCTTCATCACCTGTTCTGTGGCCTTTTCCATTATTCAGCCATTCAAACGGATGACTCGTGCAAGTTTTACATGAGCGGAATCCATCAGGTACTGCTTCTCTCACTTTTCTTGGCTAACAACTGTTTCCATAAGAATCAAGTGTGAAATTTTCAATATCCCTAAAAGGTCTGGTGTCTTTCTAATGTACAACCAAGGCTAGAGCCTATCTCAAAAGCATTTTGGCGAGAGGCGGGGTACACCCATGACAGGTCACCAGCTCATCCCAGGGCAGGTTTTATTCATTTAAGTATAAAATTTTATATAAATATTGATGTGGGTCCTCCTCTGTGGGTGCCAGAATTGGTCATATTACTTGGTCTCTTGATAATTTTGGAAAGAAAACCTATATCCCACAGCTAAAGTCCAAGCAAGAGTAGTTGTATAACAGTACTAATAAGGAATGTGTTTAACCCTTTATGGTATACTTGGATATTCAAAATTTTAACCATAGACCATGACAAGAAGTTATTAGACTTTTGTTTTAAAAAATATTTTAAATGGTTGAGAGACACTACATGACTGCTGATTGGCAATACTTTGTTGTGTGACCATTTGGTATTTGAGTGAAGACCAAATATGATCACCTCTATACAAGCTACAGTCAAGCACAGAAAAAAAAAAAAGATTTGCATACCAATTCTGTAAAGTTACATTATTCTGAAAAACTATCGCTCAACTGAAGTATATCAGTGTTTTCTTACACTCCCACTCTCCTTCTCTACATAAACCAAACATCAATACCACCAGGATGAGGTGTGTTGATTTTTTTTTTTTTTTTTTCAAAAACCAAACACTGCCAAAGCTTCACAGACATTATTAATCTCCTGCCTGCTCCTGCCTGACTCACAGTTAGGGATGGAGACGAGCAGGAGACTGAGAAAAAAATAGAGTATTGAGATAGAAAGAGAGAGAGAGAGAGAGAAAAGAAACCAGTTCAAAGCCGGGATAGAAAAATGAAAAAGTTGATTACAGAGAGGAGGTATAAGTGGACTTAGATGGAGCAAAAGGGAAAAGGAATTGTAGGTACAGCAATTGGCAGTAGTCGGTCCACAGGGAACCAGAGTAAAAGTATACGAATGGCCTTGTCACTCCATTAGAGATTATGTCTGTTTGTCTACACACTGATAGCAATCACAGCTGCCCCAATGCCTCCCCCCATCACAAGCAATTACTGTCTCCCAAAACCAGAGGCCTCCTTCAATCTAGCCTCAGACGTTGCCTCTGCGATGATCCCAAGGCCGCGGTGTCACCTGCCAGTGCACATGAGCGTTAGCTCTCCTATAACCAAGCAGGCTTTTTGCTTACACCACTCTCGGCGAAAGCGGGCACCGACCCGGGTGAGGAGTGGCTGCCGGTGATTTGTCTTGCAGGAGGATGGGCGTAGGTTGAAGGCCCGAGGGTGGGGTTGAGGTGTGGGAGGGGGGGCTGAGTCTCACAGGTTGTCAGGGTTTAGCGTCTGCCAGAGCTGTGAGACAGCTCGGCGTGCAGGAGCATTTATCATCAGCGAGGTAACCGGCTTCTCTGAGAGCAAGTCAGGCGAAAAATGAACAGCTGCCACGGCTGCTCTCAGAAAGACCCAAGCCCTTCGTTTCTTTTCTCTTTCACTCTTGGCTGCCTTTCACTGGCCTCAGTCTCCAGCAGCAGGAAATTAGTCAGACACGTTGTCATTCAACTACATAACCACTAAACAAACAGCCGTATCTGCCTGCCTGGAAAAGGCATATTGAGATGGAGGTGTTCTGAAAAGCATGTTGCATGCAGGAAGGGAACAAAAACTCCAATCCCTTTCAGATGAAACTGGAGTGCTCTCTGTGTCTGGACAGTCGGTGTTCTAGTATGTCTGCCGCGTTGTGACTCAGCATGGTAGAATGCACACGCGCTAAAGAGAATTGATGAGATAATTTATCACGTTTTGAAGCAACACTCATACCAGGCACTCCTGATCCAATATGAAGTTCACCTTATGGTTTGGATGAGTATTTTTTGCCCTCTGTCCTCATTTGGAATGTTTTGGAAAAAAAAACATATTGTTTTGTGCCTCACTGCTCTGCTAGACATTGAGATAAGTGTATTATTATAACCTAGATGTGCTGGCTGATAAAGCCTATTGAGTTTCCTGCACTTTCACTGTCACTTTCAGATAACAGAATTGTATCCTGACTTTTCCTGATTCAGGGTCTCTACTATGATAACTATGCCCTGGGGTTAGGGCGATAGTACAGCCTCTGGTTTTATGATGGATCCATTGACTCGTGTTTGTCATTGGAAATCCAACAACCTGTCATATATACATGACTTCCTGCTCTTGGTGACAACAGAGCTAGTTTCTAAAAGATACCTACTTTCCATTCATGTTCATTTCAAATATCCATTTATGCGCTATCTCACCGTGACTTCAACATTTCTGACTGTCTACATCCGACTCATAGTTTCCATATCTTTGCCTTACTGAAGCTCAAACAGAATGTGGGACCGTTTCCCAGCACAGAGCCAAGCATTGGGGAAGGCTGCAGATTAAAATGCCTTCCCCTGGGTGTGCTCACCAGGCTGTTCAGTGCCGCTCGCCAGGGAGATTCACCACATACTTTCTCTTTCATGGCCCGTTCCTTATTCATCATAACACAGCTTCAATTTTATTAACTTCTCCAGCCAAGCATACATCTCTGCCTGTGCAATCAGTCTTTCTCTCTCTACACACATCCGTCCCTGCAGCACCCTTCTCTCCCTGGGTCTCACAATGCTAATAAGAATGCATATGCACACAAGTGCATGTGTAAAGACCTAACTCTGGGGAAGACCAGCATAATGGACACATTTTTCATGGCAAGTCGTCATTGCTGTGATGAGTGATTTTTCCACATCTGTAAGGGACCTCGGTTTTGTCTCGGTAGACTCGTATAAAATATGCTGAACATAGAAAACAATAGAGATGATCCAGTATAAACATTTTAAACATGTTGCAGAGGGGAGATGTATAAAGGTTTTCTGTTCCTGAGTTGAATAGAAAACAGCTGAAAATAAGAAACAAGCCACAGTGTAATCTTCCAGTCCATCATATAAAACATGACTTTAACACAGCTGGAAGAAAATGTGCACTGTATATACATTTTATTCTTTATAGATGGTCTATGTGTATAAAAAAAATGACAATCTATGCTTGAAAACTTCTATAATTGATGATATAAAGATTTCAATAAACCAAAACTGTTGAATCCAAACAAACAAATAATGTTACATTTTCTAAGTAGCTGAAAAGCCAAAACTAATATCACGGCAAAATGCACAAGAAGTTTTATTTCTGCAAAATAATTTTTCTAAACTTAACTTTCAGTTCCTAAGGCTGCCAATGTTCTACGAAAGATGCGGGGAAAATGGCAAATTTCACCATTCACAGTCTTTTCCCACCATGACAAATGGGTGTACGGCCTTGAACCCAACAGGAGGGAGTGCAGCCGGACCACAAAACCACTGTGAGCAGATGAGGCATGGCTCCAGCCAGCACGAAGACGATCCGAAAGTGAAAGAGTGGACGTGTGGGGTTCCAGCCGCAGTCTCACGAGGAGGCTAATGGCACACCGACCATCGCAGTGTGAAACACGCAGGCTGGAGAAGCTTCACCCATTTTGTAACATGAAAAGACAGAGAAAAAGCGGAGGAGAAAGTGTCCCTCTGGAGAGTTTTACAGTCAGGGAAGTTGACATCCACTCCGCCTCTTCGCATCTTTGAGATGGAACTGTGTCTTTTTGCTATGTTTGTACTTTTATTTTAGCCACCATACGATGAATTATTCAGTGCTGCAACCCTATAGCAAGACTACAGGAACCCCACTGCATGTGATACAAAATAAGATACAGAGAGGAGAAAGAAACTCTGAGCGCATTTGTGAATGTGTGGGGGTGTTTTCAATTTCAAAACTGACAAATGACACTATTTGGACAAAAAAAATACAAAACCAAAGGAATAGTGGGGCAAAACATAGCAATTAAAATTAAAATCCTGTTAGAATATTTACTGCCTTTTCATGTTGCCTTTTTAAATGGATAGTTCAAATATATATATATGACATTTATTACAAGCTAACTGAGGTTAGGGAGGCTGAATAGAATGAAGAACTACTTTGAGAGAGATCACAAAAGCATTGTGACCTGTAGCCATTGTTCAAGAGCAACCTGAAAGTGAATAAATTGCAGCAGAGTTCTTGAGATGTTCAGAAACATGAAGATGTGTTATTCCAGCTAATGTTACCTTAATATTATCAATACAGTGATTTATTAATTACTTGCTTGCATTGGATAGCCATCACAGCGGCCTTTGAATTTTTATTCCACAGGAAACATGTGCTTTATCAGTTTAAACTTTAATGACATTCAGCTGCACCTCAAGTCAATCAAATCACGTCAGAGCCCGTGTTCGGTTTACCATTAAAGATTCATGAGTTGCCAACTGCCATTGCAACTTTGAAAATATTTGCCCATAAACAGACATTCATCATCAAGGTGCTGTCAACAGTCTAATGAGAAAAGCCAAAACAGAGACTGAAACTGTCGCCTTCGGTTGTCCCACTCCCAACATATGCTGCAGCTCCTGTCGGCATATTTAAGGGAGAGCCAATTTATTCCCCTGGAAGGGATGGACTACTTGTGACATTTGGCAATGGAGAGTCAGGCGTTTCATCCAGCTGTTCCACACGAGATCATGCGAAGTTGGGGGGGGGGGGTAGCATCCCAAAAGCTTTGATAGCCTCAAGTATTCCCGTTTCCCAATTCCTTTTGCGTAATAATGTGTAGTGGTCCCACATTTAATGCCACTGCTACATATACCACATGCCTGCACAGCCAGAGCAGCTGTTGTACCATTGTGTCTGACCTTTTTAAATAAATAGTTATTTGTGCTGGTTTTGTCATATTTAGCTAAATTGCAACAGCAACATTTACCGTACAGACATTAAGTATTTCAAAAACAGCCATAAAAGCGTGGCCTCCGAGGACACCCATGTTCATTCAGAAATTGCAATCCTTGAGAAGTCTCCTTTACTCAGAACAGCTGAGGCACAATTACTTTTCATTAGTCTGCTGTGTTCGGATTGCAGAACGAATGATTATTTGAGCTGAGGCTCTCTCTCTATTCTGCAGTTTGCAGCACCTGCGACATGATATTTATGTTTCTATCCCAACAATCCTTAAAATGTGATGTAACAATCTGTCTGAAAGAAAAGGTACATTTTCAGTGGGTCTTTAGATCTATTTGCCATTTTAGCTAATGGATCACAACTAGGATGGGGCTTTCTATGCCTTTGGATACTCTGTCTGGATCCTCAAGGGCATACTGGCATAAGCATGCAGAGGTGTTTGCAAGACAGTCCAGGGCAGTCCTAATGGAGGGGTCTCGGGGCTAAAATGTGCACTGAATAAGGAAAGATGTCTAAATGATTAATAAAGAGGGATGTCATGTTGAGTTTTTTGAACATTTAACCAAATACGGCTATTAGTAGGGGCATCCAGATACTGAACAGTCTTGTTACGGTTCGAGCCCACTCTAACAAATATAAATCCATATGATGGCTCAATAAGCTATTTATGTCCATGTGTATATCTGGGCATGTCTGTCAACATGTGCAAAGGATAGAGGACCCAAACATCTGTGTGTAGGGGGGCACCTGTGATTTACACAGAGCAATGGTCCGTTATCAGTGGGCGCATAATTAAAGCAGGACTGCACATGCATGTGTTCAGATTTGCATCCTTAGCTATGGGGCATTCTCTGCTGTGATGTAATCACTTTATCATGGTAATGGAAATTGGATTTAATTTTCCCTTTTCACTGGCTCAATGGTGAATCATCCTCACTTTAGCTGGAAGGAGAAAATTGACAGTAACGGATTCGTCGCTGGCTGCCCCTCACCCAGTCCATAAACACAGATCTCATTTGCGGAGGCAGTGATGTTGCGTAATTAAAAACCATCATTCACTATACATCATTACGTTTTGCTAATTAAGCAGAGTTGAGAAAGCAAGGTGCGTCTGGTAGGGTAGTTTATAGGCAATAAATGGCTTTTATACTGTGGATTTCAGAGTAAATTGAAGCTTGCCACGATAGCTTTAAGATTGTGAAGCAAAACTGAAGCTATACCTGAAATTATTTAAAGGTGACATATTATGCAAAGCTCACTTTTCATTGCTTTATTTTTGCGTATCCGGAGTGCCTCCCCTTGCCACAAGTATCCTATGTGAAGCCATCCTTACGTCTTCTCCCCGAGTAAAAGTGACTGGTGGTGCAAATATTGTTTGTGGGCGGTGAAAAGAACGCTCATTAGTATTTAGAGGGAAAGTAATACTGGACATTCTGAGCAGGGTTGTGGAACTGGTGTGTTTAGAGTCTCGCTGTGTTCAATCCTTTGGCTTGTTTCAACCAAAGCACACTACTAACATTACTAACATTTCATTTAGACATCAAGGAAGCATGTTAACTTGCAGAATAGAAGCATTATATGTCGCCTTTGAAAATACTCCAAGAGAGAAAAAACTGTTTTGCAAAGGTTTTCAACCTACCTGGAATTGCAGAAATTAGTTTGAATAATGAATTTCATCTCAAAATCAAAAACTATTCTATTAACTTGACTCCCCGCCTCCTCTGCTACAAGTTCAACTTTGTAAATCCGCCCAGTCTATCAAAGTGCTACCATGTTCTAATAGCTGCCAGCTGCCCACCAGCACCTCCTGTAGAACAGCGTCGTCAGCAGAGCGTGTCTAAGATGAACCAAGACAGTCTGATTAATCTTCTAATAGTTCCACAGAGAAATAAAGACGGATGCTGTAGTCCAAGAAGAAACAAAAGGGGAGAAAGCCGCAGCCTGGCCACACGACACGCTCCAGCTAAGACAGAGAAAAGATGTAAAATGAAGGAGTTCTCTCCCTCTGTGTTGTGAAAATGAAATAATCTCTGTTGCCCTTCTCCTGAGCTTCCCTCTGCCCTCACTCAGCTTGACAGGCTGATAATAACTATCAAACGGAAACCATAAATATGCGAAAATCACATCAGAATAGATGAAGACAACCAAGTACAGTGGAACATCGGCACTGAGAAGTTATGGGATTCGGGAGGCAGATGAAGGATGAGAGCGAGCATATGCGCCTGACAGCCTCGCACTTGACTGGAAAACTGAGCCGCCACCTGGGCGCAGTTCGTTTCATCCCGTGTGAATGTGACGGCCGTAAAATCTCCCACGTTCACCTGAGCGCAGCGCGATTTACATTTCACTTGCCGACAAAAAAGGCAGCGACGGGCTAACAAGTTTTCTCGGTGACCACCTTTTAATCTTCCCGCCGTAAAATGCTCGGCTTGACAGCAAAATGGATATTGCATTGTGAAAAGAACCAACCTCAGCGCTTGGCCTTCAAAGGAAGTGCGTACTCTTTCTGTCCGTCTCGCACTTGAAGGAATATTGACTGTGCGTAAGCTGCAGGCAATAAATATGTAAATGTATACACAGTATAAGCACCTTCACTATATCATGGAGAGAATGAGGACAACAAGGTACATGAAGAAAATAATATAAAAAATAACCTCTTGGTAAACATGCTTGTGTTTTGTATACTGCAAATCAGTCCCCATTTGCCCACACTTACATTAATAAATGTGATTATTTTGGGTGAAGGGAAAAATAAACACAATGGTTATTTATGGCCTGGGCATTAGCATAATCATTTACTATGTTTGCGCTGATGTCACCTTATTTCATGAGGTGGAATGACAGTGACGGAGGATAATATGACTTGATTACATGCAGGATCCTTGAGCTTGCCATGCCCCCAGATAGCGACAAAGGGAGGAACGGAAGAGGGCGAGATTAAAGAACTGCTGCTTTCATTACCTTGCCCCATTTGAGCGGTGCTGTTGGTAGCGATGAACCCGATATCCGAGAGCTTTCAAGGGCAAAATCAACAGTCGTTTGTGTAAAAGGGCTCCTGACTTCCTCAGCAATAAACACACCTCACAGGGACTCCCGTGGCCATTGAAATGATTTGTTCAACAGTTCACACACCAAACATGTGGAATTTGCGCTGCCCTTGTTCGAAGTTGAAGAGCGTAGGTCAAATTGTTTTTTTGTTTTTTTTGTTCCCTTTACTAAGTTGGAAAAGGTTATATTTTCCCTCGTGTGCAGCACCAAACCAAAGCTGTGACTTCAGGTATGCATGGAGGTAGACATTACTGACTGCATTCTTATTGCTTTATAGTTCCCTTGTTTCTAATAAAAGTGATGACTCTTTTTGTGGATTTATTTGAACTGTTTGAAGCGAAAGAACGGGCCCCACACAGTTAATGCAATACAGCAACTTCTGAAACGGCAGCAAATCTTTTATCCAAAGTGCTGCTCACTCTTTTTTCTATTTTTTTAGCCATTCACAGTGAGCAGCGCCCTGCTTAGAAAAAAAACAAAAAAAAAAAAAAACACCGGCATCCCTCTCTATATGTGCGACATCAGTCAGAAAACATTCCCAGCGTGAGCGCGGCGGAGCAGCTGCGTTTGACTGAAAACAGTGCACGCTACACTTGACCCGAGCTTCAGAGATGACACCAGACCACCCCCGCTGCTTCTGAATGGAAATGCTCTCCTTCACATGTTGACTCTGGGAGCTGTCGGTGCGGCAGCGTGGTCGTTATCTTCTCCGGCTCCTCGTCCAGCCTCGGCTCTTCTCAAACCTGTCATGTTCCTTCTTCCTGCTGGATCTCTACATCCATCACTGCCTCCCAGCGGCTAATTTAACAGTCTGGCTCAAGCCGCCTCAAAGGCTCTTAATCTGTTCTCCTTGTGAACCTGGAACACCCTGGCCATTCTCACCACAGGTATTTCTGCGGCAGGACCCGGAAATATGCATAAGCAGTATACGAAGCAACCTTCGGGTCTGAGTTATGGACCGTCTCTTTCAAGGCAGGAGCACTGAGTATGGCACTGAGAGGTCCCTCTTGCTGACAAACAGCAGAAACGCCGAGAATGACTTGTTGGCTTTTCGGTTCGTCTATGACAGCGTCTGTCTTCATTCTGGACTCTTAAATTGGCTCCAGAATCGATTGGAAATGGTCCTTTTATTATACACCTCCCATAACTCCCCTTCTCATCAACGCAGGGCCATCTTTTATCTGGGAGATGACATTTCCATTAGGGTCTGCCAACCTCTTACTGCTGCCCCGTGAGTTGTGGTGTTCCAGGAGAGCATCGTTAACCAAGACAACATCAACGGGATCTCACTTGCTGGGGGGCGTGCAACCCTCGGCCCGGCCAAGGCATTTCATCAGAAGACTGCTCAACTAGAACACATGCAGGAGAAAGCGCTTGGACATGCTCAATGTCTCTCTATCTCCCTTTGCTCTGCTCTTTTTCTTTTTTTTTCTGCCCCCTGTCATTCCTGCACAGAGTCACAGAAGAATTCGAAGATCTGACAAAGCAAGTCAGGAACAAAGACAGAAATCAGCCAAAGGGGGCGTTCCTGTCAGCCCATCCACACCAGTTTCAGCATTCCATCAAAGGTATGAGCGACCCATAAGGGTTAGGAGCCAATCTGGCGAAACCTCCAATCCCAAAACACAGAAGTGGGGCTGTTTCAAAGGCCGAAGCCTGATGGCTCTCACCCCTTGACGTTACTGTCTTCATTTGTTTTCCTCTCGACTCATAACTCACGTAAGCAGCCGGGACATTTTTTTTTTCTTTTAAAGTACCAGTGCTCTCATGGTTTTTGCTCTGTTTCAAAGCTCGCATATTAGTCAGGCCCCAGTGACATTGTTGGTGCAAATGAGGGCACGGCTGTGCCCGGTGAGTGTGGGTCGGTAGAGACATACGCTTCTCTCCCACTCTGGGAGTTGTAATTAGGTCTATATTATCAGAATGTCTGTCCACACTAGCAACATTAAGCATGTGTAATAAATCATTCCAAGTATCAGTATCAACACGCAGGAGTTGAAACCCCCAAGAAAGTCATTTTTATCTGGTTATACTCTCCCTGCAACATCATTTCTGCTATTCTATATGTGTAATAAATTACTTTTTCTTAAGGTGGTGGTGTTTAAACCATCTTTTCATCATGATCACATCAGGTCAAATACCTTGACCTATGGTCTGTGCCGTAAATGTCAGAATTCTGTGATTAGTTTACTGGACAATTCACTGTCAAGGGCACACACAGTCACACACACACACACACACACACACACACACACAAAGAGATACACATATACTAGTTCTGACTAGTTTGTGAGGACTCTCTCTATAACCTTCACCTAAACTCAATTCAAATGTTAACCTAAGTCTTCACCCTCGAACAGCCCTTTCAAGTTTGAAGAAACTTGAAACCAGCCAAAAGTGCTAACCTCCCAAGAATGTCCTCACTTTCCACATCAATGCATATTTTAGTCCTCACAATGTAGCATTTAAAAGAAAACACACAGACATAGGCAAGTTTTGTCCATTCCGGAAGCCATGTATTTGCCGATTTCTGCCTGTCGACTGGAAATTCTCGGTCTTCATCGTGCTAAGCTCAGCCCACGTCCTTCAACAAAACTGCCACAACCAAAGATTTCACGGGGGCTGAACTGACATACAAAAAAGTATTGTATGTGTACTTGTCATTGTCTATCTAAAAGTTTAACAAGTGCGCATTATGAGAGGAGACATGCTGTCATAAACACTGTGGAGACTCCTCATGTTGTTCTTTGTTTTCTGCCCTAGAAGCAAATAAAAATGGCTGCATCATAAAAGCACAGGCCATGCAAAACTCACCATATGTTACTCATTAATTCATGTATACATGCAGTGTTTAAACCTGAGCGTCTGGGATGTATCAGCCCACATCAAATTCACAGTGACAAAGTGAAGCAAATACCATCCGTGCATGTTAAAGAGGCACTTGCACATTCCCGGCATGCTTGTTATGAATTAATTATAAATACCGCAACGTGAATTTTAACCAGATTAACTTAAATGTTGTTTTGTGAGTGTCATAACACATTTTAGAGATTGCGATCTCACTGTTTTATGCATGGATCTACACTCTCACCTCAGAATGATCAGACAAGGTCCCTTATGCAAGTATTTACACATGCATGTGATAATAATAATCATGATGATGATGATAATGATGATTATAATAATAATAATAATAATAATAATAATAATAATAATAATAATAATAATAATAATAATCACTTAATTCACTCTCTGGCAGTTGTTAGATTAGCCTGGGATGTATGAATTTTAGAGTAGAAATTCCTGATTGTGATAAGCTGATTGTTCTGTAGTTGGGAACATTGTTTTAACATTTTAAAGCCTTTGGGAGCAGGATGATCAGCACTTCTCTTTAAGAGTATACTCAGTTGCATTTTGCAACAGTTCACACTCATTAGTTTGAGGAACTGCACCACTCCTCTGAGCGTGCAGGATGCTTTGTGTTCCACCTGAGAACAAGCGTCAGAACTTGTAAACACATAAACAGAAGCATGACTTTGCCAAAACTGATCCTGCTTTTGGGCCTTCTGTTGGTATCCCCTCAGGACAAGGGGGCCAAATGCACCAGGCTACTGGTCAGTTACAAGTACGTACAGTTTGAATCCCACTCACGTAAAACTGTTCTTTCTTTTTTTTTTTGTGGCTCATCGGAGAGCTCCTGACTTCAGCAGGACTAATGCAGTGTGTTGCCTGTCTGAAGGGGTCGTGACCTTCTGTTGTGTGGATTCCGACCTATGTGATTTCAAAGACGCCTAAAGCCGCTAGCAGACAGCTCAACTTTCACTTTAATGACACCTTTAAGGTCTTACACAGACTTGGAGCCTGTACGTTCTTGGCTTTATCCTCCCCATTCTTTTTCTCATCTTCTGTCTTTCTCTCCGTCATTGTCGTTGGCTTTTTATCAGTCATCTTGCTTGGAAAGGTAATAAAAGACCAACGCACCGAAGGTCCCATGTCATTTTGTTCTCCCTTACCCTTCCTTTTGTCTTTTATTTTTGTTTGCGGCGCCAGACCTTATCGGGGACGGGGTGTGAGATAAGCCTTCTATGGTTCTTTGTGGCGAAATAATATGGCTGGCTGATAAAAAAAAAAAAAAAAAAGCCTGGGCGAGTTGTTCACTACTGCTTCTCTCCTCCCACCTTTTCCTTCTCTCTGGAGGCGTTAGGAAGCTCCCAGTGGTGCAGAGATTTATCCGGAACTATCTGTCAGGTTACACCTTCGGCAAAATGTCAGCCCTTCCCCTTGGGTACACGCAGGGATGTGTAAGACTTGAGAGTGGAATAAATGTTCATGTACAGCTATTTTCAAACACTGATTTTCAATTTATATTACATGAACCGAAAGCTAGGCTCATTATCCACAGACAAACTATTTAGTTTGACCTTTTGAATAAAAATGATGGCGAAATCCTAAAACAAAAAGCTATGCACACACCCATATACAGACATAACAGACTGTAACTTTGTCATCTGTTTTAGTCGTGATGGAGTCACAATTTCCTGGTTCCTGCAATTACTTTGTTTCTAAACCACAGCAGCTATTAAGATTTCATGAAGCGGTAATGATTATACAATCACTTCCAGCTTGGAGACGCCATAATGTTGCCTGTGATGGCCAAGGATTGGAAAGTTTGTGGAGTGGATGTTTATGGATTAAAATAAAAACAGAACAACACAGACTGTCTGACCATCGATTGGAGCTGTTAGCACCGGAGGGTGGTCAGATGTTGGGGCTCAAAGGAGAGGAATAAAAACAGCTTTGTGATCTGTAATTTTCAGAAAACAAAATGTGTCACCAAGTGCTGTACAGTAGAAAGGAAGCTATTTATTAAATTTGCTACATTTTTGAAGGTTTTGACAGCCTGTTTGTTCCGTAACACTCTACCAGTTCCCTCTGAAGAGGTTTTGGAATTATGTTTAATCAGGCATGATAAAGTTTCTTTGGTAGAGGCAGATTAAAACTTTGACTTTGAGTTTTAAGCCTAGTCTGTCAGCAGAGACGGAGAATTCCCACAACAATTTTCTCCAACTTTTATAACAGAGGAGTTTGTTTTTTAATTTTTTTTTTTTTTTTTAAAATGCGCCGATGTACCAAAGAGTTAAGAGGGAAGATACTTGGAGCATAACTGATTTATTAGGCTGATTGAGGGGAGGAGACGGAGACAAGAAAATGAATTAGGTCTCGCAAGCACTTTTAATTACCGCTGTCAAGGTGTTTGCATCGTCCTCTTGAGAAAAGCAAATCAAACCATCACTCATAGTAGGGAAGAGCGACGAATGGCTTAAAAGTTATCTCGTGGTGCAGCATTAACACTGACACGAGTAAAACTCTCCTCCACGCGGGTTCAGACAGCTCTGCAGCCTCTCACCTCTCAGGCTCACCCGAGGGGCCGCCTCACCCGTCCCATCGCCTCCAGATGCAGGCTGCCGGGGTGTCAGAGTTTTTACTCGAACCGGCAGTTCCTCACCAAACCGCTTTTATTAGAGCAGAGAGGCAGAGGAATAGATTCCTTTCCTCGTTCCTCTTTGATGAGGCTGTGGAAAGAAGCTATCTGTGACCACAGGCTTTGTTAGATTGCTTTGCTGCACTGTAACTGTCTCACAGCTGAGAGCCAAGACAGCCACAGTGCTTCCTGAGTGTAATAATGATCCAGGAAGCACACAGGAGTCATGCTATATTTGAATTATAAATGGACTTAAAATCTATGTTCTGCAGTTGACTGGAAGGCAAGAGCCCCTTCTTCAATAGCGCAGGATAAAATTAGTTGCAGTTGCAGCAATTTTTCACGTGATGTTACCGAGTAATGTATGTTTTCCCTCCCCTAGTTTAAGTTTACAGGTTGTATGTGTACAGGTTTTCTCAAGCATGTATTTTTCATTTTAAATGGCTATAAAACTGGGAATCCATCTCTATTCACACAGAGACTATTGTTGAAAGTCCATCAACTGAAGACAGCGAATGTGAATAATGACGAGATAATAAGTCCAAAGTTACTTTTAATTAAGCTTGACCACCAGTCGTGTGCACCAATCCGCCCACTGCGGCGAGCTGGAAAACGTTGCCACAGCAGCAGATAATTAAAACAGCACGTTTGTGCAGTATGTGTGTTATAGTTGACGAGGGCCTCCATGGGGAGCATGAACGGCTGCTGAGGAGAACGCCACACTGGCAAAAAAGGTAATTAAGTTGTCCAGAACAAGGCCAGACCTCTGTTTAATATTTCATGCCGCATCACACTAAAGCATCGTGGAAGCCTTCAACAACAGGGCAAGAGCAACAAATATAAAATAAGTAGCTGAAACACACCCTGGATTTTATTTATTATATCCTTGTATGTAATTAGTTCATACAAAGCCCGGTCCAAATTGTCTACACTTGTGCTTTGGCTGGGTCAACAGGAACTTGACCTGCTGGTATATGTGAAGGATGCCCTCTATAATTTTCTAAAGCGCATTTCTGCGCTGAAGGCAAACAAAAGTCTGAGTAGGGTTTTGCATAATTCACCGACTCAGAAAATGAAAGCCATTAGATAAGGCCTGATAGCAAGTTCTTCCAGTGCTTGTTAAAGCTAACTAGCCTGTAAATGTGCTCATTAATACCTCTGAAATAGACGTTTCTGCCATTTTGACACCCAGCGAGTCATCAGCAAACCTTTCTTCCTTTGGTATTTTAGCATTTTTTTGGAGGATTTTTTTTAATTAGCTGGCAGGCTAATTCAAAAATCATATGCATTTGTGCTTTTAGCAGCCAGATTTACTTATTTACTAATTTATTTACTTTAGTTACACTAGCTGTAAAGTGTCTCGCTTGCTGCAACATTTCATGGAGAAAGTGAACATCAGTGAGCAACACATGACTGCATCACTACCTAAAAGCTGTGCAAGGTTAAACACAACTTAAAATTATTCTCTAGAGTATACAATTTTATTTATTCATAAAATGTTTGAAAATACTCTTCATATTTTGTCTCAACATCCCTTCCCATTGCTCACCTAATATTAATGATAACAAATATAAGAGTGTTTGAACCTGACAAGAATTGAAATATTGGTATATTTCATGAAATTTGGAGCTGAGCAGAAGCCGATTTTTGGATGAAATATAGTCCATATGCAAGCGAGTTTGGGGGGGTGTCAGTGTACTCTCTGCAATAGAGCGAGAAAAAGTGGGCCTATTTTTATCCCACCCTGAAGGCTGAGGCAGCTGTGTCAAAAGTCAACAACTATGGTGACTCTGTGACTGGGCTGCTGCACTAACATGCAGACAAATCACCCTCATGTCTGCATTCATGTGCACTATTCTAAAAAAAACAACAACAATCACTATTTCAATAGTGTAACTCATGTGTAAGTACATTTTAAATTATGATAATAATACAGATGATAATTGTTGTTAAGACTGTAGAAAATGCCATTGGCTATATTCAATTGAAATTAAACGTATAAAAAACATGGCCAATAGTGTTTATTGACGATAAAATCAAGTTTTCCATATGTTAACCATGACATTATTTATCACTATAGTGCAAGCCCATAATGTATTGATGTACGGCTTTGAGAGTGGCACGCTGCACTCTCTGTGATTTGTTACACTAATAAAAATGGAGACACACTGTAGTCCTGCCTGCTCAAATACACATCAGCACCCATCTTCCTCTCTCTCTTTTGCTTTCTTTCTT
Source organism: Lagocephalus sceleratus (assembly GCA_911728415.1). Classification (NCBI taxonomy): domain Eukaryota; kingdom Metazoa; phylum Chordata; class Actinopteri; order Tetraodontiformes; family Tetraodontidae; genus Lagocephalus; species Lagocephalus sceleratus. Next base: position 3,427,570 of record CAJVRN010000040.1, read on the forward strand.
GCTCACTCATATAAATATATATAAAAGCACATGCGTGCACATGTGAATCCGAGCTCACTCACTCACTCTTCTTCATGGACCACTTGGCATTGTAGCAGCGAAGCGCTTGACCAAATGGATAAATAATTGGAAATGAAGGATGAGTAATGGCACTGTGCATTCTCAATATGGAGATAGAGAGATTTGATTCCGCTGGTCAGGTGATCCAAGCTGAGTAGCTTCCATGTCTTTGATTTAAAAGACATAAAATGGTAGGCGGGGCTTTGACCAATGCCATTATGATCCTCCTATTACTAATCACTGCTAAAGAAGTAGATGTGCGTTTCGTCTGAGTGCCTGCCCACGGATGTGTGACTGAATCAACACAGGGACTAAATGAGGTCAATGAAGCTCTCCATCCGTTCCCCCTCGATCCCATCTCCTCGCTGTGGTCAGCCATTAACGCTCCATTATAGCATCATTAACCTGCCTTTGCTGTGTGCTGGAGCGCCGACTGCCAAAACACGGTGACGAGCAAAGGGCAGTTTCAGAGGTTCCAGTCAAAACGTAGGGACACAGAAATGACATCTGGTCCTGAATTTTAAAAAGCCGGGGTGAGTGGCTAAATTCATTAATGTGCATCACTGCATCCAATGCAGCTGATTACCATCCCCTCTCTGATGCCTTCTAAAAAAGTTAAGATATATTTATAGAAAGACTAAAGAGGAAAGAAATTACCGAACATGCTAAAAATGTAAAGAACGACTTCAATCCAGAAGTCAAACAAAAATATTTTTTAGAGCTTTTAATAACAATGAGGACGCCAACATCCCCCCCAAATAAAAAAGAAAGGGCCTTATGTCGGTGTGGACATTTAAATTACTTCTGTACTCCTTTTTGTTCATAATTGCTTGACAGCTCGCATGAAGCAGCATTAATAGTCAGGATAGTCTGAAGTTCATCAGAGATAATGTTGTTGCAAATGCAGATGAGCAGCAATATGCATTTTATTTTTGCCTAAAATCCATATCATCACCATAGCAGAAAAACACCAAGTCTGTTGCCATAGCTACCACTGGAAATGAGAACACACCATTAAAGAAAAAACAAAACACAACAGCCAGAAAAAGGTTGACATTCGTCAAGATGTATATATGCCGTCTATAAAAACACACACACAAAACAAAAAAACATTTACTGAAAAGTCATTAAATTACTGAAGAAGTGTGGCAGTAATGGACATGCTTTGACCAATGAAGTAGAGAAACGTGTGGAGGCCTGAGACTTCAGAGGTTTGCGTGCATGTCTAATTACAGCCAGCCGACTAAAGCACGGAGAATAAAGCTCCTCACTGTGCAGGTGCTTTAATGGGAGCATGGGGGATAGCGTGACTCTGGTTCCCTCCCGAGACCAGCAGCAACTCACCCAGGTAACAGCATCACCTGTAGCATCAAATCATGCCGCAGCTAATGAAGCACGCAACAGCGCCTAACCCTTCCTCCAGTGGTCTGAGCTGCGGAAAAACGGGCAAAATAAAGCGTGACAACTGAAAATGGATACACCCGGGAAGAGCTCCACTCTCTTCTCTGGCTCATTTTACATGATTAATAGTGTAGACAGCAAGAGTTGAGATTGCAAATAAAGGTGTCTTTTATCAGCAGAAGAACCCCCCCTTTCTGGGAGTCAGCTAGAGGAGGACCAAGGGGAGCAATGCTCCGCCAGAGAAGTCATTATTTCTCCACCTTCCCCACTGCTCTGTGGAATATATTAACTTCACACTGTTGCTGTCTTAAAGTGCCTTCATCGCTTCTTTATGCATTTTTTTTTTTTTTTTAAGAATGCACGTAATTAGAAAAGAGGGGAAGAAGAAAATGAAATACTTCTCCATCCCCCACACACAGTTTTCGAGTACCAGCACAAAACAAGCTCAGCGGGCCCCCCCAGGGGCTGCGCCTCAGACTACGGAGGGCTTCAGATACTCGCTGACACCACTGTTCATTCACAACATGGTAAAAAGAAATAAAAACAACTGATTTTTTTCAGGGCATAAAAAGGTTCCTGGAAATGTGTCGGTATCTTCCCATTAGCAGGGAACTGCACTGCATGCACCACACAACAAAACTCTTCAGTATCCAACAATGAAATTACACACAACAAGCCACAAAAAGCTCGAGCATGCAGGTAGAGAACCAGCAACTCCATTCCAACACGGGATAAAGGCTGCTGCATCTGTAATTCCATTATTCCTCACTTTGCATTAAAATACTCGCATTATTTCTCCTGAACTGATTAAACGGCGGCGGCACCGGTTTCTCACTCGCATCGGAGGCCACTCCACACAGCCTAATGAACACGTTTCACCTTCGAAAAGTGACAAAAATGGTGGGGAATCATCATAATTAGAGAAGTGGTGGCAGCGTTATTATGGCTCCAGTCCTCATTCTGCATGTGCGGCAGTAATGAGCCTGAGGAAAGTGATTGTCGTACATTTGATGGTTCACCGACTTCACAGTCATTGTCTTTATCTGCAATAGAAACAGGAGGCGGGGGAGGCATCACAAATCCTTTGAGGTGCATTTAAATTATGGTTTCCACATATTAAAAAAAAAAAAAAAAAGAATCCCCGAGAGCCTGAGCTGTGACGGCGTCCTTCAAGCCCCAGTGGGTTTCTAGCATGAAATGGGGGTGGTTGTTGATAGTAAGGGAGGTGGTGGTGGTGGTGTTGTGGGGGTGGTTAAGTACTGAAAACTGATCTAATACCATCTCACAGAGTTGATGACACAGTCCCAACACATTTTCAGCTCAGAGCCGAGCTAACTGAGTGGAATGAGGGGAGGGCCTCTTGGGAATTAGCCTTGTTTATAAATGATGCATCATTAAATGATATATTAACCCCCCCCCCCCAAAATTGGTTTATACATATTTGATAATGGTCAATAAAAGACTCATCATGCATAACAAATGCCTATGCTCATGTATGGAAAACAGATCATTCGGCTGAGGAGAGTCAGAACGGCTCAGTAATAATTAGAGCCCTATAATTCAGGGTGTCAGTGTGACCCTGAAAGCTCCAGTTCAACTGGGTGGGGGTCTTTGCAGGTGACCTGCTAAAGGCTGTTACTGTTCCTGCATAAGTGAACATCCAGCATAGCTCACTGGAGTGCTTTAATGGAGTGCTTTAAATGATGTCCTTTGCAGAATAATTAATAAGAGGCCTAAAAATGAATTCACATATTCTCATGCCATCCTAATTTGTGTTATCACCCCTGTTGCAAAAGGAAAGGCAGGACAAGGGCTCATGCCCTGTGGTCCCATCTTCTCTTCGTTTATGTTGAAACGCAACAGTTTGCAGAAGCCCCCGGATTAATTTGCAGAAATAAATAAAGTGGAGGCCTTAAGAGTGAGTGGTGAAGTGAGAGCAGGGGGAATACTCCCAACCCACTGCCCCCGCTGTAAGAACATTATCAGCACCTCCTCCTCGTGAAATAAAATGTCAGTGGAATGGCTCACGCATGCAACTGTGCTGAGATCTCTTACCTCCCCTGGCTGTGATATATGAGATTTCTTTTCAAGCGCTGCCTTGGAATTGAGTTCCATTTGCGTGCGTTAATTTTGAAGGAGCCTCGTCTACATGGGAATCATTGGAAAACATTTTCCATTGCTCACATCAAGGGGACCTCGTTTGTTTTATCCCTGCACATATCTTTCGTGAGGAATGCTGCGGAGGGCCGTCGAGGAGATTTGCACATCTGAGCGTACCTGTCCTTTTACACCCACATTCCAATTTATATGTGCTTTTGAAGACCTTGCCTGCAATCCTGCATGCTATTTGATGCTGAACGGTGGGCATGAATAAGGTTGAATCCCTTAAATTATCCGGTTATGTCCTGGATTAAAACCAGAGGGGTTGGAAATATAAAATCACCTGGCCCTAAAGCTTGAGGAAGGAGACAAAAAAAAGAAAAAAAAAGGGAAAATAGAACCATTTTCATGCATGCAAAGTGAGTACGGAGGTCTCCCGTGAGAGCATCATGGCCGCTGTGTGTCCTCAGGACAGGCCTGCTTATGTCACTGCATGCTTACTGTATGTGTGAATATCAGCATGTGGGCACCCTTCAGGACCAATTTCCTGTTGCAAGCGTGGGCTGATATGTAGTTGTCATGCACACACGCTTGTGTGTGTGCATTTGCATGTGTGTGTGTGTGTGTGTGTGTACGTGTGTGTGATGTAGACTTGGTTTTGTTTTAAATTCCTCTTTCTCCCACCGTGTTGTCTCCGCTCTCTGCCCCTGGTGTTCATTTCAGGGCAATAAGAAAATGCTGATTTTACAAACACACAGACAGACACAGATGGATTTTGCGGGGGCCGTTGAAAGGGTCGCAACCTCAACAGCACTGCTCTTCCTTTGGTAATGAATGTTATTGTCAGTAAGTGTGCGCTAGCGGGAGAATGGTCCTTTGATGACCGGCGGGATTATGACCAGGTCAGAGAAGCACTGTGTGGAGCCATACCTTCATTATGGCACCATTTCCTTTTGATACTTTTGCACATACACATTTCACACATAACATAAGTAAGATAAGGAATGGCAATTAAAAACTGCTAGGCACCCACCATTAAATCCCTTCTACCCTTATGTTGCTATACTATACAACCTATACTATACAATACTATACGGGTTTCAGATATTGAATTTTGCTCGTGATATATATGTGTATATATCAAACTATAGACGATACAATAATTGGGCCAGTTCATATCAAGTCACCAACAACCAAGTTGAGTAAGAAACTGTTCAAGACAGTAATATTTGTGCACAATATATTTTTCATATGAAAAAGGGGTTTGTGACTCACAATGTGGAGCTTCAAGAAGTCTCCGAGACCAGAAGAGCTGTCCACCCTGACCAGGACAGCGTCCTTCAGCTGTGTGCTGAAACCAATGGCCAGCCGGTCTGCCCGCGTGCTGGGACGGTCATTGGGCGGCCACGTGTATGTGATCAGTCCGCCCTCTCGCCCAAATATGTACGTTGTTCCCGCTGGAGAAAAGAAGAAAAGGGGGACAGCACAAAAGGAAAATGTTAGCAGTCCGTTCATCCAATATGAAGTGTTGGCTGTCAACACTGGAACATTATTACCACAGCAAATCCAGTATTTATGCTGTGTGAGGGGAGCACAGGCGGCCTGTAGTGTTTGGTTGTGCTGAATAATACCTTTGCAGAGCACTGAGCAACATATCACTCTTGAACAGCTCTCAGCCCCATCTGGGTGCTTAAGCACACTCATGTCAATTCACAAGCGCAAGAAAATTCATTTAAAATTAGGAAGGCAGGTACTGGCACTGCTTTCCCCATAATGCCATGCAATTACTCAGATTTACTGCCACTGCCTGGCTCACTTGTGGGGGGAGAAGCACATGTGAAGGCGAGCTCGGGTCCCTGGTGTCCAGGTAAACTGCCAAACTGGCACCTCTTTGTCTCTCGTGCTTTATTAACAGGCTCAAAGGCCGACTCGGACGGCTGTATTATCGACTGACCAGTGCAATTATGCCCTTCTTCTGACCTCCAAACTATCTGTTTCCTGTTTTACAGCATTACTTCGTCGCTGTTAGCTGCCAGGTTAGGGGTTTGACCATGACCTGGGAGATGGAAGACTGGACCTAATTATCTAGTGACTGTGAGAGGAAGGGCCGTGTGACCCCCATCAAACGGGAGCTTTCCTCACTCCAAATAAAATAGGTATGAAAGTGTGTGTTCTTCTACAGAGCCACAGTTCCACATTGTTTCTTATATACAACTTATATTATTTGGAAGACTTTATTTGCACAGTGTTTGCCAGGAAAAGTAATCTGTGTGTAGCTGTGTGTATCTGTGTATAATATAAAGGTCCAAAGAGTTGACTTGGAAATAAATGTAACAGGAGAAAGCCTGAAAATGAATGCAGCTGTCAGATTACCATAAAAACAGCTATCTTTATGAAAAATTAGACAGAGTGGTCTGCTAATGTGTTGTGCATTTGCTCTCTCTCTCTCCCTCCCTCTCTCTCTCAGTCAGTGAGAGTGAGATGGAGTCAGAACATGTTAACGTGTTAATATTCATAAGGCCACGAAGCTAAACAGCTGTAAAAACATGGATGCTAAGTCATTTTGACTGTAATTCCAACATTTTCTTAGAAACCACTGTCACCACCAAATAAAACTATTGATATATTTTGTCTTCATTCGCAGATTTCCATTGCTTTCAAACTGATTAAAAGGCATCACTCGACCCCCAAGTTCCTTTTCCAATCTGACATGCCGGTATGAGTCAGGATGCCGTGGCAGCCATTAACTAGAAAGAATTGCATCTTTAATTAGCGACAAAGTGATTAACAAACAGTGTTAGGACACGCAGCTCTGCAGCAGGATTTATGGTTTTCATAAAGCCGAGCTCTCGTTTGTAGAACACAATGAAATTACACTGCGACCATGCTTGTTCAGCTAATGGATAAAACATTATGGAGCTTGATGGCAGAGGAAAAAGACATTATGTGTAATATATTTGCAGGGCCCCACATCATTACTTTTTCCTCAATTCTTGGCAGCCGTAGCTGAAAGCACTCCCCGTATCTCTGATGTGTATCTGACTTTGCCCCCCCCAACTTCGGCTGATTCTGCTGTTTGATGCCCTACCCCACCGAACATTTGCTCCACAAACCAGCTTATTATAATTGGGTTTTTTCCCTCAACCACGTCAGTGTTGGGACCCAGTGAGGCCCGAAGCATCCATTACTCCCCCCGTCTATTCACATGATCTGACACCCACTTTATCCCACTGACAGCTTATTTACCACTTGTGACCCTTGCACCACAGCAAAACCACACATACACACACAGCAGAATAAAAATTGCTCATTTAATTGGACCACTGTGTTGCTATGGATATCCTTAAGCTAAACGGATAAACACCTTGTGTCAGAATAGCAAAGGTTGGAAAAACAAAACGCTCTGTGATGTGCAGATTATGTAAATGGTTGCCAGACATGGCAGAAATTAAGGTTGCTGACATGCTGTAAAGCTATTAATCCATGCCGCCCTGTGAGAGCGGCTGCAAACTCTGTTTTCCTTATTTTAGGATTAATACACTTGGAGGTGCACAGATTACGCACACCTACACAATTGTGCAGTGGCACGAAACCAGCAAACACGTGCCCGCGCCTGCAGTGGTGGGAGTAATTATTCACTGGCTCCATATTTGTTATTTGCATGGTCCAATGGGACACAGGGCCTGATATGGATCTGTTGTAGTCATTAGATACTGTCGCGTCCTGGAAATAGTTGCCAGCTTGTTGTCTCTTTACTTTGACAAGAGTTTCAGCTTATTCCCCATTTACCCACTGCCTTGTGGTAAAAAAAAGAAAACAAAACAAAAAAAACAACAAAAATCGACAGGATGGAGGTAATGAGGGGAGTTTGAGGAGGCTTAGATTCACCTTTAGAGAGAATGCAAGAGAATATTCCTCCATATCTACAGATACACTTGAGTCTCATGAGCTTCTGTCTGTTTACCGGATGAGAGCAGAAGCGTCAGTGTGTAAGAGTGCAGAAGCACTGACGCATATCACCAATGATAAGAGCTGCTGGATAAAATTCACAAGTCTCCCCCGTTAAAGGACAATGAATGGATCTGTCCTGGTGTCTGAAAACAGCAAAACCTGGCGAATGTTCAAAGAGGGAACACACTGACAGATCAAACGGCATTTTTTTTTTTTTTTTTCATTAAAAATGCAACGACCAAAGGCGGAATTCTACATTTGGCCACGGAGGTAAGCTCTCAGACTGCAATTGTGACTTCTCTATCTGTCCGCTTTCGGCTCTTGTCGTTAAAAAAAAAAAAAAAAAAAAAGCTCATTAGACGGGTTCGATAAGTGAGAGGTGAAGCAAAAGACAGTGCAGATGTGACATTCAAGGTGCCTGAACCGAGCAAAGCGCGCACTGCTCAGCCAAGGTCAAGACCAGCAGACCTTTCCCCTGACCTCAAGCGCCGCTATCATAACGAGCCTCATATTACCACCTCTGCCGAGAAGCCATGGAGGAATCCAATCATAATTACATAGTTGCGATGGAAATATGAAAAGGGGAGATGACATTATGGATCTGCTTTCTGGCGGCACCTAGCTCTTGTGTTTCCTGTAATGACCGATGGGCAGAGAATAGATCACCGGAGATGAGGAGTTTCGTGTTTACGGTCTAAATATGTGGAAATTTAGAATAGCCTCTTTTCAAAATCAACTCGTCAAGAGATGTCAAGAGCCGCTTTCAAGCACGAGGAAGTTGTCGGCTTTCTGTTAAGTTTGTGGATCAATTAAGAGAACGTTTCTGCAAGTTTCTACAAGTGTTGTTCTCTAAAGGCAAAACTGTATTAAGGATAAGATCATTTGGGCTAATCTTTGGGTTGCAAACCCTTCTGGGAGGAGAGCAATTAAAAGAAGCTTAATGATATCTATTGAATTACAATTTCAGTTTCCAGAAAAATCATTAGCAGGATTTATGAGGACACTCTCATCCAATCAGATGCAGCTGGTCTCTGTTAGTGGAGCTCTCTCCAATCAATGCTCCAGAAGATTTACAGCCATGGGGGAAGCTGTGAATCCAGCCTCCTCGCTGTGTTTTACCTTGGCTCAGCCAATTAATCCCGTTGCAGAATGTTTTGGCAGGAAAAGTCATAAACTGTGATTCAAACTTCCTGTGATATGAGCCCGCAGTAATGAGAAAGAAAGAGAAAATGTCATTTGATTATTTTAACATCGATGGATTACATGTCTGGAGGAGGATGATGATATTTGTTGCCTGGAGGGGACGCTGGTGTGAATTACTGAATTATACAAGGAACTTTCAACCGTGATGGCTTTAGCGTTTTTACCTTTCCCTACACCGTGAATGACGTTAAAGCTTATAAAGAGAGATTATTGATTTGTTTACACAGTCATTTCCAGGTTTTTAGAAATGAATCCTGATCAATGGGAGACAGCGTTCAGATAAGGATGCTGCAAGGATGATGAGCACTCTTTTGTGCTTTAACAAAACACATGAAATCCCAAAAAATCCTATCCAGTAACTCCTGGAAAAAGATATTGAGAACTAGGATCACTTCTCTTCTGGACAATGGTACTTTGTGTTGCCCATCTATCTTGGTGTTCTGATGACATGCTGTGAACACCTACTATGGTGAGAAAAGTCTCTGCGGCCTCAGACTCACCTGGGATTCTTCTCCTGTGTATACTTCATCATTAGCTCAGATTAAAGGCTTGTATCGTTATTTTGATACATTTAGCAAGTCATGCATGCATTTATGAATCCCACCCATAAGCTTACAGTCTTTCTGTGGATATGTAGGCCAATTCAGCTTTGATGTCATTCCCTCAAGCAGGATTCTTTCCTCCCCATTCCAAATGAACCCACATGTCCCTCCAAATAAAAGGAAACACTCGTGTCTTCACGTTGCTCATATTGACACGTTTCAAATCAAATCAATTACAGCATACCTAAGAAATATAAAAATATGAATATAAATATAAAGTGAAATGTGCAAAAAGTCACTGTTTGTTGAGGATGAGGAGTGCCTGAGGAAAGAAGCTCCTCTTCATCCTCATGTGTTAGCCTTCAGGCAGCAGTAGCATTGCCCTAAAGGCAGCAGGGAAAACAGTTTATTGCTGGGCTGAGTGGACTCTCCAAGGATTTTGGTGGCCCTGGCTCTGCAGCATTTGATATAAATGTCCTGTAGATTGGGGAGGGTGGTTCTGATGATGCGCTCAGCTGAGCGAACTACCCTCCTGATGGCCAGTAATTCCAAGTTGGAGCTGCTCCCAGACCAGGCGATGAGACTGCCCCAAACAATATTCTGTGCGGTGCATGTGTAGAAGTTCTTGAGTATCCTGACAGGGAGTTGGTCCCACAGATGCATAAGGGCATTCTTCATGAGGAGTTTGTTTTTAGGCCACGTCAGATCCCCTGATCCCCTGTACACCACAGCCGTGTTGTCAGCAAACTTGACAGTGATGCTGTCATCAGATGTGGCCGATCAGTTATAAGTGCAGAATGAGTAGAACAGGGAGCTGAGCACACATCCTTGAGGCACCCCAATATTCAGGGTGAGTGTGGATGCTCACACAAACCGCTGTGGGAGCCTTTCTTATGTTTACACTCTTGAACATCGTTTTCACGTCATACTCTGTCACCAAGACCGCTGTCTCCTCTCTGCCAGGGAGTATGCCTGATTGAGCACTGCTTGTCTCAAAGCAAGCACAGAAACTGCCAAGTTCCACCTTGGACGTAGGCGCTACCTACTCGATAATTGTCCCAGCCCCTGCCACAGTCCCCTGGGGTTTGACTGCTGAAGCTGCAGCTCCAGACTCTCGCCGTAGCAACGCTAGGCCACTGTCACTGTCCTGTGGATGCTGTGAGGTACAGCCTTGTAGCCCTCCACGTTCCCTGTGGAGAGCCCAGTGCTTTAGGCAGCAGTGCAGGATTTCAGGACATCACGAACCAGATTTGTCCACCCACGGCATTTGATTGGGAAATGATGATGGTCTTGGGGACAGTGTCATCTACCAGCTTCCCAATAAATCCTACAACCGCCTCCGTAAACACATTGACGTTGCTTTTGGAGCTCTGCTGGAACATGCTCCAAATATATATCCTGACAAAAACAGAACCACAACTTACTGACAGCACATGTGCGGCTGTTAGGTTATATAAATCAGCTTAAGTTAAGAATATTAAACTGAAAAATGAAGTGAACCTGCTCATATATACAGCACCATCTCCACAAACATGTTAAAGACACGTATGGGCCAAGGTGTCAAAATGGGATAACTTATTTGTGCATTTGTTTTTGCTAAGAGGCTGTAAACGCTTGGCAAAAGTGACAAGCGCCTCATAAGGCTGCCGATAATTACACTCTGATTCCAGGTTCAAATCTAAGTGCTAATTGGTGTGGTTTCCATTTGCAGCTACTGAGTCAACAAAAGCACTCCTGACACTGCTGCGATGACATCCCAGCCATGACAGTCACAACAGCTTCCTGTTGCCCAAACACCAATTGATGGCAATGTCAGAAAAGATTAGAAATGTTATTGTAAGAATAGACGAGATTCATCAGCACTGCATGAACTCATTATTGGCTGACAGCAGCTGATGTTTGTTTATATGCAGGTAAACGGTTCCTGACTCCAGACTTCCACAGTATTACACATTTAAAAAATAAATAAAAATAAATCAATAAATAAAATGTCTTCAGGTAAACCGGGCAGGTCACCTTTTTGTAACCAAATATTTTGATGCGTGAGGTGAGCGATAGCCTGTCACCTCAGAATGGCAGCTTCTGGATGTCGGAATAATGTAGTGCAATGTGCAACAGCAGCCCTGAAAACACTGATCGGGTGGGGTCGCCCGTTCACCCATGTGAACCTGAAGTAGAACCTTTGGTTTTCAGCCAATGCAAAAACAAGAAATATAACAATACAACCTAGATTGCCACGGCTAGAAACCGCCACAAACCAACCTAATTTCTTTTTATATATCTGCTTATTGTGCCATAGCAGTATATAATGGTCTTTTCAACTACTTAAACCTCTCTCAGGCTTTGCCCTGGCAAAAAAGGCAGGCATTCTCTGTCTGCAGTGGTGTGTGAGCGGCCCTTTGGGAGACTAAAAAGGCTATGGATTGTTGACTTCTCTTAATCCTCTTTCAATACAAACAACTGCCTCCCTTATAATAGGACAGGCGGCTAGAGCAGAGCTGGCAGCAGGCACCAGGAAAGGTTCCATCCTCGGCCGAAGCTGGAGGAGGACTCTGCAACGTGCCATTGAAATGGGAACAAAATTATCTTTTCGAACGGCCTTCAAAATCCCAGCCAGGAATCTCAGGACAACATGGATGCGCGGCGATGGTGGTATTCATTTTCTACGTCAGTGCTGAGGCCGAGTGGAGCAGAAGTAAATCCACCATGAACCTAACTGGAGTCCTAAAAAATGCCTGCCTTTGCGATCTTCCACATTCTGCCTCTTCTCCTCCTCTTCTGTTTTAAACGATAAATCTGCTATCAGAAGGCCGAAGCCGAGCCGTTCTCCTCATAGTCAGCAGAAACAGAGCGGGCAAAGGGGCTAAATCAGCCCAGAGTCCGAATGGCTTGGTGTTAGCTTAATAACTCTGGCATTATTGGCATATATACAGCACAGTCGATAGAAAGTTTTTACAGTTCGCTGCCCAAAGACTTAATCTTTCAGCATTGTGATATTTGCTGTGTGGTACCGAGCGATTACATAATGCTGATAGAGCATCGGTTTGCAGCGCTTTTTATTATTGGGGAATGCAATAAAATAAGATATTCATCATCATGAATGTATAAAGATGCCTTTAAATGTCAATAAAAAGGTAGACTTGGACAAATGCTGATTAATAAAAAGGCATATAAAAAAGAACTAACTTTCAGCAGTATTTTGGCTGAAAGTGGAAACATTCTGATCCTATTCTCGCTGGATCACATTAACAATGTGCAATGACCTGTGTGCCTTAAGCTCCTGCTAATGAAGACAATCCTGCAGCCACATTCGTGTATAAGAGAGCTGACAGTGTCCAACCTGCCTTCATAAGCTGCGCAGGATTAATCCCATCACCCCGCCACCAGCCCCCTTTCGCCAGTAATGCTAATTTGAAGTAATTAAATTAAGAGGGGACTAAAAGTGGGGCATCACTGCTTTCCCTTATGAACAGTCATCCGTACTCGAGGACATGAGATGCCCGCTCTGAAGTACAGCAAAGACTCTTGAATGTAGGAAGGATGGGAGGAGACACTGAGAAGGTTACAGAGGGGGATGAAGGTGTATTTGCTTTATCTTCTCAAGAACACGACTGCTGAGTGTGGTTTCCGATGCAAAGCACTATTATCTCTCAAAGCATTATTTTCGGTCCAGTATTAATTTCCTGATTAAAAATTCAGATGATGGTTGATTGCTTTATATGGGCTAGTAAAAGCAAAGAACAGAATTCGTTGAACGTGCCCAGATGTACAATTGTCATTTTGCTGATTGGCCTCATCAATAAATGAGTTAATGATGCTCCACATGTTGAAAACTACTTTAGAGTTTACGATTCTTTTTACTGAACATTATTGTTGGCTGATACATGATACCTAATGACCTCTTTGTGTACCTCTGAGCCAAAGTGTTGTGATCTTGTAATATCAACAGGGTTTAGTTTAACTTTACAGAGTATGGAAAAACATCTGTGGCAACATGGTTGGAATTTCCCATCACAGATTTTGGAACAACAAATATTCTGGGTGATTAAAATATCTATAAACACCATCAGGGGAACTATGAGCTTTTAATTAACCTGTGTTTTATCTCTTCTATCTGTAGAGGTCGGGGGTTCATCCACCTCCGCCTGACCTCAGCCCTGAAACACAGCGGCTGTGCACTAATACAATTTACTGTTCCCCAGAAATGGTAAATCAAGGCATCTACTACTGCTTCACGCTGTCGCAACGCTTCGCCGTATTTTATCCCCGCTGCTGCTCTGAAGAGATAAGCCTTCACCTCATCATGACAGGGCCCCGAGGTACCCCTTGTGCCCACCCTCACTCTTCGTGGCAGGAGACCATCAATTCATGGTTGAGGTGAAGTTCTGCCCCTGGGATGGTAAGTATTATGCTACGAATGCTCAGTCGACCAGTGTCACTCACACCCCCCCCGTCCCCCGCCCCCTCCCTCGGCCGCGCTCACTTCCCCTAAGCCCCGAGTGATACATGAGCCCCTGCCTTGTGAAACAGAATGGCCCACCCAGGCAAAGCTGACAAGTCCCAGTGTCTTAATGGAGCCCTTTGTTACCGCGACCAGCTGCATATCACCCTCTGCAGCCAACAGCCTTGGCTCTGATAGAGGTGTCTCAGAGTATCGACAGCTTCTAATTTACTCTCTCATCATCACTTGCCTCATTTGCCACACAGACTCAATGCTCCCTTTCTCTTGGTCCGGGTCAGCCATTTTGTTTTGCCAGCAATTTGTTGATTGGGTATTACCGTTTATGGGTTTTGTGCACACCAAAAGAGGGAAAAAAAAAAATGCACATCAAAGTTAAACTCAAATCGAGCATCATTTGAATCACAGTGTTTCCAGAGCCTTTTGCTAATTGCTGGTGCATTATTCAAACGCAGCGTGAGCATCTCGGCCTACAAAGACTCATCTTTTCCACTGGTCAGCTAGTGGAGTGGGACTACAATTCTAATTACTGAGAAAGTGGATAATTACACGCTGGTGGTGTTGAGGAGAGATCACAGGCTCTGAACTGACGATGCTGCTTACCTGACCTAATGCACACAAACACCGACCTCACAAGGAAGATCAGAGAGCTGGGCCAGATGGGCTTTACTGAGCAAAGAAATATACACCTGCGTATCACCTAGACCTGAGGAAGTGGAAAAAAATAAAAATAAATAAAAAAAAACGAAATGCTCGTTCCGCTGGAGGAGGCAGCACAAACACAAACTTCAAAAGCTAAAAGTCATCGTTTAATATGCTCCTCTTGCTATACCGAGCAGATAACCCATCACAAATTGTAGATAAACGCGTCATTTACACTTTGTAGATGTGTTTTTGTTTTTTTTTTCATGTTGCTCCTGCATGACTGCTTCATGTGATAAGCTGTGCTATGGGACAAAAAATATGCATGGCCTTAATTGCAGGATTAAACAGCTGCTTTCCCATCGCTAAACAATATTTATAAGCAACTCTCAACCAATGTTGTCTCTTTCTTCATTATTTTAATTAGCTGCTTTTTCTTATAAATGATACAATAATGAGAATACAAAATGAACATGGCTGCTTTTGTTTGTTAAACCGAAGAGTCCGCCAACTTATAAATATATAGCAGAAAAAGGAAGCCGAAAGAAATGCGCGTGGGCATGCATTGTGTTTCTGCGCTTGTGTTTCCAAATACGTGCTAATATTAGCTCGCATTTAGGTGTTAGGCAGGCGTGTTTTTATCAGCCCTTGCCAGCAGGCCCGGGGCACTGCGAGATGGAAAGGAGCAATGAGGAAGGTGAAATCCCACACAATCCTATTAGAGTGGATTAGGGGGCAGCTTTTTTCTCTGCTGCCACTCTGCTGCAGGTGAGCAGCTGTAAATATATAAATAAATAAAACAATAAATGAATAAAACAAGAAATAATAAGCCATTTGCTCACGATGGGCGATTTGCTTGTTTGTTTTTTTAATTATTTCATTTTTTTTCCCCCCTTTTTTCTCACCTCTATCACTTGCCCCCAGTCCGCCAGTTTTGTTTTGTTTTGTTAAATCTAAGCAATTAATCCATAACTGTGAATACATTGGCCCCCCAATGGTGTCTGAACTGGAGCGGCTGTACATCAGAACAGTTATATTTATACTTTCCTTTTATGACCCATTTTGAATTCTGTCTGACAGTATGCTAGCCTGCCCGTATATAAATGAGTGCAAATGTGCATATCGTTTCAACTCACACTCGCACTCTTCGGCTGTGACAATGATTCAAAGTGATCAAAGAGATGAGGGAATGATTTGCAAGAGTGCTGCTCTTTGTGTGCGCGGTAAGCGTGGACGTGTGTGCGTGCGCGTGTATGTGTGCATTGGCCTGACTTGCACGGTGATAACTGCTGCCTCATTATGATGACAGAGAATGAGACTTCTCCAGGGTGACTGAACTCACTCAATTCAGATTAGATAAGAAATATAGTGAAACTATGGACGTTGCATTTTGATGGCCACTCTTTTTTACGAGTCTCTTGTGTCATTTCCAGAGGAAATACATACGCTTACAGAGTCGATCAACATAAAAGGCCCCTGTGTGAGCAGTCTTAAACCACTTAAATGTAACAGTTCTGTGAATAACTGCATGACTTGTTGGACTTCATCTTCCACTTACTGCTAAAGACCCAGGTCTGTGTCATTGTGGTCCTCTACATAACCCTTTTGACCCAGTCTTTGAACCATAAGCCTCCTACACTTCTGTCCACAATGACGTGTAGTGTTACACAAGGCACTTTTATAAGGACCTAATATCCTATCTTGGTCAAAAGAATGACACAAAACAAGTTATAAATGTATATTGATATTGCTTATCACATAGATAAATGGAATGAATTTTAAATGATACGCTTACCTCTTGCACACTAGTTTCCTCTTCTGGAAATTACACCCTCCAAGTAAATCTACCACTAGAAGTGCTACATGTCATAATTTAAAATAATGGGCATTGACGTTTTTATTATAGGTTATGCCACAAACAGCAGAAGGGTACACTCAAGTAGCAACAGTGATCAACCCTGCTCTAGGACGAACCCCGTATACACCCGCATGGAGCCAGATGCAATTTAGATGTTCAAAATAGGCCTTTTGAAGATATTTCTTCATAGTACCTTTCAAAAGAAAGTCAAGAGGAAAAAAGACAGATGAACATAAAAAGGAACAGGCTGGTGAAGACTGTTGATGATGATTCACTCAGTGCCTTATGGCCAACTGACTCAAAGTCATCCAGGACCGCTGAATGTGATGAGCATGTAAAAACCCCCTCAGGTCAAAGGAAGGGGTTCTTTATCTCCCCCATGCCCCTCCATCTCCTAAGACTCCAATTCGAAACCAGACGCATTACTCAGCTGACCACACACTGCCCACCGCACGCGCAGTCAGGTCTCATTTCCTTTCTTGCCAGCCGTAGCCTGGTCACCACTGAAACCACACAGACCACTGCAGGCAAAAAAAAAAAAGAGCTGCCCACTCTGTGTTTGCATGGATGGGCTCTGTGGTCGAATGAGAAAGCTTGGGGTGGGTCAGCCTGCGTGGCCGGCTGGAGATAAAGCGGGAAGAATGGCAGTACAGAGGAGGAGGCCAAGTTAGCGAGCGCGGAATACAAGTGGGTTAAAGTCCTGAAGCGCACACAAATAAAAAATGAGGGTGAGCGTGTTCCCCAAGACCAGAGAAGGAGGAAAATGAAATGACTGCAGTCATCACTTTCCAGTTCCCGGGTCAATAATGCCTCTACTGCCTCTGGAGTAGAGGAGGATGTACTCAGATCTTTATCAGGGCAGCTATGATCTCCCCACTGCCTCAGAGAAGCAGAGATACTGTCATTCGTGCACTATCGCGGAATGACATCAGCTCAGAGACATGGGAGCAATTACATTATACAAGCCCACAACACGCTGTCTGCAGGAGCAGCACCAGAAACATCCACTCTTCCCCCAGCATCCTCTCCTCTTTCCTTCTCCACAGTTCTCAGTTCCCAACCCCACCACTCATCTGTTCTTCGCAACCTCGCTCTCACTCTAATCCATCCAGCCACTGAAGGGGGAGAGATCCACACAGGATTAGGATCACTTAGATTGCTTCAGTGATTCTAATCAGAGACTTCTGAGATCCAGACTCTGTTTGCATGGCCACTGGTGGCAAAAGCTTTTTCACACATATACTTTACAGAACCGTCATGGATCCGTGGGCTGTGTTCCCCCCACTAAACATATGTTGTGTGATGCCGAGCGAATGACACCCGTGCAAAAGTGGGAGATCAGCGCCGATGGAAGTTAGAGGCAGGCAGCACACTGTCTCAACTCTAAAAAGGTTATCCAGACTGATTCAATCACCCCCATCGATCCAACCTTAATGAATAAGAGCAGGTACAACGGAAAATATGATAACCTAGTTATCCACTAGATCAGGTTACGCATCTATCTCAGGAAAAAGAGGGCCGTCACCTCCGGGACTCCGCTCGTGATAAATAGCATGTCTGCTATTCAGAGTTGATACTGTCTGAACCTCATTACGTCTAGCCCTAAACAAACAATGCATCACACTCCAGCTCAATTTCATACATCCTGACCATGGTAATTTTTTTATTCTTCCCACATAAATCATTGACAGAGGTGAAGCTGAAAAAGGGAATCACATTTTCCTACAGCACACTGATCTATGGAGTGTTTTCTTCTCCAGTTTCATTTCCATCCTGTGGCAGATAGCTGGAGAAAACGCCGGCTGTGATGAGATGATAGTGATGGAAGTTGTTGCACGTGCGGTGCGCGTTATTAGATTTGCTACTTCTAATCACACGAGACAATATTAAAGGCACTGTGACAACAACGAGGAAGGCTGGCATGCTTACAGGAGCGCTGCAACATGGGAATAGATATTAACAACGACAGTAACACCGCAGGGGCGGCCGCCGGGAGCCCGTTTGCTTTTGTTCTTTAACATTTACAAAAATGCGATTTACATTTTCGCCGAGCAATCAGAGCGATGCCGTTTAATGACTCGGATCCAAGCGCAGCGATTGTGACACTCGGCAGCAGAGCCGAGCGGCAGAGACGCGATCGGACGAGTGAACTTCACGTAGGGATTAAGACCCGTGAAAGTGAAAACCAGCCACGGCACAACTGGAACAGCAGGCTTTGTCCCAGAGCTGGAGACCCTGTGGAACATGTCCCTCACTCTGCACCCCCCCACCCCCTCCTCCTTTGTGTAGCGATCAACCAAACATGTAATCACATTAGGGTGAGCTCCTTTTTCTCTGCCCACTCCCCCCCCCAGAATCATTAGCACAGAGGAAAGTCAAAGATAAGCGTGATATAAGCTCTTGAATTGTGCCTGAGAGCTCCACATGGCGTCAGAGGTCCTCAGGGAGAGTAGGGGGCGTACAGAGTGCTGTCCACTCAAGGCGGGTCAAGGCAGAGTAGCCCTAATTGCCTCCCCTCTCTCGTCTCAGAAGAACAGAAAACCTCCAATCCCCCTCATCATCGCTGAGGAGCATTGACTTGTTTGAGCAGGACTAGCTCTGCCCTTCCCTCCAGTGTCCAGTTTATGTAGCCGGAAAATGCTATAAAAATTATGGAAACACTGCAAAGTTAAGGATTTTTTTTAATACAGTAGTAGTCCACTACAACTGTATTAAAAAGTGACCTTCACCCCCAGCATCCCTTAGCATTGAAGTGTTACACCAACAGGGATTACGTCACTCTAAGCAAGCCTGGATTGCACAGAGGGTTAAATAGTAATGTTCAACCTTAAATAAATTACGTTTTGTTTTTTGGTTTTTTTTAGACAGAAATACATATCATTCCTTCAAAAATAAAAATCACGTGTAAATATCCTGTAGTCAGTTATGAAAACTTGGGTCAGGTTATATAATTAATCAGCGCTGAAGTCATTTCTCTTTTTTTTTTTTCCTCCACCTTCTTCCTCCGTATGATGCATATGTCATGAGCCTTCCTGCCACGGAGGTTGAAAAAAAAGGCCCCCGCTTCCACTCGGCGCTATAGCAGCTGCCAGGAGCGGTTCGATGCCCCGCGGTGCCTGAGGCGACGCATCTTTGTTTGTTCCAAACACCCAGGGGCGACACGGAGCGCAACAATGTTCTAATCCTGTCTAATCTGGACACAGCGGAGCATCTGGAGATAGGGATATGGCTAATCTCAGACGGGGAAACAGAGGGCACTTTGCTGAGAAGGAGAAAAATGGGATGTGTGCAAATTAGGCGCAGCGTGTCTTTCAGAGCCATCTGTCTGATTTAGGAGGGGGATAGTTTAGGTCTTACTTGGAGGGATGTAGAGTGAATGAAAATGTGTTACATCGAGCAGCAATAATGGAATCTAGACGGTTATGATTCAAAAAGAATGCATTTATTGAGGTGCGTTTACTTACTGTGCCCTGCTCTGAGGGACGCGGGTGATCTATGGATAGCTATAGGCACGATATGGTGACGCTTATTTCCGTGGGAGAGGTGAAGGTGGTGGAGACTCTCCACAGACTCTGACCCCGCTACAAATCCCAGGGCCAGCGCGGTGATCCACAAGGCCAAATGGGCGAGCGAAGCCAAATTCCAGTGCAAGGGCTCCGCTACAGGCCGCAGGGGAGAAAACTGTGTCCTCCAGCCTCCGAACATCTTCCCTGAGTGGCCGGGGGAGGCTTCAGATGAGAGGTGGAACTTCCGCAAGCCTTAAAGCCCCATAACTCTCACCTCGCCAGATCTGAGTGCGACCACAGACATTCACAATGATCCGCCAAGAAAGGAGAGCGGGGTGGGGGGGGACCGCTCAGGACGCCGGCGGGGAAAATAGGTTTGCCTCGTTTTGTTCAGGAAATCCGGAACAGCACCCAAGGAGGTATGGAAGTGTCATAAATCATCACACAACCGCAAACATTCAAGAAGAAATGAGAGCAAACTGAGACAGCATCAGAGCAAGGCGGGATCTCTCGTATCGCCCTGATTTTCAGTTTCACTCCAGTCAAGCCCGCAAAATTGGAAACATCTCCACCGAAAACTGTCAATAATCCTGAAAATTGACGTCGATAATCAAGAAAGAGCCAAAAGGAAAGTAAACTTGGGGAAAGACCGATCGCCTGTGCAAAACTGAATCTCTCTAGAAACCCCCGGGAGTTGGGTTGAGGTTTCCTCCGTTTGCTCCTCCGGGGGTTTCAAAGCATGTCCAGAGGAATGGGACCATAGTTAAATCCAAGTCTCATCTGCATGTGCCGGCGCCGCAGTGGTGGTGCGCAGGAGACGGTGGGACTGCACCTGCGAGTTGCGCCCGGCGGCGCGCGCGCTCCCCATCCACTGGATATCTGCTCCCGGAGAGACCGAGCCACAGAGATGGCAGGCACCTGAGTGAGCAGCCCCGGCCAGAGACGCTCGCGCGCGGGAAGCATCGGCAGCGGCGTTCCAGAAGATGTGTGCAAGAGGATGAGGAGAGAAAGAGACGAGAGGAGGGAGGGAGCGAGCGAGGAGGGAGGGAGGGAGGGAGGGGGGCCTCCACAGCCAGCCAGAAACAGGAGGGAGACTAGCTATGCAAATGGGCAGCATTCACAGAGCGAATCACTGGAGCCTGAGTGTATTACAGAGGAAGAGCCTATTTAGACGGAATAGCAGGAATTGAAGCTATGTCCCCCAGCCCTGATTCTTTTCTTAACCTTTCCCCACCCTGCCTGTCCAGTCTTATTCCCTCCACCACCCTGGGTGCACATTCATGTGCAGTCAAAAGAATAAAGAAAGCGACATGAGGAACGGGGCAGTTTTCAGAACTCCCTCAACCTTCTTCCCCTCCTTCCAGTCTCCCTCATCCCTCCTTTCCCGTTCCCGTTCCCGTTCTCTGCCGTAGTCCGGCCCAAACCCGCCTCTCCATCACCTGGGAAAATGCGTTTTTTGTTTTTTTTTCTCTCTCTCTCTCTCTCCCCTCTGGGTTCTTAACAGGACACTGCAGTCTAACGGCAGCGAGATTTAAGAGGAGTGATGACTCCGCAGCTCTCTCTGCAGCTCTCACGCACACACCCCCCCCCCCAAAACATTTGAACACACGCACAAGCGCACGCAGACACATGTAAACAAAGCACGCATGATTCCGTGAGCCGGCGGTGGAGCGGAGTCCGCAGTAGAGACTGCGGAGGTCTGCCTCGCCTCCCAACAAAAGACCACTATTTTGTGTTCTGTTTTGTCCCCCCCCCCCCTCTCTCACCAAAGAGGGGAGAGCAGACAAGGGTGTGCGTATGCAGTGCGGGGTTTTTTTGGGGGGGGGGGGTTCGCCAAACGTCCAGAACATGTGGACATAAAAGCCCCGCTGATAAACACAATCCGGTTCAGCCGGGAGCTGCGCTCAGTGTTCAGAGTTCAGGACTGTGGAGCGTGAGGCTCAGCTGCGGCGCGCCTGCTCCTGTTTGCACACTGGCTATTTCCAACATCATCCCCTTTTGAATTGTAGTGTTCTAAGCTGCAGCAGAAGGAAAGAAGGAAGAAAGAAAAAAAAAAAACCACTGTAAGCACTGCTGAGCTGATCTTTGTGGTTTACAGGGAATATACGGGCTTTGCAGGCTCAAAGAAAACCGACTTAACCTGCATGACAGAGGATAATGTGTCCTCAATTTTTCAGTTTTACTCAGCAACGCACAGCAGATGGAATCATAAAACATTGCTAAAATTATTGATTGACACATTAAGTGTTGCAATGCTTTAAAGCAATATCGCTGTTGTGCACAGACCAGGTGCTAAACACAGTAAACATGTTGTTCTCACCTTCTGGTACCTCAATGATTCCCTGCACCTGCCACTAAAAAGGCAGGAGGATGGAACTAATGCTGTGTTCTCATTTGCAATGGTGAAAAGGAATGTTCTTGGCGAACATGTTTACACTTTTCTAATTATCAGTGGTGCAATCTGCATAATTAGACCTAATCAGGCAATCTATCAGGGCTTGCCAAGGACAACAACCCGAGTTACCACATCTTCAAGAGCAAACTTCCAGAGACAAATGACACTGGAGGGCAAGTGTACGAGCTTCCATTGAGTGAATGCAGATGAAGGTGGTGAGCATTTTCATTCATTTATTTAATTAAGTTTTGTATTTAGCAGAGGTTCTGTTAGTATTCAGTACCAAACGCCATCAGCAGATCGTTGACGCCTCTATCAGGTTTACTATTAGTTACTTGTTTGTTTGTGCCCCCAAGTGGCCAAAGAGGGAGGTGCACCCAAAGGAGGCCAGTGGATTGTTTTGCCACATGCAGCGTGACATCATTGACTTTTGACAAAATTGTATAATACAAATCATGTCAAAAGCAGAAGCGCCTCATTGGATTATTCATGTATTTGTTAAAAGGCCACCAGTGAGGACTCATTTAAGAGCTTTGCGACTGGAACCCCGGCACGCCTACAACCGGCTGCCCTCTAGGCCAGTCGTCTGCCATGAAAAAAAAAAATAAATAAAAAAGCTTTATAAGTACATGAAAAACGAGGCTGTGCATACGGCTTCAGGGAAAACACGACCGAATTCCCTCTGTCGGCACAAAAGCAAACACCTGGGACCGCCACCTAAACTCATTTCAGCGGCGGTGTTCACGGATCTCATAGGCTTTAAGCAGATGATTGGAGCAGTTGGCCACAAAATGAGAAAGCACTTTTGCGCAATAGAACTGTTCTTTGTGTCGAGCTCCAACCCACAAAACAGCCCATTTTTCCCCCAAACAGACGCCATTTTCTTTGTTGCCTTGCGCAGGTTTATCCTCTGAACACAGATTGAAAACATTTTTAATTATACAGACATACTGATATAAGAGTTGAGGGACTATTAAGCCCCTTACAGACTAAAAAGAGCTATTCTGGATTGGTTTTCAAAAGTTGACTACTGGTGCAGAACAGCTTATATAAATGAATAAAATCAGCAAATTGATGAGAGAAAACAGCTAGATTACTGCATCAAATACAACTGAAGTCTCAGAGCACGAAGGTGAGTCACAGCATCAAAATTCTTTAATAAGAATTTAGTTCTGAAGTCACTACATTTACATCTGTACTGTACTGTCTCCTTTAATAATTACCAAAGAGCAGAATATCCCCGTGTATGTCTGACGTTAATCCTCACTCTCACTCACTGGTTGCTGGGATTAATCCCACCATAGGATGGGCATACGCTTCTGTCGAGGCTGACGTGTGTGTCATACCCCCCCCCCAAAAAAAAAAAACAGCTCGCACATGCGTGGTGAAGTGATTTTTCCTCGGAGCGCAGAAGAAACCCGTGCCTGTTGCCTCCCTGTCACCTGATTTTCATTTTCACTCAGCAGCCAGACCCTTTTAAAAAGGTGTCAGATTCACTTCTTAGCCACGCGCCCGCGAGAGACAGGGGCTCCGGCGACGCGCACGTCGAGGCTGCGGCGACGTCGTTTTTTCACAGGCGAAAGCGATCATCGAAACTAGCGCGGCCCGTCATTCACAATTTTTGACGCCTTGCCTTCATACAGCTGGTTTTCTGCAAATGTCCAACATGTCTCATCGTCTAAGCGTGAATCAGAGACGAGGACAGACGAGGAGCGCTGGAATCCAAAGAGAACGCCGCCTTACTCATCGGGAAACGTGATGTGATGAGAACAGACAGGCGCGGGGGATGGGGGGGGGCATCGAGGGGGCGTTCATACAACCTGTACAGTGTTACAGGACATCCCAGATCTGTCCGTCAGCTCGGCCGGAGGAGCTCCACGGGCCCAGGCTTCCATCGCGCCTCACGCCTTCCCCTCCAGCGTCCCGCGCCGAGCTTCCCGCGAGTGTCACCGTGCGGCCGCGACTCCTCGCTCCTCGTCATTATCACTCGCGCGCTGCTGAGTCACTCATTATCGCGCTACGGCGGCCCGAGCACGCGTGTGCGCTCTGCGAGCAAAATAACATCAAGCAGACGCCGTTTATGGATAAACGTGGCGTCTCCCACTCGCTCCTTTATCAGGCCGGCTGGGAAGACGACATAAACAATAAGAGCGGAGCCGACGAAGGCGGCAGCGGGGCGCAGCCGCCGAGCATTTCACCTTTGCTCCCAAAGACAGAGCACCGCTTCTTCATTCATAACTCCGTGGAGCCTTGGCTGGATCCCCGGTGGATCGAAAATGCTCCAGATTTCACCAGCGCGCCGCCACTAAACTGCGCGAAGAGCTCCGCGTCTTGCTTTCAGCTGCACTTGAGCGTCGCGCGGCCATCGCGGCGTGGTCCCGGCGAGGCGACGATTCCGTATTTTCTGGAGCGTAAATGTGCATGGCCATGCTGACGCACGGAAATTACCCACAATCCCAAGAATGAGGCTGAAGCCACACATACCAGAGATAACCAGATGGATTTTCCTTTTCCTTGAAGACTATTATGTTGCTGTAGGCAATAAGCTCATTTCGATCCTTTCACTCAGTTAAATCTGCTTTTGAATCTGGTTGCTCTGACAAGCTCTTTTTTTTTTTTTTTTCTTTAAAAACAATGTCTAAATGCAAACACAGCCGCCATTCATCTCCTAAACCTTAAATCCGTTTAAACGCGTCCTGAGATGAGGCGGCGGCGAGATCTCGGTACCCGCGATTGTCGGGCGCACGGGAGCGATGATGTCAGCAAACGCATGAAGCCAAATCTCAACTGTCACCGAGAGCGATGGGGGTCACGGGTCGGCAGCTTCCTGGAGCCTCCCTCCCTCTATCTCATCTGACAGTTCCCAAGATGCAGCGGCCCGCCGAGGCACCGCGCCCCCCCCTGTCTCCCTGTCTGTCTCCCTGTCTGTCTGCTTGCCTGCCTGTCCTTCCTCAGATGCATCTAAAATAGATCAGTTCCCTCCGCGGAGCGTTTCATCCCGGGCGGGTCAAGGACGGACTCCGTCTTTGGGAATCCAGAGAGTCTTTGTTAGTGAAACCGCTCCGATGAGCGACAAGTGAGATTTAATGAGGGTGACTCAAAACATCTTTATGAACTCGCCCCTTCGCAGCGGCCCTCTCTTTTCAGTTACAACAAAATCGGCATAAAGGACGCAACCTTCAGAACCTCCAAACAACGCTGGTCCGTTTCCGCTGCGTCGTTTAAAGCCCACTTAGAGTCAGAGGGAACAAAAGCCGCACAAATGTGTGTGTTTAATCAGCGCTGACAAAGAGCCAGGTACAGAGTGGCAGCTGAATAAAGTCTGAGGGGGGGGTTGGGGGGTTTGAATTAGCAGGGAAAGCGGGGGGAATCAAAACAGGCTGGAATTGAATGCCTGACAGCAACAGCCTGCAACCAGACAGCACTTAAGGAGCTGAAGAGAGGGACATTCTGGACCAGTCCCTGCAACCAGACAAAAAAAAAAAAAATGGGGGTGGGGGGGGGGGGGTTCATTTTCATTGGGTGATCGTTGTAACCGCAAAGAGCCAGTTATGGAGAGACTGCTGAAAAAATGGTTCAGAAAAGGCTCTGATGTGTTGCCACTTTTCCTTGTGGACATCAAAAGCATCATGATCAAATGTCGCTTACAGACCTGGCTGGAGCTCCATCAATTTCTAAGGAGCATTTTATTATTTCTCACCTGCGAGTTGCAAATTCCAACAGCAGTGAAACACTCCTGTTTAATAGAAGGCAGAATGTGCAAATCAAATTGTGATAATTATCTTGTTTGGCTAAACTTTATTCTAACAGCATGGCAGCAGCTGGTGCGTGGGCTTCCATTTCCAGGTCTTCCCAGGGCATTCATGGCCTTGACCCATCTCCCTGTTCCAACACCGCCATGCTCCTGCCACCATGTTTCATCGTACTGGTATCGGGTTTCCTCCAAACAAGATGCAAGACCAAAGGGTTCAAACATGGAGAATCGCGGTGCTCACAGTTCTGGTGATTTCACTGAGGAGAAGCTTCTGTCTGGACACTCTGACTCTAAAGCTCTGTTTGGTGGAGCACTGCAGAGACCCTTAACCTTCTGGAATTTTCTCTAATCTGCACTTGGGACCTCTGAAGTGCAGGAGGAGTGACCATTAAGTTCTTGGTCACATCTCAAAAGACCCATTCCCGTGTTGTGCTCAGGTTGGATCTCATGAGAAGCCAAGGTTTTTCCATTTCAGAATGGTGGAGGTCACGCTGCTCTTGGGAGGTTTTCTGCAGCCATGATCTACGTCTAGATACGATGCTGTCACTGATCACACATGAACTTTAGATCTGAGGTTCTTCAAATGTTCAAAATCATCTTTGAGCTCTTTCTACTCCTTCCTTGGTACAATCAATTGATTAGACATGATTTAGAAAGACACACATCTGTCTGTATAGGGTCTCACAACTGGCAGTGCAGATGTTCCCAGTTATAAGGCAGACTGTTGCCAAAAGTTTGTCAGACAGACAATATTTATTCAAATCAAAATAATGCCAGTTTAAATAATTCTGGACCACAATTAATCCTACCTTATAATCGAAGACTAAGGGAGAAATTCAGTCAGCAGGAGTATCTTGTTCCATCCATACACTGGCACTCACAAAGTAATGTGTACAAGAACACACACACACACACGCACACACACACGCACACACACACACACACACACACACACACACAAAGAGTTTGGATAAACTCTGGCATCTGGTAACAGCCAAATGCATCTGAAATGGCTCTTCCCCACTGAGTTTGTATTTCTCTTCACTTTTCTTCATCCGCACTAATGTCGTACATCAGCGTGAAGTCGCATCACACAATAAAGACATTTTAGCAGCACTCCTGCAGACTATTAATCCATCTAAGTGTGTGTGCTGGCAGTTCTGCAGCTCGCCTCGCTGCAATTGTGTATCACTGCTTTGGCAAGCTTACAGGCATCTTACAGCATCTACGGTCGAACAAAGGAGACCTGGTTTCCATGCCAACAGCCTGCCTAAAATGGCCACTGCTTCGCGGCACAGAAACCACAATCAGCGTGAGGACAATTGTTTTCAGCCCTGAAAGGGAAGAGGAAGGAGTCACAAAATAGTTTTCAATTACTGAAAAATAATCCTTTTCAAAGTCCAGCAGCGAGCACAGATCATATCTGACCTGACGCACTCTCCACGGGCGCGTAAGTGGGTCTAAACGCGTCATAGACAAATTTACCAAAGAGCTGGTTTCGCGCTTTTTTCCTTTTCATTCTTCCTTAAAGCAGATCACAATAATTATATTTTTATAACTGTCAACAAAACCCACGAACACCAACAAGAGCGCCGCGGACTCATGTGGTTCCTCCAATAAAGGGAAGCACGGCAATGGGCTATTTGCATTTTTCAGCAGAAGGAAAAATGTTCCAAGGCTGCACCGATATTTTTTCCAGGGCAAATGAGAACGAAAGTTTGTGACGGATTCGTACAAAATAAAACTCTGCGCTCGTACGCATGTTAGTTCTCCAAATCCAGCTCCAATAAGCAGATACAGAAATTTCCAAAGTGGCTGTAATAACGTGTATTTTTCAGCTTTGCTGGAGTGTTTGAAAACAACTTTGACCGGGTAGCACATATCCATGTATGTCTTGGGAATAGCCTGACCACTGAAGCAAAGCACTGGGGGGGGGGGGCTTTTAACTGTTCCCCTTCCCGTCTCTGACCCAAATGGGTGTCTGTAGCCGACTGGTCCCAATATTTCCAGACCCGCTTCCCCGAGCTGCGGCTAAAGCGCACATCCAGGGCAGACGGGACGGAAGTAATGTGACTCCCTGTGCCCTCACTGTCGCGCCGGGCTTCCCCTCTTATCGATCCAATCAAAGTAAGCCCTCATCGCGTGACACCGATCAAGGAGCGGAACTTCTGCCGTGTGCATGCACTCTATTTATCAGGATGACAAATCTGTAGGATCGTCACTGTGCTGACCTACTTCATGAGAAAAGAAACTTCTGGAAACATGCCTGAGGGGCTCAAATAGGAACAACGATGTCGTCTTTGTTTTAGATTCTCCACCCCACCCCAAAATATTTTGACATTGAGCGGGACTGTCAATGAGATGCCCTGCTCTTCTGGTGATTCTTTATCATCTCGTGGTTTTGGTGGATGCATGAATATTTACCCCAAATATTTCTTTTGTGGCATGATGCAACCAATCTGTGTACACAGGGGCTCCTGATATTATGCATCACACACAGTTATAGCTTCTTGAAGACGGTTGGCACAGATATATGGGATTTAGGGATATATCAGAGCAACATCTGCTGTAGAAGGTGTGAAAGACGGGGATTCAAACTATTCCAAAGGCCGCAAATACACGAGAAGGAGCATTGACTCAGACACGGTGGGTATCTACTGAGACGGGGCTCATCTTTGGCCCGTGGGCAGAGACGAGGCAGCCCAGACCGACACACATCCTCCATTGTTGGTACAATATTGACATGGCACTAATGGGACTGCCTTCAAGACTGCATGCAGGATCAGCCAGGCGAGACGGGAATTGCGTGAAGACCGGGCGAACCCCCCCCCCCCATGCTGCAGCCTCTACGCGACCCACTTTGGCTCAGCGGCAAACACCGTTCTGTTTGTCTTCACGCATTACCCTCCGATGTCTTCCCGCTGCAGGCAAACGACCCGAGGAGGTCTACAACGCATCGTGCGTCGTGCCAGCAGAGGAGGGTGGAGGCATGGATGGAATTTAGATTTCGGCTATAGCTATAAAAAAAAAAAGTCCTGGAATCCTGACAAGTTGCCCCACAAAGAGTGTTTATGAAGAAATAAGTGGATCCACTGATATAGAGACAAGATGTATATAAATGAGTCCCGAATGCATCGTTAATATTCATATTAAGCCTTCATCACCCATCACAATCAATGAATTCAGGGTTGAAGGCTGCTTTTGGAAGCATTTCTGAAAGAATTGGTTGCTCTCAGGAGCTCAGTGAATTCCAGCACCCCCCTTGCAATCAGTCCAGTCGTGAATTTTCCTCGCTAAATATCCCACAGTTCAACTGTTTGTGGTATTATAACCGAATGGGAGCGACTCGGTGTAACATCATCTCCCATGGAGTGGTACAGTAGGTCACGTCAAGTCACGTGCCGCGCACAGAGGTCACCAACACTGTCAACAGCTACAGCCCTCCAAACCTCGTGTGGCCTTCGGATTAGCTTCAGAACACTGCGTAGAGAGCCTGGATCGGGTTCCCAGGGCAGGGCAGCTACATCCAAGCCTGGCGTCACCCAGTGGCGTGCAAAGGGCCGGATGCAGTGGTGCAAAGCACAGCACCGCTGGACTCCAGAGGACATGCAACGCTTCCCTGTCTAGTGGTTGCCAGGCGAAGGGTACATGACTGTGTTGGGCTGCATGCAAAGATTGGAAGAGGGAGGACTGTGGTGTGGGGGTGGCTCTCAAGAGTGGGGCTCGACCCCTTGTTCCCAAGGAAACAGTTGGGGTCGGCCCTTTCCTGGATAGCAAGGTCCTTGAAGACACATATGAGTTTGGTGTGGAAGAGTGATTGGCCAGTACAGACTCCTCATCTCAACCCCAGAAAACACCTTGGGGAGCAAAAATTCCCCATAAACACCTAAACCTTGTGAAAAGCCTTGACAGAAGAATCGAAGCTGTTAAAGCTGTAAAGATAGGGACATCATCATATTAAACCCTATGGATTGAGAATGGAATGTCAAGTCAAGCACCACTGGAGTGTCAAGTTCATATGTATCTGAAGACACATGAGGGGAGAGAGTGTGTGTCTGCCCGCCTATTATTAGCTACATCCGACAACTGGGATTTAGGATTTAGTCTTGTGACCATTTGAGTATGTTTTTGTATTCTTTTTTAAGAATCACTGAAGCTGAAACCTGAAAGCCCACGGCACTGATGACATCACACAGGTCAAACATTAAGCAGCCATCATCTCCTCTTTCAAACACGGGTTTTACGCCCCCCCCTCCCAGCTCCTCCAACGGCGGTAAACGCCGCAGCCTCAGTCATATCACTGGCAGGACGCGTTTGAAGGATGATGAAGGGAAGATCGTTTCTGCATCTCCGTCGCTATCCCACCAGTCATCACGGGGCGGAATCTGGATTTGCCGCAGCTTCCCGGCTTTTCTCCCAGCGCAGGTATAAGACGGGAGCTTTTCTTGGAAAACGTAGCACCCGCGAGTGCCCACGGAGTGGATGTGGATACACACGACACCGACTGTGTGCACACATGCGTGAAAGGCACCAACAAACACAAATTATAGATTTCGCAGCCAGATTTCCGAATAGGATGTGCAAAAAGCGTTTGATGTTATTCCTCACCCTGTCAGATGAAATATACGATTAAAAAATGTGGATTTTATCGGAATCACCTAAAATATGAATAATGTTTCCCTTCTTTTTAGTATTAGCAGCAATACCTATAGATAATACTTCCTTTGAGGGTGAGTGGTAGCTGTTCTTGCGCATCCTGGTTGTAAATATTAAGGTGCCAAAACTACCCTGCAGAAATATTAAAAAAGCTGTGAGTTCCTTTTTGGGAGACCTATCGCTCTGTTGTAAAGCGCCTGCCTTTTAGCTTATGCAAATATATCATTAAAAAAAAAAGTCATTTTCCTCAGCTTGCTCTCCTTCTGGGTCTCTTTCCAAGCAGCATCCCTCCTCCTTCCTCCCTCCACCTCAATCCCCATGGCAATCCATCAACAGAGATAAGAAGCATCTCCAGCTTCATTCTTCCCACTCACAGATTCCTCTTGGCAGGCCGAGTTGCGTCACTTCGGTGGCGAGAGGCATTCCTTGGAAACCGTGTTTTAGAGTTACATATTGCGTTCCCCCGGCGCCCATAAATTGATCCGTTCTCTTGTTTGGTGGGGTCAGCGGGAATGAAGAGGCAGGCTACGGCAGCTACGCTCAGGTACAGCAGAGATAATGTATGCATACATGCCCCGCGAGCCGCTCCGCTGCTGCTGTAAACGAGCTCCACGGGCCCAAACGGGATGAATATGTATGACAGTGAGGAAAGAAAAGTCTCCTTTCTATGCACCGCAAAGGTTCACAAGGAGTTCGTCATCAGAAGTATCTCCCTGCACTGCCCCCTCCTAATTCTTACTCCACATGGCCAGCCCTGCTCTTCCTGAGATCCGCTCAGGGCTCCCTCTGACCCTAAGCGGGGGCCCGGCTCAGATCGGGGGCAAGCAGATGTGCTGTAGGTACGCGGCTCCATGCGGATCTATTAAGACTCTCTGACGGCGGCAAATGAGGTCGCGCTCGCTTTGCGCGCGTTCTGAGCAAGATTTACCCTCCTTCTCTTCAAAGCTGTACATTAAGCAGACGCCCCCTTGAACTTAAATCCACTTAAATGCTTTTAAGGAGAGATTAATATCACATATTTAGAGCATGCTCAGGCTAAAAGTTGGACTGTGATGAAGGCTAAAATGAACCACAGCTTGTTGGTTTAATGCATGTTTTTCTGGGTTTCATTCAGTGCGACACAATGTTTGCTGCGCCCCCTAGTGGCGAATCTCTGAAAGCCTAATGAGATTTCACTGAACTTTCAGTCAGACACATCTGAGAAGTCCAGGGTCTTTTTGAAGACACTTAAAGCGCTGTCGATGAAATGAAACTATGAATTTTAGGATTCGCTCGTGAAAAGTTAACTAGAAACGTCATTTAATAGTTTATCTGGACTGGACCAAAGGAAGCCTCCACTTTTTAAAGAACATCGGCCCTCCCGCTTTGAAATGCCCGTTTTGAAAGAGTAAAGCACACAAAGTGCCACCTTACCGTCGTTACACAGGGGCCCTCCGAAGGTGGTCATGCTGCAGTCGCAGCTGAAGCCCTCCCACTGCTGCAGACACACGCCCTGGTTGGCGCATGAGTCCTCCTGGCAGGTGGTGCTGGGGCCTGCAAGAAGGAGGGAAGACCACAGCCTCGTGAGCCCGGGTTGGATCAGCGCGCGTGCTCCGAGGCGGGAATCGAGAAGAACACGCGTGGCAATATTGACAACAGGCTTCCGCGAAAAAACGGAGGCGCGGGCCGCACGCGTTTGCCAAAACACACCGTTGTGTGTACCGTCACACACTCTGAGTTTTCTGTCAAATACCAAGACAAATATGCAGATTGTAAAAAAAAATAAATAAATAATAAAAAAAAAGTTGCTTGGATTAAAGCTAATTATGTTTTTCTTCAAAGAGCGAGCCAAGAAAAAGAGAACTCTAAGGTCTGCATTCCCTGACATTTGAAATAATTTAAATACAAGTAAATATCGGATTAACATGTTAATGACTGTTTCTACTGAAGGATGGGCTGTGTTGCTTTATAATGCATGCAGACAGTAGTTTATTTATCCAGTTTAAATCCATATGTAGAGCTGATGTAGTGGGATTTTGCTGATACAAACACACGTTTATATACCCACATATATATACTCTCTGGGCTGGATTAACGTCACGATCAGACTTCAGATGATATATACATTTATCAATTTATTTGAAAGAATTGGACAGAATTCAGTGGGTGTCTAGACTCTTTGAAAAGCTGAAAAACACCAATGACCCAACAACCACTTGGCCTGCTCTCCTTTCAATGAAACTGTTTCTCAGTTATGAAAGAGTTCAATGGCTGGAAGGACGTTTTAGAGAGAGATATGAGCACATACTACAGAGTGTCTATTGTTGCTGTACCCTTTCAGGTTGTGTTCAGGCAAAGTTGGAGCATATTTAATGGTATAAATGCAATGCAAGGTCAGTCATATCAGCCCAGGGACTCAGCTCGGGAGCTGATGTTCAAATTCAAGTGTATAAAGATGTTGTCTGTTAGAACGTCATGGTCATCATCTCCTGTCTGTCTGTCTGTCCGCGTCTTTTCACGTTATTATTGTCATCCGTATGCTCCATTCATTTACTCCTAAATATCCCAAATAGCTGTCAGATTCCGCGCTTCACTTTCAGCTTCTGCCCGCGGCTGCTTCGTTGGGAAGCTTTTACCTCCTGAGGTGACAGCGGGGCGCAAAAAAACCTGACAGGTGGACGGCACGAGTGACCACGGGAGCCATACACCACAACGGCGAGGAGATTAGTGTAAAGACGGCAACCTAAAGAGGACACGTCATGCACAGAACGGCTCCGGGCCCCTGGACGCTGGTGCTCGGGGGCCCCCGTCGGGGACTGGTGGGTTTTCGTCGCGACTCTCTCCGAGCGCAAATCACCCAAGCACCGCGCCCACGCCAGCTATTTGGTAGATCGCCGCGGCTCCCGCTCCACGCCGCCGACGCGTTTGTCATTATTTCCAATTTGGCCCGTCTGGCTGGACCGGTGTCGGCTCCCAGGTGGAGAAAAGCGACGCAAAACTTTCCCAGGTGATGCTGAAAACTCGCTGACAATATTGACGTGAGCTGCAGCGCGCAGCACGACTGGTTTCCACGGGGGCTACCAACACAAATGATTGTTAATGGTTATACTGAGGGGGGGGACTGGACCAACCAACACCTGAGCAAAACACAGTATGTGTCCTTAAACAAAGACTTGAGGACATCCATGCAAGAGTACTGAAATGAACCGTCATGCATCCTGGACATGGGGATGGAAAACTCATTTAAGAATTACTGATGGTAACAAAATAAAGTCCTAAACACACACACACACACGCGCACACACACACACACACACACACCCACACACTCACGATACATCTGTGCAATGTGAGCCCCCATAGACGCGGATACAAGATGTCAATGGCGCTTGTATTCCTATGGGTCTGAACCCGCGTTCAGACGGGCAGGCGGGTCAACTCCAACGACACGCCTGGCTCAAGGGCACGTGGACAGTGGGGACACCGCCGGGTGGGAGGAGGAGGCGGTGGCCCTTTGAGGGGCGGGGGGCGGGGGGGGTTGAGGGTCACAGACGTTTTCGAACAGACAGAGCGATCTACCTTGCAAGTCAGCTTTCGTCAATGCAACTTTTGTGGGCGAAAGAAAAAAAAAAAAAAAGATTGGAAAGAAAAAGAGGCAAAGTATAGCAGCCGTTAGTAAAAGACCACAAGTTCAGAGACGTCAAGACACGAAGGGGGGGGTCTTGGGGGGGGCTTGGGGGTGGGGGGGGGTGCTAATGGCAACTCCTAAACATGCATTTCAAGTGGATATGCTTGGTTAAGTTCACTATAATGTCAAAAAAAAAAAAAAGGAACACATCTTTTCTTCTCTCCAGCTCTGGTCAAACACTATCAACACATTTAAATTAGCTCCAGGCTCCTTTAGGGCAATTCAACAAATGTACTTTTATCAAAGCCATTTTCCACAGAGAGTAGCCGGTGATACCATGTTGCACTGAAAAAAGAATAAATAAATAAATAAAAAGGAACAGATTTGAAGGGGCCACACAGGATGCAACACTCGTAACGTCGGCGACATGAAGAGATCAGAAGCTGTGTAGTCAATAAAATAAGACCAGATGAATTGTGAAATTAAACCGTGACTGAAGTTGAAAAATAAATCAAATATTGTCTCGGGATGGCATGAACACATTAGCCTGGGCAAATGATATTCATGTATGCAACAAAGGCCTCATAAATAATTCATAAAGATTGCTTCTGGCAAACTCTCGCATCCAGTGAGCGTGCACGGTACAGAACAGAACAGAACAGAACAGGGATCAAATAGGAACTCAAGCTGGCAGGACAAATATGGCGGAGAGAGGGATCGGATTGGCCGCGTCTTGGCCGTTGGTCCCTGAGCCAAAGGTTGACGATGTTTGGGTGCGACCGAGGTGTCGAGGTGTGTTTGTCGGTGTTTGAGCGCGTGAGAACAGGGAGACCTGAGTCAGACCAGAGCAGGTCCCCTGTCACACTCACCTTCACATCCCCTCTCTATCTGACCCACACAGTCCAGGGCGTCTGACATCAGGTCCGGGAGACGCCCGTTCAGATCCACTGACGCCAGGCAGCCTTGGAAGCCCTCCTTTGCGTGCACCAACTTGGGCAGATCCTTGTACATGTCCTTGGCCACCCCTCCAATGAAAAGGTTACCTGGGGGGGGGCACACGTGTGTCAACACTGACCTCTAGTGGAATAAAAGCGCGTTGCATGCATACCCTTTTGAGTAGGACTGCGGGTTTGACCCTTTATTGCTGGAAATCCTCTCAAAATGATTTGTGCACACTAATCCTCAAATGATGAATATGACAAACGTTACCCCCAACACAGCGATGCTTCATTTTGATTTCTTCTCAACCCATTTTTGGTGATTGAATTGGTTGCTCGAGGGTACCTTTAATGGTGGTAATGATCAGGGGAGGACTATTACTTTTTCCTCTCCCTCCCTGGAGGTTTTTCAGCCACTGAAACAACCTCTCACTCACTTATGCGTAGTATAATGAAATGTGGGAAAAAAAAAAAACAAAAAAAAACAGAGGAACGCCGGCGGCCACGCACCCTTCAGGTCCAGGTTTCTGGCTCCCGTGGTCGTCTGCGTGGTGACCTTGGTGTCGATCTTGACGGTGTGGAGGTTGTTGGTGTCTCTGGAGATGATCACGTTGTGCCAGTTGTTGTCATTCAGCGGCTTGTTGGAGTTGCCCTTGATCAGGTGGGCTCCGTTCCCCAGGTCGGACACGTAGTGCAAATAGCTGCATTCGGGCGAGGCGAAGAAGGGGAAACGTCGGAAAAGTGAGGCGAAAGCTCGGGGGGGAAAACTGGAGCGGGCGACTGCTCCCACGTGCTCCTGAGCGCGCGCGCGAGTATCGGGAAGTGCAGCTGTCGCACGAGGAGCGAGAGAACTGTCACGAGTTTGCGAAAGGTTTCTGGGCTGTGCTGAACAGAACTTCGAAACTCTTTGATTTACGATTCACACGCTCGTTTTAATTAGAATGTTTGACTTTAATGTTCCGCACGCTGAATAAACGCCTCAACTCCGGGCGTTACTTGAAAGAAGGTCATTCTCTCGCCGCAATTCGGCGAGGAGAAGCACGCCCCTGTGTGTGTTTGATTTGCTTTTATGTCAGGCATTTGTTGTGTCTTCCCGAAGATTAGAAAGAACGGCAATAGCCGGCGGTGCTTTCAGTAAATACTCTGGCTCAGAGGTGATAAGAAACGAATTTAAATTTGGATACGAAATGGCACAAGAGAGCTGTCAAAGACTGTGTTCTGTTCGGGAAGAGTCAAATTATTAAAATAAGGCATTTGCTGGGCGACTGGCGCGAAAACAAGCACACGGCTTCGCACAAAACAGCCTGATTCTGCTCTCAGAGTCTCCGCGCTGACATCAAATCAAGCGGGGGTCGGAGGAGTCGCGACGCTTCCTTACCCCTTGACCAGCTCCACCACGATGAAGTCGTTGCCGTCGCCGCTGTTGAAGAGGATGAGGCCGTCCGAGGACGTGGTTTTGAACTGGAAGAACAGGTGCATGGAGTAGTAGGCCTGCAGGGTGGTCAGGGTCACGTAGCTGGAGCGAGACTTGAAGGTCACCGGGTCGGCGATGATGCTCTTGAAGCCGATCATGGCGTTGAGCTCGCAGTAGTCGATGTCGCCGTTCTTGCAGAGGTCTATGTAGGCCATGCCGTTGAAGGAGAGGCTCTGGAGGTGGCCGATGAAGTTGGACGGCACCATGGACATGAAGCGCTTCTCCGTCACGATGCCCGTTTCTATGTTGTGGAACTCCAGCTGGGTGTGGTCACCCGCCATTTGACCTTGGATCAATGGCAAAAGGGGGGGGGGCAGTTATACCACAGCTACATGGAAGTATGCATCATTAACTTGATGAGATCTGCGTGCTTTGGTTCACTTTTGTGCTCAGCTGCTCAACAGCAGTCCAGCTGTGTTTGACTAACTTGTGTCTACGGGGAACAAAAAAAGTTTACATTCAGATTGGGGGGGGAGTGTCAGGCGGGGTGCGAGGTACCTTCCACCGGCGGGAGGTCGTCTACGGTCAGTTTCAAACTCTTGCCCCTCCTGAACACACGCACTGTGTGCCACTCATTATCATTCAGATTCTGACCCGCAAAAATGGTCTCGGGACCTTTGCCTGCGGGACAGTCCAAACAATTGTTAACGCGCGCGCACACACACACAAACCGACAACATTCAAGACAGCCTGAGAGAGGGAGGGGTGGGGAGGTGGGGAGAGAGGAGGAAGAGGGGGGTGCAGAGTGCAGAAGAAGAGTCTTGACAGAGGCAGAAAAAAAAAGACCATTAAGGTAAACATAGTTAATGAGCCCTAAAAACACATCATTCTGACTTGCATTTGCTGTACTCGACGCACCATTAGACAGGGCGGCAAAAGTACAAATAAATAAATTTAAAAAAAAGAGGGCGGACGGAGCAATTTAGGCTGTCATGTTGTCACCACCATCAATCTACAAACTGACTGCTTTACTAAAAGTGACAAAATAAGCGTGACAAATGGGCGCGTCTCAGCGGTGTTGTACCGCCAGTCCGCCACGAGGTGGCGGCAAAGGACGGGAAAAGGGCCCGAGCTGCGTTAAAAAGGTCTTCGGTACCTGAACGACGTCGTTACGTGAAAGTGCGAGACCACCTTTTGATTCCTTTCATCGGCCAGGGAAAATGAAACAGTGGCAGAAACAGTGGAGAGCAATTCTTGTGGGTGCAGTGGGGAAAAAACAAAACAAAACAAACTTTAAAAAGCTAAAAGCATGGAGGGAGAGCACAGGAAATACAGAATGTGACTTTTTTTTTCTACCTCTTCTAGTAAGTTTAAAAAAAGGCAGACATAACCTGCTTATTTACACCTTAGAAAGGTAAGCATTACTCTACACTGATACCTGTAACAGCTGCTGCACAAAAGTCTCTCTGCATGAAAGTTCTCACGAGCATCAAGACAAGAATTCCTGCATTTCGAAATTCCAGCAGCATTCCAATTGGGCCAACACATTTTTTCATACAGCTTTCGTCTAAGAGCATCTTTGAACTTGTACAGAGCTCTGATGTTCCCACCCGCTGGGCACATATAAGCAAACAGGGCAGGGACGACGTGCTGCTGTGACTGGATTAAAAATCACTTTTCTCTGGACACCCAGTCGCTGCAGGGAGCATCTCATCATGTGACAGATCCAGACTCCTGCACTTATTTATGGTTGTTTAGTTCATGTTCTTCTCCTGCAGCCCTCACATGGCTGCATGAATCTCAAGACTCCAAAATGCTGGGACAAATTCAATCTCAGAGGCCCCGGTTCTGCTTTGTAAGCACTAAACACCGGAGCAGGATTGAAAGCAGGCAACTGGAGAGGGATTATGGGGAGAGAGATATGAAATAATGGGATGGACTTGGACTTGAAAGCGTGCTTGATCTTTGCCTTCCATCATTCCGTCCTTGCCGCTCTCCAAGGGGAGAAAGGAAGTGGAGGCGAAAAGAGGTCATTTATGTTAAGGCGCACATCCCAGTCACACTGGCTGGTGTACGGTACAGCTCAACATCTGTCCAGCCTTTGTACTCCAGATGTGGCCGACCTGCGGGGTCCCTGGGAGCCTGAGAGAGTGTGTATACGTGTATGTGTATGTATGTGTATGTATGTGTGTGTGTGTGTGTGTGTGTGTGTGTGTGTGTGTGTGTGGGGGGGCAATGGCGTGAGACAATAAGATTATCCAGTCAACTGTCCCGCCCATGTCAAACGGGTTAAACAGCCCAGAGCTTCGTTCATGGAAACGTTGCCAGCTCAAGTTCACAGTAGATGACGGTGACCTGTACCTGTGGGCCACGCCCACTTTGACTGACAGCTCGCAAACAAGCGGCGCACGGTAACCACTACAGAATATATATGACCTTCCTGTCTGGTGATTTTTTTTTTTTTCCCAAAGTCTCTGAGCAGGTTGTTACTTTGAGTGATGCTAATAAACAGCCAACACTTTAATTAAAGTAGTTAATTTGTTCTTTTATGAGGACCAGTGAGCCTCTTTATGAGCCTTAATACAGCGCAGCCAATAAGAAAATCCTCATAATTGCAGTCGGATTAAGATTATTTGAATTGTAATGTAATTAAGGCTAGTTTATTTGTATTACCTCATTATTATTATTACTAAAGGGAAGGTAGATTGACTTTGTTGAGAGCAAAAGAGATTATTTTTTCCCCTTTTCTATATTTATAATTTATTTCCTCATCTTTTAAATACCACTTAATCCTAATTGTGGTTGCAGGGGATTCAGTGCCACAGTTTTAGTGCAACCACCCCATGAAAAAAAAAAGTGCTGCGGTTTTATTATCCTCACATTTACTAATTCACATTACATTTATTAACATCTATTTTTGGCTCTTTTATGGCGATGAACTTTTTTTGTTTAATACTAGAAATAATTCAGAATAAATGGACAAAGTAGTTCACAGAACACAGGTTACTGTGGTTAAGGCTGCCTTCAAAGTGTTTGATATAGAACTCAACTGAATTTTACCTTAACATTGAGGTGGCATTGAGTCGAGTTTTTGAGATTCCACATGAAAATACTATTAGGGTTAAGGTTAGATTTCAGAACTATATTAAAGGGATTTTATTGTTTTTATTATTAATTATTATTGACAACTTCCAGTATAATGTGAATTTCTGAGCATAAATCACCCCATTTACTTTTCTCTGACATGCACGCAGGTATAACATCCTCTTAAATTCATTTGTTTTCTATTGTAAAAGAAAATTTAAAACAAAGATGAGTTTGAATGAGAAAACCAAACAGAAGCGATCAACTGCCGACTCGTCTCTGACCCGTGAGAAGGGACTGACCTGAAGATCACATAGTGTGTGTGTGTGGGGGGGTATTTTTAGCACCTATTGTGAGTTTGTTGTCACTCAGTGCCAGTTAACAGTGTTTAAGCCGGAGTGGCAGCGCTTCCTGCAGACAGCTCCGGGCAGCCGCGGGGAGCCTAGGTCCCTAATTGACAGTGATGTGTTCTTTGAGTCGGTGCTGAAATTCTTCATCCAGCGAGTTGACTGGAGCTGCAGCGCCTGACAAGATGCATTAATTAGCAGGGAAAAAAAAAAAATCAAAAATTAAATAAAGAAACGAGAGAAGACAAAAATAACAGCGTGAAACAGCGGAATGAGAGGAATTAAATGTAAACCCTCTTTCCAGGAACCTCAATTCAATAATTACTTCAGATAAAATTAGATCTGGTTCACTTTAAAAAAAAATAAAAAAGAAGCAGCAGACCTTTTTTCCTGTTTTCTTCTCTATTTTAGTTCAACATCTTAGGAGCAAAACGTGTTTGGTGGAATCTCTTTGAGCTGCGTTTTCTAGCACCTTGGGAGGAAATGCAGCACATGTGTTTTTATCTAAAGCACTTTTGAATTAAAAAATGACAGTCGCCTATTTTTGTGGGTTTTTGTGAAGCAGTAGGGCTGTAAATGTTAAGAAACAAAACACTCCTTTAAGTCAGTACTACAGTAAAATGTGTTTTTAGAACCATCCAGCATGGGTCATAGTGTTGTTTTATTCAAAAGCCTTTTTTTTTTATAGGATGCTGCAACAACTTTATCAGGATGAATAATTAACAAACTAATTGAATTTTCTAATTAAATTGGTTCCACAAGTAATTTTGATTGCTCTTATCAACAAGAAGCCTTCCATCTTGGATGTTGGAGAACTTCTCCACTTCCAAAGATGGAGGAGCATCTTTGGTATTTGGCATTCTGAGAGGTGTTAAAAGGGGCCGGCTGGCAGGGGAAGGTGTTGAGGTCACGCTGTCCGACTGCGCGGGGGCGTTTATTGGCCCGCTCTCGCCTTTCTCACCTTCACACACAAACAACTGCGGCAGATTTCGCTCCGCAAAAAAAAAAAAAACGGCGAGGGGCCCCGCCGGAGAGCCTGCTGGGATAACCGATGCGGCACGCCCGGCGTTCCAGAAGACGGGCCGGAAGGATC
Source organism: Lagocephalus sceleratus (assembly GCA_911728415.1). Taxonomy (NCBI): domain Eukaryota; kingdom Metazoa; phylum Chordata; class Actinopteri; order Tetraodontiformes; family Tetraodontidae; genus Lagocephalus; species Lagocephalus sceleratus. The sequence continues at coordinate 3,468,580 of CAJVRN010000040.1, forward strand.
ACATATTATGACTTCAGCCAGGCAGCTATAAATTCCTCAACGGTCCTGAATAATAAATGCCGTCGAGAGTCGCCACCCAAAATATTTCAGCGGAACCCAAACACGCCGGCATGCATACATAAAAATCTATTCCCTCCCTCCCTCATTATCCCTTTCTTTCTGCTCCGTGAGGCAGGTTAATGGGAATAATAAAATCACACTCTGTATTTCCTCCACACTTTGAACGGCCTCATCAATCCACAGCCGCCGTGAAATACTGAGGAGAAAGGAAACAAAAAAAAAAAAAAAAGGGGGGGGGGTAAGGAGAGGAGGGGAGATCATGCATGTCTAAAACACCGGCCCTCGTGGATTTGTGAGTGGAAAGGGTTGTTAATTAGGAAACGGCTCTGGTTGCAGGATGAGGGCGAGCCTCGGCTTCCACGAGGCGTCGGGAATGGGCGGGTGGTTGTTGGTGGTGGTGGTGGTGGTGGCTGGGGGGGGGGGCGAAACGGCCCCCTCCAAAATGCAAAGTGCAAGTCAGAAACCCGAATCTACGGAGCTACATTGCAGCCACGGCAATCCTCATAACGTTTCATCAAAGTCACATCGTGTAAGGGCCGCAGAGACAAAAACTGCGAACATGCGTCATGACACACTGAACATGGACGCCCAGACTGTATTAGAAGGAGCAGAAGAGAGAAGAAAGGTGAACGGTAACTTACTGGTGGTACAGTTTATCCTCATACAATCTAGATGGTGGTGGTGGTGGTGGTGGGGGGGGGAAGAATAGATGAGACATCAATTCATCTTTCAATGTTACAGCTGCAGACATCATTAAAGCATCGAGGTCCACCCCTCTGGGGACGCACACACGGACGCCAGCCGTCCTCTGATGCTTGTGGGGATTTGCGCAGCCAATGTAGTGAGTTCGAGAACGTCGTGGAGAACGTCCGTTTGCTCGTTGTCGCGGTCAGATTAGTGAAAGAGCATCAGATTTGGGTTGAGGTCGGGCAGGGCCACCGGGAGGGACTGTCATCCATCTGTCTGTCCATCTATTCTATATGAAGGTCGGGCGTGCGAGGTTGGGATTGAATGTACAAAGTGCTCCCTTCCTAAATGTAAAAATACCTCAAACTGATGATTCACCGCCTTTCTGCTAATTTGGGAGAAATAGAATGTTGCTATAGCAGCACAAATCAGCAGCACTGTGAAAACAAATGACATGTTGCTGCAATCTATATTCTTACCACTAGGTGTCGCCAAATCTTTCATGCCAGACCTTCGACCTGAGCATGAATTTAGGATTTTTAACAGATGCATTTATAGATCCATAGTGTGCGTGTGTGTGCGTGTGTCTGTGTGTGTGCGTGTGTGTGTATTTTGCATGTATACTAATTAAAAAAGGGACTCTTTTTCACATCATCCTATGAAAAAAAATGACTGAAGGAAGGATCATCAAGGATCATCAAGTCACACTGATCATGGAAACCGTGTCAGATTGATACCTGTAAACATCTATAATGTCAGTAATGGCTGCATTACCAGTACCATTCTAAGGTAGGATTTGTTTTATTTAAACATGCCAGGCCCAGCTACGATGGACTGCCCTCCTTCCCGGTTGACCCTGCTTGTCGTGTGTCGTCAACCACAGCAGAAAAGTGGGCGCAAACAGCCAGAGACACAAACACAGACCTTATCCTTGATGGGAATGCTCTGATTCAGGGAGGATGTGAAGGAGGGGCAGATTTGTCTGCCTGGGTGATGTTGCTGCATCTTTATCTCCACCTGACTGTCTCCACTTAGATAAGCCCAATTGATCATTTTTACAATGCTAAGTACGAGGTGGACAAATATGCACAAATAAGTCTCGATTACAAGACAGTTGCTAAAGAATGTGAATAGTTCCGGGATGTGTGTCTCTGTGTGCGTGTGTGTGTGTGTGTGTGTCTGTGTGTGTGTAGACTAGATTGCTGATGATGCTCAGCTTCATCAAATTAACCGGCTGAGAGCATCTGTGACATTAGAAACCCTTTTATTCGAACTATTTCCTCCCTGAATGTTAACTGGGCGTATTTGAAAACAACCAGAGAGGAGAAGAGTCCCCTCTGAAGCCATCTGCATCCGGCTGTTGATCCCGGGTTAGCTGGCGGAGCGGACAGCGAGCATTCCCTGCTGGAGGAAGTCAACTGTGTGCTCAACTGGCAGTGAGCGCAGAGTCGCAGGCTCACGGCATTGAAAGCCTTTTAAAGTTGTTTTTTTTCCCTGTCTTTAATAACATGAGAGAAAGAGATGAGAGAGAGTGATGCATGTGTGTGTGTGTGTGTGTGTGTGTGCGTGCGTGTGTGTGTCTGTGTGAAACATCAGGTGTTGCTGCTGCCGCCCATGTGCATCCGCGGCGTTACCTAAGTTGACAGTCAGGCGGACGCGGCCGCTCTCCAGCTCCAGACGCAGGGTGTCACCGGAGTCCCGCGACGTGGTGGCGATGAGGATCCCGTAGGCCCTCTGCGAGCGGAAGCGCAGGGACACGTCCTCGGCTTCCGTGTGCATCACCAGGGGCAGCTGGATCTTCATGAACTTGCTGCCGTCGTAGCTGAGGATGGTCGCCTCTGCGGAAAAAGGACGGAAAACCAGGGGGGACTCGGTTAAAAAGTGCAGGAGTTGCCTTTAAGTAATACCCTACTTGCGAGCATAATTTAATGCGGTGAAGGGAACACATTATGGAGGAGAGTATTTAATAACAAGGTCACCCGACGCAGCCAGGGAGGCTATTATATGTCTTTTAGACAAATGCACTCTGCTGATGCCACTCTGATAATAGCTGTGCAGAGAGGAAGCCCAGCAGCCTGCACAGCCTGGTCATCCACTATAAAACCTATTTGGAGGGGAAAGATTAAACCACAGACATGACAAACGCGGGGGCGACTGCAGACTTCTCCGGGAGCGGCTCAGACGCCAGGTACTCATCCGGAGACCCGCGCTATTCTCCTGTAGGCCGGAGTCAGAGACAAAAATATAGGGACAAAGATAAAGAAATGGGGGGGGAGGGTGGGTGTAAATGCAGAGTAAATGGCAGGTGTCAATGGCGGGGACTGCGCCCGAGGGCCGACAAGGGAGACGTGGTTTGAAATCATTGCCAACATGGAAAGTAAAATGGCCGCCTCCGCACGTCCATGGCCTGGAAAACCGGTCTGGAGATCCTGGCCTCTGTTATGCTCTGATAAAGTCTCTCAGGTCAGGACTGCGCGCGTGACAGTGTTTTATTGGTTTTGATTTTCTTAAATATATTGTCTGGAGCCCTAACGCTGCTTCCTCGGCCAGATCTCCCCGAAGCCAAACCAGAGCAGAATACAAAGATAGATCATCTATTCAGATTCTTTCACACATCGGGCTTTTTGTTCCGCTGAAACGTGACGTCTGATCGCTTGGGGGGGGCAATAAAATGGTGACAAGCTCAAGTTCGATAAAGTCGGCGGGGGGACCCCCAGATGAGTCAGTGTTGGTCCGGGCCTCTGCAGGGCTCCCTGGCTGTGATGCTTCTGCAACGGCGGAACTAAACCGTAACCCAATAACAGAGCCATTACAGCCGAGCCGTGGAGGACGGAGGCCGCGGCGGAGGGACGGGAGGAGGAGAGGGCGAGAGGGTACCGACATAGGAACCACCTCATCACCGCTTCCTCATCGCACGTTGCCAATGCCCCCCCGCCCCCACCTCCGTCACACTTCCTACCCAAATCCAATTTCTCCGCGGCCTCCTGGGATGCGCAGCAGATGACAGGAGAGCGTAACAAACGAGCTCTCGCTGGCTAAACTGTCCGCTTCCTGCCAGGCGGCGACAGAAAGACGCTGCGTTCAGAAACCCAGGCAGGGGCGGAGAGAAATAGTCCCGTGGTTCAGCCCCCCCCCGGTGCTTCAAAAAGATTTGTCTCTGTACATTTAGACCCAAATGAAGGCGTGGGGTGTTTGATTCCCTTTAGGTAATGTTGCCTAACAGTGTTTGAAAAGCAAACGATGTCTGCTCACGTGTTTGCGCTCCGGAGATTGATGTGAAAATCATTACTGGGGCCGCAGCTCTACCCCAGCATGAAAAGTAATGGGAGCCTCGGTAGTCGTGAAAGGTTTAAATCTGGAAAGGTTCCCACTTTCTCCACTCGTGCACACCAGAAGCTTGTCGGGCCCAACCACGCAAAGAGCCAGTCGCCGGTGAACAGAGAAGCTCACAGAATCTCTACTTTTCCAGTGAAAAGGTTTTGTTGGTCAATTATTCTGAACTTATGTACCTTCTATGATCGCTCAAAAATGTTTGGAACTATTTTGAGTTCAGACATGTTCCCGTTTGAATTCCCATTAATGCACATTATCAGTGAACTTCAGCAAAATTAATCAATAAACGGTTGAGGCAAACATTCATTTTACCTGTCAAGAAAACATCATATTAGAGTGAAATTTGAATGAATCTGATCGCTGATGTGGGTGGCGGCTGTCAACTTCCACTCTGTTGCTGTTCTCCTGTCAACATTGATATCTTCAAACACATATTTATTAAACATCATGACCACTGCTGGGTTTAATATCCAGTGTAACAAGATAAAGCTAGCATATTTGGAGGGCTGCTCTTGCTTTGCTTTCGCTAACACGCCATTACAAATACTCCAGAGTGCGAAAATACGGCAACTGAAAAGCAAGGGTGCCGTATATAAATCAATGTGAGCACATAACACCTTTCCAAAAAAAAATCATAAATATCTTTAATGGCACTAAGCATCTAATAGGAGAATAAGTGACGGAAACTGAATTTTCGGTGTTGGCCCAGCAGGATGCTGTCAGAGGGGAGATGAAGCTAAACCAAGCGTTCTGTTCCAGCCTTGTGAAGCACAGCGCTGCAGTGTTTCACAAGAAAACAAGAAGAGATTGCTGTGGGAGCAGGACCCACTTACAGAAATAACAAATAAGGCGGGTATGGGGGGGTACCAGCTGGATGTCAAGGTACAATATTGTCTATTTCCAATTTGGAAAACTGGTTTCTCAGCGGTGTCAATCAATATTCAGAGCTGCACAACCTCAAGCATATTAGTGCGGCGGGCCAGAGAAAGGGCAGCTTTGGTGACTGATTTCTAATGCGAGCCACCGCCAGCTGACAATTTAAGTGCCCAACATAAACAGACCGAGCCAGTTCATTTCATCCCACCTGCATACAGTAAATAATCTAATCCATCATCCTGAAATGCTCTAAGCAGGCAGCACCATGCCGGCGCACGGAGGCTGTGTTCCTGAACATGCACTCACGTTGACATTCTGCACTATGGAGCACTTCCTTCACCTCTTCTCCATGTTTAACCTGGAAGAAACCCCATCCACGTCCGCTTACCTTTGGTAACAGGAGCTTTTTTTTTTCTTTTGCACCTTCCTTCACTTTTGTACCCAGGTGATGCCACCATTTTGGAGAAGTCACTTCCTCTTCCAGTCACATGACTGTTGTCATCTGATCACACCAGGATGTTTAACGTACATGGCCCTAACCTAGTCCCACAAGGTTTATAATCCAGCCTGGTTTTCTGTCCTACCAGGTACAACTAATTACTTTCACAAAGAAAACTGGGATCTCAGGTGAACAGGTGTCTATCTGGTATGACAGAAAACCTGGCTGGATTATTGGATTTGTAGGAATAGGACTAGGAGTAGGATTAGGACCAGGACTAGGATCAGGACTAGGACCAGGCCGAGGACCAGAATAAGGACTGAAGGTTGATCATCACTGGCTTTGAGACTTCAAAGGTATAAATAATAAATTTTATACATAAAAGTAACATACTCTCAAATATTCTGATAGTTTATTTATTCACATCATCACTGATGTGGGATCTTTTCTGTCACTGTTTGAATCAATAACTTGAATAAATGGAACACTACACTGACATCCAAACTGAGTAGGAGAGGAACTGCTGAGGCTGTCGAGAGCTGGTGCATTTAAATATTTTACGACAACCTAGAAGTGATGCAGCACTTACAGGAGCCTGATAAAGAGGTTACGTGCGAATGCCTGCTGTGAGTCATTATGAATTTTCACGCTCTCGCGCATATATTTCACGCCTGTGATAGGTGTACCATCCGTGAGTGTTCCTCCTGCAGATATACCTCCTAATTTACTCACTGAGCCTTTTCCTTAAGACCACAAACTACAATCAAAGATGGGGAAATGTGTCTGTTCAACTTCAACGCCTCTACTGTGCTATGAAAAGCAGACGTCCATCTGCTGCTGTTGTCCATGTAAAATAATGCAGATGCTGTCTGGAATCAAGCATGTCATCCCTCATTAGGGAATATGTGCTGCGGCGCACCTACAGTACTCCACCATCTGGGAGGCCGCCTTCGCCGCTCACTGTAAGACTAATATTTGGGCTAATTAGCAACTGGAGGAACAGTGGAGAAGAAGAAATTTGAGATGTAAAAGGGGAACTTGCTTTGTCTGCTTAATTAACATCGCTCAAAATAGGGCAAATAGCTGCACGGTTCTTTTCAGGAGCTCCACCTCCTGCTCCTCGCGCTCCTTGTCGTCGCCCTCCTCCGCCATATGTAGTAGCTGTGTTTTGCCACCGGGTGGTACACCATGCATGGATAAGTGAGAGCTGAGCTAATTCTTTTGACAGCTCCTCGGCCTACTGGTGCCTGCGTCGTCCTGCTAGTGCAGAGGCAATCTGGAGCCATGAAAACAGCTGGCGGCGGGCCAGGCCCCATCTTCTATACCGCTGCTCCCACACAAAAACCCGAGACGGTGCCAGTCTCCAACGCGGACCGGCGACGACCGGAGGATAGGCTGCGGATGCCAGGAGAGGGTCATTCTGAGAAGATGAGGGGAGGAGAGGGGAGGTAATGGCGTGTGCAGCTGCACCATTCCCCGCTATTGTTTTGAGATGAGGTCAGGCTGGATTAGATATTTTTTGAGTCCAAAAGCACTCTGAGGAAACGTAATTATCTCAGTGAAGTGAAACAATCTGGATCCCATGCCCACTCCACTTCTCCAATACACACTGCCCTAATTCCTGTCAACTCATTAGCCAGAATGAAAGTGCATGAGCGGAGCGTCGGCGGCTGCAGCATCGGTGACAGAGGTCAGGCGGCTCGTTCCCTCTCTTGCTCCTTTAGGTTCTTTGTTTCGTTTCAGCTCCGTTCCCCGAATTCCGTCACGTGTCACGCCGGCATATGGAGAACGCCGGCTCGTCCCTGCAGCCTTTGCTTCTGCCAGAATCCTCCTGTAATCATCAGCATGGGAGCCAAACTCGCTCAACAGCCAAACTCTGGGATATTTCAGCAACACTCCTTCACAAGGTGAACGAGTGACACGAATACAGAGGAGCAACATGTGACTGTGTGGGATGTTTGCATTCCAACCAGAGTTAAGGCGCTTTTTTTCCTTGTTTTTTTTCTTGTTTTTTTTTTTTTTTTTTTCTGGGGAGAGACAATTTGTCTCCGTTCTTGTTCCTGTGCAGAAGCATCAGGCCGGGATACCAGCGTGGCACACACACGGGCTCTTTTTGACAGCTTCTGTGATTGCACAATCGTTAACTGTGTCCTCCTCCAGCCTTGGTCAGACTTGATTTTGGATACTTTAAGAGGGACAATGGAGAGTAGGGTTGGAGATCCCTCTGACCTCTTGAGAGTACAACTCGTGACATTCACAAGAGATGGCATTCCTGCTGATATGTAGACGCACTGAAAGAGCATAAATAATGAACAACTCTATTAACTGAAGGAAGAAAAATCTGCTCTCACCCTCACTTCTCGGTTCTCGAAGTTTCTTCTTCTTCTTTTTTTACATGCATGCTTAGAATATTTCGATGAATATCCCACTAACAGTTATCAGGCTAGGCATCATCATTGGCTGGTATTTCAATACAGACCGCCAAAAACGGACACCAGAAAACAGCAAAAGAGAAAACAGAGCGAGAGAAAAGCATCTCTGCCGATACTGATCTCGATGACTCATTAGCAGGGCACAGAACGATGAGTCCATGTTCATTTGCAGAAAAAGCAAACTGGTTAGGAGAAAAAAGAAAATCACTTTTTTTTTTTTTGAGTTTGATGTTCAAAACATCTTCAGGCCAACATAGAAAATAAAAAAAGGAAAGAAAATGTGTTCATAAGGGAGCCCACTTTAGATATCTGAGGCTTCACATGAAATAGCAAAAATAATGATGAAAACAGCATATATGAGTCCAAAAGTGGCTCTGAGTCTACGTGTCTACTAAACTGACATGACGTTGGGGAAAGATTTCAGATCCTCCTTTTGCCATCTCTTTTCCATAATCGTAATGTTGCATTCGGACACTTTGCTCCTCAACATCATTTCTGCCAGAACGCCAGATCTTTCATGTTAAATTAAAAATCATTAACGGAACAAGTATTCATTAGAAGTGTCAAAATTTGCTTCAGAGATTAGGTGCAGAGCTGGTTAGCCTCCGGGAAGGCATGGTAGAGCGGTGGAAGCGGGACGAAGTCAACAGCTGTACAGCCAGCAGGGATTTCATTTTATAGTAAGTGTACATGGTTAAAGGTCACCTCTGAGCAGGAAGGTTCCACGATGGAGTCTAGCTTCAGTTTTCTGTAGAAGTGCGGGTTTGACTGCCTAACCTTATATGGTATTTTAAAAATGTGAAAAAAACAACTATTCTGAATCGGTTCACACTTTACTTAAGCATTCTGGACCCTCCTTTCTGTACCAAAAAAAACAACAAAAACATTCCATGAAATGGATGTTAACTAAACCTTAAACTCAGATTTGTATGAGCAAACCCAAGTGCATGTACAGGATTTTTGTCTTCTCCATGTAGGAGGCATGTAAAGAGTGGCAGAGGCAGGGCCAATGCACTCGCGCGCAGGACAACTAACCTCGTTACTCACTTGAAGCGATGACATGGTGCGGAGCTTTCCACCACTGCCAAGACCTCCCCTGCCTCCCCCCCAGGTCAAACGCCTCTGGGATCCAAGCCCAGAGAGTGGTGAGCTAAGTATCGCAAATTACTTTCACGCACCGCTGGCCAGTGCCTGCGCATACACTGCCTAAAAAAAAACAAAAACAAAATACGACAAATGGCTTGGATCCGCACACATCCGCCAGTGACAGTCGTGATTACTGCATATGTTTTCGTGTTGAAGCTTTTATAAAGCCTAAATAATGCTATTATTGCACCGAAGCGACCTTGTACTGCATCCCGTCACATATAAAGGCATTTTTTTTTTGTTGACTCTTAGAATAATCACTGCGCTAAACACAGCAGATATAGACCTGAGCCAAGTGTTAAACATTTCCAGCCCTTGACAGCAGAGAGTGCCAGTGCGTTCCTGCAGCTTCCAGTTCTGCTTTGGCGATCCCTTCTCCAATTACAGCCCAGCATGTTCATGGATATTATGTTTCCCTGTCGTTTCAGCGTTCATTAAGAGAGAGCTGCAGTAATGACAGTTCAGCGGACACCCACGGCTGTTTTTTACGACTCAAATTATAAGCCAAACGCGATGAAATAATCCTCGGTGTGATTCTAAAGTCCAGATGTTGCGCTGGTGCACGGCTCTGTTCGGCACAGCTAACTAGTCTGTAACAGCTGCTTGTCAGTTTACAGGCTTGATTCTTAATTGAAAACTCGGGCGTCCGTCTGTCTGTTTACGCCTGTTCATGAGTACATCATCTGAATCGCCTGATGTCTACGAGAAAATCCACTAATGCCGTAAAGAAATCATAGAAATCGATGCCAGTGATGCCAATTAGCTAAAAAAAAATCCTGGCAGCCCTCTCACAGCTTGCAGCTACACACCTCATTATATCGGCGTTTAATCCTTTAACTTCTTTAAAAATGAGTTTCATTAGACAATGAACTAGCATTCGACATAAAAACAATGGCCAACAGATAGCAAAAGGTCAATATTTTAAACCAATCAATCTTGGGAGACCCTTTTTCCCAGAATCTAAAGATAAGGCCTTTTTTTATTTATTTATTTATTTATTTATTTTTTAGAATTTTAGTGCTTCATGTTGTCGTTTAGTCTAATTAGGGGGAAAAAGTTCAAAAGTTGAGGCGCCCGTCTGAAAGTTCTTAAAGACAACTCTTGAACAATCTGGGGTGGTACTTCTATTCTCAACAAGTAATTGGGATGAGTATTCTGCACCAGGTCTGGTCATGAGCGAGTGGTTTGATGAGCCAAATGCTTAGAAGAAGACAGCCAATTTACAGGCCAGTGTGCACGGCGGACGTGACCAGCAGCTCACCGGCGCTGCATCAGTCACCTGCCAGTCAGCGTCCGTGATCATCAGCCACTCGACACTTGACCTGCCGGTCTAAGACATTCCATCTCCTCCTGCTAAGTTTCATTTGAGATTCACTTCGCTTCTGATTTTTGGTCAAAACGTTGGGTAAAAGTAAAATTCCCTGCCTCCGTAAAAGGCTTTTGTCTGATGCTACTGTACAAACTTCACTTCAAAAGACCTGGGACTATAATTAAAATACAGTGTTTGGGCTTAAAATCAGTGCTTTTCCTTGTTCCTGTGATCCCAAATTTCTTGCTGATGCATGCCTACCTCAGCTATGTGCATGCGAAGGTGGACGTGTGACGCCATGAAGCAATGTAAGTGAACCCGGGTTAACCCGACCGATGGGGGAGGGTTCTATAGAACTCAAAAAGAGCCCTACCTCGTTCGCAGGAGCGCCCCAGGTACCCGGTTCCAGAGCAGTCACACACGTAGCGGTTCCAGCCTTCCCGGCAGACGCCGTTGTTTTGACAGGGGTTGCTCAGGCACTGTTTGGGAGGCTCCTTGGAGCATGAGGGCTTGACCCCGGCTGCCTTCTGGACCTCGGCGAGGCGGCGGACATCCTTGCTCTGTCCGTCGATGAACAGATCCCGAATGCAGCCCACATAGCCGTAGTTGAGTAACGCTGTCCACACCTCGGTCGGGAACACCAGCCCCAGCTTGTTCTCTGGGAGACCTCCAAGGTAAAGATTGTCATCCAAGTCCAGGATCTCACTTTCTCCAGGGGCCGTGTAAGCAGTGCGGAGAGTGTTGATAGAAATGGTACCTAAAAATAAAGGAAACATTGTGAAACATGTGCTCTCACATTTGGCCCTTTATCCCTCCTCTTCCTCTCACACCAAATATCTGCATATCCTGCATATCACATTTATACATCATCATATATTGATCCTATCTTCATTTTTATGTCAGTATAATTGACACAATCCCCTAACCTTCGTGTCCTTTCCATCTCAATCTGGCCTCTTATATTGTGTCTCTGCCCAGCCTATGGTCTCACTGTCAGAACCTCTTCAGAAACATGTTAGGAGAGCCACTCATACATGGTTTGATGAAGAAATTAGCTTAATTAGTGCTATCTATCCAGACAGAGTCAGGGTTTTCTTCATTTACAGTGACTGATGAAGGTTGATAACACACATTAATCACAGGACAGCTAGTCTATTAGCAGCCTAATCTGGGATCCCTTGGAGTATCTCTCCGTTTTCCTCGGACTTCCCATAATAAATCTTCTTTATCTATAAAGCAGTGGTCATAAAAAAAAGGGGAGAGGAAAAGAAAAATTATTGCTGCCTCTTTCGTTTCAGCCGGCCAACCGACTAAAAAAATAGGGGGGAAAAAGTCCATCATAGCCATCTTTTAGAACTTGATTAACGGGCCCAGGGTAGGTTTTTTTTTCACTCTGTCTCTCTGTATGTTTGCCCCTCTAACACATAAACCTGTGCTGAGACTTTGTGTGTTTCGTCGCCATGATTTATTGCCCTCATTCAGGTTTAATTCTCGATCTGGAGCGCGGTAAACAACATAGGACATGACTGGACTGCAAAGCTGCGGAGAGGAAGGCCTCACTGACTCAGACCGGGGTGATTAATTTGTATATGGATCCGTTACTCTCGGAGTAGAAGCCATTGTGAATCGGTAAGTAATGGCGGCTGCCTCCACTGCCCGAGTTTGCGTCCAGTAATCTATACGCCATGCTGCTGAGGATCCACTGGCCACTGACTTTGGAGAAGAGGGGCCGTTACATCAGTAGTCAGGTGTAAGCCCTGGCAGAATTAGTATGAGCCAACCAGTAGCTTCAACTAGATAGATAGATAGATAGATAGATAGATAGATAGATAGATAGATAGATAGATAGATAGATAGATAGATAGATAGATAGATAGATAGAGCAAACTGGAATAAGACAGGTCGGCAGCTGAAGACCAAACTCACAGTAATTAACCTGATCCCACTAACACTGTCTAGCTCTTTCCTCAGGCATCTGTTCTCGCCACCTATCTATCTAATGTCCCAGCTTTCTCCCACCGCAGCAGCTGTTGTGACTTCCAAGCTCTGCACACTTGGCAAGGGCCACACATCATGCAGCCAGAACAGCTCCCTTCAGGTTCCAGCTAACGAGCTCACTACATCAAACTCATTAGTGAGGCTTTTTTTTTTCTTCTTCTTCTTTTTTGGTCAAGCAGGTGTCTGTCGTGGCATTGTGATGGTAGTGTCTACACCCATACGTGTCCCATACGTCCTCAGTGTATGATAGAAGTAGCGGTGGACTCTAGAATGAAAAGATTCCCTTCTGTTTATAGTGTACACTTTGTGAGCACTGGATTAAAAAAAAAGAGTAATAGCCTTTTAAATAGTTTAATATCTGCTCATAAATAGTAAAACCACGACACAAGATGTAAGCATGGCTGTCTAAGTTGATAAAAGTGGCACATAGGAGAAAGCTGTCATCATATTTTAGCCATCTGCTCAGAGTGCCCTATTTACTTGTCATGGCCATGTATAGGAAGGCGTAGACAGCAGTGTTTCAGAAGATTCTATGTTATTCCGTGGGGACATCTGCCACCACCACACTAGCAGCAAAAACATACATATGCACATTGGAGGAGCCACTTTCATAGCCCAAAGGGAAGGGGATGTGTCTCCACTAATGCAAGTGAACATAAAAGAGGAGGAGATGGGTAAAGAACAAGATGTTAACAAGGAGATAAAGTTGTCTGGGAAAAAAAAAAAGAAGAGGGAGGGGAATGTATTATGGCAGATAAGAAAGCAAATAAGGGGACACAGTAGCTCGTGATATCTGAGGAAACACGGCAGTTAGAGTAGCTTTAAAAACGGTGACGTGGTTGATAAATATGGAGGAAAATTCAAAGGATGACATACTTGATAACCTCAAAAGACTGAGTGGTGCTGCACCAGTAGCACTGAAGAAGCGACAGATCTGCACTTTCTGCACTGGCTGCAAGGCTCAACATGGCACGATGTCCCTTAACCCCACACACACACACATCCCCAAAACATGTTAGACAGAGGATTACTGCAATCCAGTTATGGCGATACGGCCAAATCTCTCCATGTGATTGGATTCCCCGAAGTGAGGCGCGTCTGAGTGGGCCGTGGGTGGATGTGGATGTGTGTGTGTGTGTGTGTGTGTGTGTGTGGGTGTGTGTGTGTGTGTTTGTGCTGCAAAGTGTGCAACTCAGAGTGTGAAGTAGTGTCAGCCATGCTTTGGCAGGAAGTGAGCGCTACAAGGGAGCGATGTCTGTGTAATGTCTTTGATGAGTGACCTACAGCACTCCCTGGCCCAGAAGCCCTCACTTAAAAGCAGAATGTCTTTTAGCGTCTCTAATGCATTGAGGTTTAGGAGATGCTGTCTTGGAGCGGGGGGCCATTTGTAGGGTTGCTTCCTGAACTAAAAGTTGGCTAAACTCAAGCCTCTAACACCACAACAGTATTATCACATGATGGAGTACAAGATTTGGTTATTCAATAGGGTCATTTGCAATTGGAACTTACAACACTGATATCTTTATATTGGCAGCTTTCTTTCATTTATCTGACCTACAACTGTTTGATACAAAGGCTAAAAACTAATACCATAACAGTGTATCTAAAGTAATAAAATATATCCAGAAATATATGTGATAACTAAATGCTGCCTATATCAACAGAGCAGTTTATTACTTCCACATTCACGCTCCCTGATTCATTTTACTCGCTATGCATCTAGCATTTGGCAGCCGACCGTGCTGCACTGCTGCCAGAAGACTTGTCATGTTTACAGCTGGTCATATGCTGACTCTCCATCTCTTCCACGTGAACGCATGCATGGAAATCCAGAAATCCTTCACGAGGATAATAACCTGCTTTACGTGACCGCTGAATGTGGAAGCTAGGTTTAGCTACCTCAGATACCTGGCAGCCATTTGCACAATATTTGTGAGAATATTCTCACAATTGTATTTATTTTATTAACCTATAATACTGCCTTTTATGTACATAACACACCACAGCACACCCACCAATAAGTGAAGGGAAAAGTAGATGCAGCCCCTCAGTGTGTATTTGACTACATAGTGGTAATTTAGGCAACAGAATAAATACAAAAGTCTGTATTTAGAAGGGCTGTAAAGGCTTTTGTAATACTGGATTTGCACAAATTTTCTACTTCATGCACCATTAAATTTACATGCACCCAGTGGGAAAGGAAATCACACAGGACCTTTTCAAAACAAAAGGACTGAAATACTCATAATATGCCGTGTGATCTATTATACACTCACAAATAATGGTGTTTTGTATGGCTTAAGGGACTGACAACACAAGATTTCAGATATATGGCGACGGCACAATGCACACACAGAGAGAGCGCTAAAACCTGCAAAATTCTCTGTAGCTTTGGAGACTTGGCGAGGACACAAAGGTCGTTGTTTTTGTGTTAATCCACAGACAATGGGAAGTGATCGCAATACAGCGAGCTTTTAGACGCCGCTCTGTAAGAGGTGGCGACTTGAGGAAAAGGGGGGGAAAGTTATTGTGAAATGTCATTAGTGTGGAGCTCAGCACAGTACGGCACAGTGCAGTAACTGTCTCAGTCCTGGGAGAGACCACCTCCTGTTTCCATGGAAACGTAGGAAGGGTAGACAGAGGGAGCAGCAAATGGAGTGAGCTCAGTTTAACAAAAAAAAAAAAAAATAAGATGCTTGATAGCTTTTGTGTATTTGTGTGTGTAATATAGGAGCATGTGGGCATTACAAGACAGATGATGAGCCCAATCTAATTTAGGGAGACAGCCTTCCTTATTGTCTGGCTACCATAATTAGATTTTGTTTAGATTTATGATATTTGAAGTCACCCACATCTTTTCTTCCATGCTGTTTGTGATGAATCCAAAGAACTGAGCACTGCAAAACTATCTGTGATGCCACTGACTCCCCTCAACTTCAGTAACTAAGCTAAATTGATATTGATCAGTTTCAATATTAACAGTTTGGTGATTAATGAACAAATATAAAACACAAACTGCATCTGCTTTCAAGAGGCACGGCTCGATTTAGACACCAAACTGGTGTTTCATGGAGGGGTAATGAAACAGTTAATCTAATTTCCACCTCTTGAGATGGAATGGAAAACATGGTCAAGGGGTATATCTAATTTGCAGCATGACATTGCGAGGCCTTGGCTCTAAGCACACACTAACAAATTGCTGCTTAGATAAGCAGATCAACAGGGACCGGAGCGGTGCTGCCCAGGGCTTAGAGGACAGGATCAGAGAGAGGGCAAAGGTATTTTGTGGCAAGTGTGCATCAGATATGATAACATGTGTCATATTGATTTAGGGGCTGAAGTCATCTGATTTGCATTTAAGTAGGTGTGTGTGATAGTGGTCTTTAACTGTGACCCAGTGGGTTGGACTAATCTGGTATGTAGTAGATAGAGATTGGAAAGATCCAAGTTGTTAAACGCATTGCTATAAAAGCAGAAATTACCTGATCTGCCATCTCTTTGGAAGTCGACATGGTACCACTCTCCATCATTGACTTTCTTGTTGACCGCCCTGGTTTTGGTGGTTCCTGAGCCCATATCAAGCAGCAGGTACAAATGGCCATCGAGCATCTCGATGGCAAAGAAATCCACTTTGGGAGTCTGGGGAATCTTGGAATCTTTTGGCTGCTGCTTGGACTTGCCGTGGCTGAAAAGCAGAAGGCCGTTTGGCTCTGTGGTGCGAAAGTCAAAGGAGATGGAGCCTGTCTTCTTGGCATTCCACTTGTTGAGAACTATGAAAGACTCGGGCGTCTCGAACGTGATGGGGTCCAGGGTGGCCACGTTCTCACATTTAAAGGCCACGGTGCCATGGATCTTCATCTTTGGATCGCCCAGCTTGGCCAACCTGGACAGTTCGAGCCTCACGTCATTGTTTTTGTACACAACCTAGAGAGAAAAAGAAAAAAAAAGAAGAAAAAGTCAGCACTGAATAAAGTTGTTCTAACCAAACAGACGTAGCCCCCAGTTATTTAAACTGGCTTCTACAAGTCAGGAATCTTCTCAGTTTATATTCTTAAGCACACTAAATCAGAAAGATCTGATAAATGGCATTAAATAATGGTATTTTAATAAATATATATAGCCCAGATAGTACTATGTCGGGCAACATTACATATGATCTGATGTTCTTGATTTGCTGAATATTGTTTCTCACAGGACAAATTTGTTACACTTGTGGATAAAGCTGCCCATGTTCTTGATTTGTAGCCACGTGTTCACCTGAAAATGGGGACACATCCGATGGGATTGTGTTTGCGTGGAGCATTATGTTTATCACTGAGTCAGATCAGCTCCCTCCGACTGTTCAGGTAGATGCTCTGAGCGGCGCATTAGAATCAGGTTAGTTAGGCTTAGTTTCTGGTAAATGGGTTTTATGGCTGATTGTATCAGACGACACGGAAAAACGAAAAATAATCTCAGGCTTTTATTTTATTCCCGTATCTTTGTTTTTTTTTTATATCCTGATTTTTTTCTAATTTATTTGTTGCATATGAGATTAAATTAAGGAATAAAATTAATAAAAATATCAATGAAGAGACAAGAATTAAATAAAGTGAAAAAGATGGAGGGATCCATCTTCTGGAATATCTGAATATCTCCCAGAATTACACAAAAAGGGCACACAACTGTGAGTTGTGTTCTGAACTACAGCTGGAGCTGCTGCACGAATTTGTCATCAAGCTAGAGCTATGACAGCTGAGCTATTACTGCACCACTGTTTATTTTGCCGTCAAAACCAACAGCCCGGCGGGCAGATGCAGAGCGAAATCATTGCGTGACGCTGTATCAGGAACAACGCATCCATCAGGATACGCTACATGCATGCCACTGTCCGCAGACCTCTCTAAGGACGCTGGTCTTTAATTCATCTGTAGAGGATGATAAAGGAAGCTTGTCAAGGTAAATTAAGCTAAACGGCTGATTTTACAGTGAACAGGCTTAGTCGATCCTTTTTGTATTGACATCCGCATTGTGCAGTAAAACTAAATAATACAGGACCAAATAACATGGGGAAGAATTATGTATGTCTCACATCTCCTGGGAATGCTTACTGTAACACACACATGCACTATATTCTACATCTGGAGCAATCCAATGGATTGATCTCAAGATATTACAGCAGCTGTAGTTAGCAGTAAGGATGGCTCACACCACAGGGTGCACCAGTCATACTCACTAGGTTGTCAACCCAATTACGACACCTTAGAGATTTGTAGTTAACTATGACACACCCCTTAACAACCAGACTTGTAATGAGTTACACACGCCACACGACACTATATACCGCGCACAACCCGCTCATTAAACAGAGCCGCCTCGGACATCTCAGAGAGGTTGTCAGTGCAGAGGACGGACTGTGCTCGAGGTGTGAAGCCAAAATGTAGGGCAGCAAAAGAGCAGGTGGGAAAAGAAGAGTAGGAGAGGGGAAATCTGGAGAAAAACCACTTGATCTTTCTACTGGAGATTTTGCCATTGAGATATCTTTATAATGTATCCCTGGTGGTTCAGGTAGTAAATGCTGTAGGTCAGAATCCCCATTAAGCACCTAAAATAAATGGTCCTACCACACAGCTTCAAGTGAAAGGTATAAGTTATGAAGCCTTCACTGCAGAAATTACTTGCCAAACCATCTCTTTCGTTACCATTCTCTTTCTCTAGGCGTGAACTATAGAATAATAATGATGTGTACTTCCACTCCTTGTTTTTTTTTACAGTGAAACGCGTGACAAGAAGAAAAGTTTGAGTGGTGCCTTCAAACCCTTGTATGTGTATGAGTGGGATGAGGGGGTGGAAGAGGGAAAAAAAAAGTTTACAAGAGAAAGATGAGGAATAAACTCAAGTAAAGTGTAAATGAGCCAAGGTCAGTCCGTGGGTGTAGGGACGTGTTCTGATGTCCAGGAGGTGAGGACAGTCATAGCGCATACACCCACCAGCCCTAGAGTGCGTTTACCTCCTTCAGGCAGCCCATGAAGTTGTTGCTGACAGGAGATCCAGGCAGGTCAGCCGTGCTAGGGCTCCCTCCAACGTAGAAAAAGTCATCTGAACCTAACATGGTGTAGTCCTCTTGAGTGTAACCCGTGGTGGTTAGAATCCCATCCACGGATATGGTTACCTAGACAACGAAACACATGGAAAAGTGCAAACTGTACTCAAGCCGCCCTTTTATTGTAGCACCAATTACTTTCCTTCTTGTTGTCAATGACAGGTGGGCCCTCCTTTTATTTTAATCCCATTTTCATGTCTGTCTTCAATGTCTTTTTTCTTGTTTTTGTTCATTTTTATTTTGTCCATCTTTATTAGTTGGAAGAGTTGAAACCTTTGAAGGAATGTTTTTGGAGTTAGTGAAAGTAAGTGAACTGCAGAGTTAGTGTGGCCCTAATGCAACTTAAAAGTAATTTAGCAGACACAAAAATGGTGTTAGTAGGATGTTAACTGGGTTAGTTTAATCACCAGTCTCACATTAGTGCGTCCAGCAAAGGGTATCAAAATGTGCCTGGTTAGACAAGGAGCACATGGTCCAAAAAGCACAGTTATCCTGGTTATAGGACAATGACTGAGGAGGTTAGACACAACCGTGCATGCATTTGGCATTTCTTTTTGATCGTAGCCATACAAAAAGAAAATATTCCCATACCCACATTCGGGGCAAAGATTGGTTTTGGGCGATGCATGCAGGGCGCTAACGACCACTACAAAAGCCACAAAAAGAAAAAGTGCCAGAGAAGCAGGGGTTACAAACACAAGTGGGCAGCACGTAAGTACGTAGCCATGCCATGCAAAGTGATTGGAGGGATACGACTGGCTGAGCCAAAGAGCATCAGGCCAGCCGGACGGAAGGAGGTCCTCAATATTAACCACAGTCTGATGGAAAAAGGCTGGAAATGATGCTCCTAAAAAAGGTGAATCAAACAGAATTGGACAGGAAACAAAGAGGGTGAAACCAATGAATGGGCCGAGAAAGAAAAACAGGTTTGAAAGGTAAGCAGAAGAGTACCAACCGCAATTTCCCTTTTTTTTTTTTTTTTTTTTTTTGGTTCTGATAAATGAAGTCTACGATTAAGAAATAAAAAGAAAAGAAAGAGACGGCAAACCCAAGAAACAGTTAGAATGGTGTCTACCGAACAATGTAGTTTGTTTACCATAGCGTGTCCAATGCCTGAGTGCTTTGTGGAAAAGGGGGGAGAAAGGAAATTAAAAACTGTGAACAATAACGACTGTTACTCAAATCATATGATGATCAACACTGTTAGTACATTGTTAAAAACCATACTGGTTAGTAGAATGACACATTCCATGAGTGATGTTAGTTTCAGGAAGCATGTTAGTAACGTCGAGGAAAAGGGGGGCAAAATAAGTTTAACAAGAAAAAAGCATAGCGAGGACGTAAGAGAGGAATTGTCTCCTCTGAGCTTGTCGTTTCTTAACATGTGACCTGATCATCGAGGCAGGAAGGTACGTCTTCACCCAAGTCCGGGTAGGTAATTTTCTGATTGACTCTATACCCAAAAGGCTAAAGCACATCAGCTGACTGTCTTACTGGTCATGAGTGAGACCCAAATTGGCCTTCTGTTGTGTTCTCCAGAGTCCCACTCTAACAACACTGTACCTCTGTTTGGTCTTACTGACGGACTTTAGGATCGTTTCTACTGGAACGAGACAAGGCAAAAGAAGGCCCTGACACAGGAGAGGGGGGTGGTGGGTTGGAGGGGGTGGCTTGATCTCCCCCCTCCCCTCCACAGAGTGTGCGCTCAATATCCTCAGCTTTCCGTCACTATTTGGAGCCAGTTGAATCCATAGGCTGGCCGACAATCGATTGGCTTCGGCAAAGACAAACATTTCCCCTTAAATGAGCAGGAACCAATCAAGATTGTTTTCTTTTGTTTGTTTGTTTTTTAGATACTTGCTTGGATTTCAGTTTTATGCAGGGTTATAAATAGGCAGGAATGTCTGCAGGCGCAATAAATACATTAAGCCTATATAAAGACGTCAGTGGGCCCCGTGCCTTTGGCAAATGGATCATCTGCTTCTGCCACACAGGAGCCAAGCATGACATTAATCACATCAGGCAGAATCCCACGTGTCTAGACCCGGCTTGATGTGGCAGCAGTGCACCTGAACATTTGCGTCATTTTTGAAATTCATCATCTTTGCCTGATTTCTATTATTGTAACTCGTGGCATTTGCATTGGCGTTTGAAGATGATCCAGTTTCTGCACGAGTCACCTTAAAGGTGCAGGCTGGTGAGCTGACACCAGTCTGGCCTACCGGGGAGCTGCTTCTGGACTGAGGATCGGAGAACATTCCTGGAAGTACAGCCTCACAAAATCCTTTAATATTCAACTTCTGTGCAGACAGGTATCTCAGTTGCAAGAGATAATGAGGAAGAGAGGAAGACTCTTTTTGGTTGTTCCACCTGTCCACATGAACAAATGTCCAAACTAAAATTAGAATGGTGAAAGGTCAGAACTCCTCTTCGAGAAACTTTATTACAAGGCTAAAAGTAACTCGGTCTTGATGATGACCCAAGAGCTCCTGGAACGTTGTATGACTGAAAACTGAAAAACTAGACATCAGATGCTACTGCTGGATCCACAGAAACAAAGCCTGGAAGTCTTTACCATCAGCCAATCAGGTAGAGTCAACAGTTGAGCTGAGGACTCAGAGTTCAGAAAGCTACTGCCAGAGGTGATGCCACGATGACCTGTGAATTTCAGCCCAATTCTCTGTTTTTGCCTGTGAACTTTTCCGCTAAACATTTAGCTTTAAATGTTTCCTCCATCAGCATCTCTGCTCCTGCTCCCGTCGGGATCCCGCCCTGGCCCTTGATAATGAGCCGGCATGGCCGCGGGCGAACAGCGCTCTGAGATGAACAGATGTAATTGGCCCAAGCTGCCGAATGAGATTCCTGAAGGAAACAGGTCAGGCAGTTACTCAGTGCTCTCTTGGAAATATGAGGTGAGACTTCAAGGCTACGCTCGTGCGCCTTGACCCCATAGCACCAGCCTTCTGCACTCAAGGCACTCAAACCCCTCCACAGTGATATCATGGAGCCTGAGCGTAAATTCAATTTACTCCTTAATTCATTCAATAAAATATCCTGTCATGTAATGTAATGTCATTTGAGTTAGTGGTTTTCTTGGTTCATCCCTGCTCAGTTGTATTTGTTTCATTTCTACCATAAACCACCCTGATTTAATTTAGCTGCCCCATTAGTGCCTGTAAAGTACAACAATATAGTGCATGATGGTAATGATTTAAGTTCTGCTTCAGTTCCAGATCCATCCCCCTCAGCGCTGTTACCTGACGGAGATTCCTTGTTACTTTGACATCATGCCAATCATTGTCATTAAACTTCCCATTGACCGGCTCCACCAGAGCTTCGAAGGCTCCGGACCCCAAATTAATGACGAGCGAGACGGCCCCGTTTTTCAGCGCCAGGTTGACGTAGTCGGCAGATTTGCCCGTGTGCAGCATCAGGCCGTTCCTCTGCAGGGTTTTGAACGACAGTGTGATTTCGTCACTGCTGCTTTGAATGGGGTTCAAGGACAAATCGTAGCAGAAGAACTCGGATCCTTTGAAGGTGGCGACGTATTCCTCTTTTCCTGCGGAGATAAAGGGAGAGGAAGATCTTGCATTAATATCTTTGCCTCTTCAGCAGTGATGGATGCTTCCGATGACTAATAATTAATTAAGTTACTAAAGCAGCGGTCTGTGGAGTGATGTATGCCAAACAATCACCTACCTGATCCAAGAGAAACGACCGTGTCTAAACAATCCCTACCTGGTACACAATGATCGACCAATCAGGCAAGGCTGTGGGTGGTTGTCAGGAGTGTGACATCACAACAACCCAATTAAACACAATTAAGCTGAAATGTCAGGAGTTTGGTACCAAGCCAAAGTAACAAATGAATGTGTGTGTGTGTGTGTGTGTGTGTGTGTGTGTGTGTGTGAGAGAGAGAGGTGTGTTGTATATGTGCATGCACCATAAGTATGTGTCATTTCTGATACTTTTTGATCCTGCCCAATGCAAAGCGTTGGTTCTGTGATAGCAAAAGAACAGCCGCAAAGAAACATCACCCAAAAGCATCGATCAAAAAGATCCAGCGTTTGGGACACATTTGCACAGCTAACATTGCTCTGCATCCACAAGTCCAGCAGGAGTAATAAAGGGATACTAATGTCATTGCCTACCACATTGAATCTTATCTGACTTCCTAACTCTTCCATTGCGCGTCAGTTGAAATATAGAGCATGTCAGATAGCTTGGAAAAGACTGGTGCTGCCACTGAAAATAGCTCTTCTGCATATGTCACTCTGCATGTAAACAGCGGACTAGAGAAGCAAAAATAACACTGACAACAACTATAATGTTGTTAGCCCAAGTTATAATAAAGTGGCCCCAGTGTTGGAGGGTGACGCTGTGTTTATTCAGGTAACGAACCGTTAAAACCACAAGCGGAAAATAAAACACAAATGGACCAAAGAACTCAATTATCATAAGAGAGCAGAATTATATAAAGTCAAGCATACATTCGAATGCAAGCACCCACTTAAGAGTGAGCTGCAGCAACACAACAAATAAAAAGGGCTGCTGTCCATTACAATTTATCACCTCATTGATTTCTCCTTTAAGGCAATATAGTGCACCACTGGGAAAACTGCAAGAGCCCCTAACTGAAGTTGACTGGAGCTCACCAGCCTTTGGTTATTCCCTCAATGTCGATGTGGAGCATCGGTGAGGAAAACACACCTCTGTTCTCCCCACTAAATCCAGGCCAACCCCATCCATAACACCAGTGACCACATAACAGACAGAGGAAAAACAATGGAATCACTCTCAGCACACACACACACACACACACACACACACACACACATACACACACATACAAAACACACACAAATGCACACATACATGCACACATGCATACACACACCTGTGTTTTCCTGCTCATTCAGGCTAAATTATGCTGGTTTTACAAAAGTGCTGTTAAGGTTGATAGTCTGATGCCCTCATGTTGGGTAACATAGGTGATATAAAGAGTCACGCAAATGCAGAGACTGACAATATTCTAGTAGATTTACTATTTCTGAAGCTGCTTCTATACAAGCAGGATGAAAATTCAAAGAAGATGGCTTTAGCTTGGTTCAGCCCACTCAGTTGTGGCACGGACACAACTGCAACTGACAGTCACATCATCTGAAGCTGAATGGAAGGCACTTGCAACAGGTTTAATTAAAACAGGGAAAATAACCAGAGGGCTTTTGGAATACAAGGCTCCGGGTTGTGAAGACTAAATGCAAACAATACCACAAAAGTCACATGAAGCAAATTAGCATAGCAAAAATAAAAATTTGACCATGTTCACATTTAAAATGAATTTGGAATATGTTAATAAAGCTCCTTCAAATACACTGCAATATTAATAATCAGTGAATAGGAACATTAGCCTTCAGTAAATTAATTTATCCTGAAAAAAGCTTTTGTAAATAGTACAACAAACACTACTAATAATAATGAATAATAATTTAACTCACTTGTTTTGCACATTTACTGAGAGTTTCAGTAATTTGCTATGAAAAAAACAGACACAGCAGTAAATATTTAATCTAGTCAGTCAAATAAGAGAAATGGTAGAATAAAATGAAACTAAAGATAAGTCCTAAATTTGCTTTCATAGTGAGCAGCACTTGCAAAAATGACACCATGTCTCTCCAACACAACATCCCAGCAGCAACCCGAGGTGTTCTCATGCTGCAGCTGACGTGTCACTCAGACGCATCATTTCCCCCCCCCCCAAAAAAAGAAAAAAGGTTAATTGGTCGTAAAGAAGCCGGCCATTGTGCCACGTTGCTCTCTCGGGTGTTTTGACATGTTTCACTCGGTGGGGGGGTGGGTTCTGCGGCCTCCGTCGGTCAATCAAGCAGCAGCAGAGGACGGGCCCTTCCATGCCCCTCAGTCACAACGCAGGCATGGGCGAGCCGAGGAGAGCGAGCCTCTTTTGTCTTTCTCGGAGAACAGAGGACACAAAAAGTCACTAACGGAGTGAAAGTATAGCTCCCGGGGAAGGGCCATAAATAGACTCGGAGGTAAAAACTCCTCATAGACTGTCGTCGCCGGTGACTCAGCCCCTGAACAATAACACACAAGTGTCCAGTAACACCCGGGACGTTTTAGGCTGCAAAATAAAACGGTATCATTCAGACCTATGAGGTCACTATTTGTACGCCTGTCACTCAAAAATTCCCCAAAACAACAACAAAAAAGTCAGCACACGATAGTCGTCTGCAGCAGTAACTGTTAATCAGTAGCGCGTAATTACAATTAAGTGTCGTTCAGGAGCCCCATTCTCAGTGGTGACATTACATTTATGGCTCCTGTGCAGAACTAACAATCACTAATAGCGGGAATAATGCAATTATTCGCCACTTAAATTAAATTAGGCTCATAAAAGTTGAAGAGGTGTGGTGTCACATGCTGCTGAGGCAGACAAAGAGGCGCACCGTGCTTCTTTAAAAATGCGGCTGTTGGGCCAACTCACTCATTTATTCTAAACTGTGGGGCCGTGAGAGCAAGCGGAGGTACAACAGCACCAGCAGGTGGCTGAGAAAGCAGGATGTTACTCATCAATCACAGCACTCCGACGCTAATCTGGCAGCAGCGATGTGGCTGCGGCTGATTTTTAAATTAGCGCGCTCCAGGGGAGGCCCGGGCCGAATCATGACACCAGGATCTAAACAGGACCAGCAGTTGTTGGAGAAATGCATGTCAGGTTTGCAATTATTCCAATTTGTCAGTTTTTCCCTCCGGGTGAAGGAAGTTTGTTTTTTTAGGGTTTTTTTTTTTTTTTTAGACACTGACGTCTATTTGCTCCCACATCAGGACAGCTATGTGTGCCACCATGCTAAACTAGACAAGACCAGACTTGAGTCTTACGTCACCCCCCACGCATCTGTACTATGAATCACATCTGATAAATGGACCGATTTTTTTGGATTATCACATTTCCAAAGTGCACATGAGTGCATCATCTGATTCCTCCCGGTAATCGTATTGTCATGGTCGTCCAAACATTCAGCCTACTTTGCGTCAGCCCACTTTGACTGTGTAGAACGACGTAAAATAAGGAGTTCGTTGTGCCGGACTTGTTTTTTTTTTCCGGGTCTTGTTTGCAGTTTGGAGATAAATGAAGCCCCTGTGACGGAGGCACCTGTGGATGTTTAAGCACTGGTTGCAGCATGACTAAAACTGGATGATGAGGCTCAGCAAAGCCGAGACTAAAGCAGTTTAATCGTCTGCGATGCGGCTCTCTGACTGACACTGGATTTCTTCATTTATTCTCTGCTTCCCCGCTTGACTGGCAGCTTAATAAAACGATATAAAAGTTTGCGTTTGGCAGCCATAAAAAATGAGAGGGAGTTAGACACATAAAGCCAGCATAAGCCGCTTACGTGATGACAGAGAGAAAGTTGTTGTATTCTTCATGAACATATTTCCCGACATATTTATTACACCATTCAAGGTTCAGTGCTGTGTTTCAACTCTCTCCTTGCGCAGTCAGCTTTTTTTATTTATTTTTTTTTCTCAGCTTTTCTTGTTTTCCTTTCGCTCCTACAGTGAAACTTAAATCTCTCTGTCATTGACAGTGAAGCATGAGGGGGTCAGAAAGCCTCAATTAGCTCAGCTAAACACACCCAGGAGTTATCAGCATGTGTGAATACGTGCGAGGCTGCACATTTAAAGTTCTGTCAGACGCCACACTGCGCTCACTTAGCATAGGCTGTCATTTAGATCTGCAAAAAGAAGGAAGTGTTACTGCTCTTGAGTCTCCACTCACCCTGAAACACTTCTGTTCTTTTATTAATGATTTTCTTTGGATATTTTTTTCCCCAACATATTTTGACCTTAAAATACTGTGCCGTCTTACTGAGATTTTGCATAGCTGATAGTTGATCAAATTTCTACATCCAAACACAAATACATGTGTTTTGCAATCAAGCTACAGAATATACATAATCTAGTGAGTCTCTATTGCAACAAACTCTAATCAAATAATGATTCATTTATTCAACGTGATATTGACTTTGTTGAGCCCATCGCGAATAAAAGTGCCCTCTAGTGGCCTGAAATAAAAACTTGCACCTTTTATGATGCGGTGAACTGTCACTAACTGATAAGGTCAAAGTTCACAGTTGGACATCATTTCATTTATGCAAACATTTAAGAACATTCATTTCCAATGAATTTCCCTAAATTTAGTCTAATTTTACTCATGCTGCTCATTCCGTGCACATTCCTTCCTCTGTTCTTTGGAACAGCATACAAGGAGCTTCACAATTGGAGCTACCTCTTTTCTCTTTTTATAACCTCTGACTGACTTATCCTGGGTGTGACCCCGAAGCAACTCAATTTGCTCCCATGGTGGTGTCGTTATCTGCGAGAGGCCATAACGTGTGTGTGTGTGTGTGTGTATGTGTGTGTGTGTGTGTGTCAGGGTGCATATTCCACAGATTTTTAGAGCAATCACCGCTCCGGGTTATTTCCACACAGTTGCTGCTGACAGCATCGCGGATGAGACCGCGTTTAACAGATGGTGACAAAAAAAAAAAAGGAAAAAAAGCCTCAGACTCTGCTGCTGTTGTTCTGTTTTCCACGTTATTTAGCGTCGGTACCAACAATGCATTCAGAAGAACTAAAGCGCTGTTAATCAAGATGCTGGCCAAAGTAGAAACAGAGGATTTAGGCTTTAAATAATGATATCAATGTGGCTCAGACCTGCAAGATAGGACATTTTTCATGAACACCCCCTATATGTATATTTCTGAAGATAAAATGAAGGAAAAAAAAGAGCTGCATGAGCTTTAATGAATCTAAATACCCAGCTCTTACACACTTAAGCACAGGAAAAGAACCATATTTACAGCAACTGCTGGCACAAAGCTGAAATGAAGGTCACACTTCTATACTCTTATTAATAACGACGACTGTACCTGCTGTATTATGTATGTAACAGCTCTCTGCCTTAAGGCTCGTAATGCAGTGCAAAGCATTTTACATTTATGCTCTTTTGCTGATACATTAGTATAGCCTATAAACTCCCCAAAAAAAGCTCTGACAGGATTTACCACTGGGTGGGAACCAGCCCATCAGTACCTCTAAACACAACTTAGCTGTGGAAATGACTGTGCTTCAGCCTGGAAAGAGTCCACAAGTGCAGAGTCTCGAGCACCCAGACACAAAAATACCTCATTCAGAGCTGCAGGTGTCATCACTGATACCTGTGAGGATTCATCCATGCATGAAAGCCAACTGCATGTGAGTCTCATCATGGGAAAACTGTCCACAATTATTATAAACTGACATCTGCCACATGTTCAAAAGCTGCTGTTTTGCCCACATCTCGAGCAGCAATCGTACAATATTCAACACTACACTTAAATGATCCCAAAAATACCTGACAGGTGGGCCATTTAGTTAGATCTTTAAATGCACTCCCTAACTGCAAAGGGCATTCTTTTTAACATCAACTCCTCCTCAACGCGTGACTTTAATACCCCTGGAATGAGATAAAGTGTATCTGACGGCCCCGTGATATATTTGCTTCGGAAATGCAGTCGTAAAGCCTCCCCGCCGACTCAAGTTTATAAATTCAGCAAGAACCCGACTGGACAAAAACATCAATGCAAAGAGTTGCAGATATGCTCGTAAAAAAAAAAAAAAAAAAAAAAAAACAACCAACGCGCTCGGGCAAACATACACCGAGCAGCACACTTCCAGCTGCAGGGCTCTCATTTGCTCTCAGCCCATTAGAAAATCACAACAGCATTACAGTGAAGAGGGAGTGTAATGTTCTGAATACTAATCTGCAAAGCCCAATCCATTTCTACAGAGTAAATCCAGGGGATAATAGTGTAAGCCTTGGGGGAGATTGAGGGGGGGGATCAATATCCTCATAAAAAAAAAGTGAGGCATTTTTGCATGAATGTATGGTCACCTCTCCTGAGCGGGCAGCTTGTTACATGATATGATGGAATCGTCAGCGATAATTGATCATAACTGCTGCTATCACAAGGTTAATGGTTTGCGATCAAACTGCAGGAACAGGTGTGTAGCTAACATTCGAGAGGCACTTCCTTTCTGGGTGAGCCCTATTTCAAACCTGATCCTCACAATAAGCATCCTAACAAGCTGCTCGGTTTTGAACGCCCCCCCCTTCTGTCAAGGTTGTGGCACTGACCTGAAGTGCATGCTGTGAGAGAGAGTGGCGTAGGTTAGCCACCACTTTGATTACAGCAGGGGAGGAAGCCGAGTCTGACTGTAAGGGATTTGGCAGATGTCTGATTTGGGTCATATACGCGGAGACGCTCCTCAGACGAGAGCAAAGTCAAGAGGCGCTGAGGCATGTCATTGCACAGAAATAATTCATGTGCTAATTACGGCGCCAGTGTGTCTCTGGATGAGCTCTGCAGAGCCGCTCTTGTCTCTGCAGCTCTCCGCTCTGTGATCCAATCTCTGTCCGACACAGTATGAATCCTTGATAGTGAGGAGACGACTGAACACATCAGGGAAGGCACTTTCTTATCCTTATCCGCCGTCCCATCCGTCACCACGCAGACGATGCATATACATCAACTTCTGCGCTGGAGCTGCGGAGCCTCTGTATCCTTTGTTTGTCAGAAGAGTCGGAACAATGCTGCTTAATTATCTGCTATTTGGAAAGCTGACTGCCTTGCTCAGTGTACTTCAGCCCATTTGACCCATTATCAAAAACACCAACGCATAAAAGCGACATAAAATGTCTGCATTTTTGTTACAGGGCAATGATAGTTTTAATCTCATCATGCGCATTTCTTATTTTCTTAATTTAAACTTAAAGACAGGTTTGATAAAAGAAAAACAAAACAAACAAAAAAAAATGTTGTGCTCTAAAATTGCAAACTTTACAAGATTTTAACTCAACGTGTCAACGCTTCGCACAAAGTAAAACCTATCTAATCATCTGTGACAGGAATACTTACGGCTGCATTTTATGAGCTGCCAAAACAAATTAAACCACCTCGTTTGGAATGACATGATCACGTGGGATGCTGCCTCAAAATCCCCTCCCCTGCATGCGCCCCCCAACAAACAACACAAACATCACCTGTGTGTGAACCAGCATCCCGGAGCTGACAGTCATGACAAATCAATGATGCCGACTGCATGTCTTTTAACAATGATTTAAAATGATACATGGAACCAGTAAATGCTTCCAGACTGGGAGTAGGAGTACTGGAACTCAGTGGTGGCTGGTCCATAGGGGGCGCTCATCATCGTTACAGAATTTTATGGTCTTTGTGCTGAAAGTAGTGCCCTCACTACAGAAAACACACTGAAAATCTTGGTTTAAAAAATAAAAAAGCTCATCAGTCAGTCAGTCAGAGGGATGGTGACGGTGTAATATGGTTGAATACTTTGAAATGTCAATATATTAATATGGAATATTATTTTACAAAACGCTGGTATCCAGTTGTTTGTGTTCAGTTTTTTTCTGTTTTTAGATCTGACCTTATGTGCGGAATTTACAGCCCCACCTCAAATATTTTTCACCAGTCGCCACTGCTGGAACTATATTATTCCAACATCTGTACACTGAGGATGGAATAACCTGTGACCCCTGTGAGTAATCTCTACCTGCCTATCTATAATATGCAAACTTTGTGATCGAAGTGATGGAAACATGCCATGCTAAGATATTCAAAGCTGCAAGTTGGACCAATTTATTGAGGAATAAAGTCGGGTGTGTGCATGGGGGGGGTGTTAAAGGCATGGGTGAATCTTTAAACTGTTGCAGCTCAATGATTTCATGAAAAATCAAGTGAATAAAAATGAGCAGCAGTCATATTTCTGACCTTCACTGGTTAAATAGGTTAGAGTTATAGCGGGACTGGGATGCAGGCCTGCAGACCACCTTTGCTTTGAGAGCATCAAAACAATAAGTGTCATATTTGACCGTCTTTCCTTCATGGATGAGCAAAAATGTGATGTTTTGGAGTGAATAAGCAATATATATTCAATTAATATCCATCTAGGATCTCCTCATCTTCCACCTCCAGCTGCCTCACTTGCACTATTTTGTCCTTTGAGTTCTGAAATCAGCACAATGAGATCAGACTGTTCATTTGGGCCTTTCATCCTCTAACATCAGCAAGGTGGCCTGTCTGCCAGGACCGGTTCCTTCCGCAGCGCTGATGTGAGATAAATGTGCCCTGAATCCAAAAGGTTTTCGTCTCTTCCTCACCCAAACGAGAACAAGCCCCCCCCCCCCAAACAAAAAAAAAACAAAACAAAAAAACAAAGAGTTTATTCTTCAGCCTTTTCTTTGTACAGATTTTGTTCAGTTGTCAGCGGTCACTCCGAGGTTTGCCAAAAGCCCACGCGTGCTAATTTCCCTGTGGTGAAAGAACACAGTGCAATGCGCTGTGCGGCATCATTGCATGTTTAAGTGGGCGCTCCAGTGAACAATGTGCTGCAGGACATTAACGCTTGACAGAATCTCAGCATCACCTCACCAAGCTGCGGGGGCGAGCTCACTAAAGTCGGTACTTGGACACCAGTATTCCAACTTTCTTTGATATAGTGAACTTTTTACACTTGATTTCTCTACAATGTGTGCAGAATCAACTTGCTCCTCTGGGTAACAGAGACCTTAAATATAACCGACATCACACTTGCACCTGAAAAATTCCAGGACGAGAACGAATTTCACACCAACGCATGTCGCGCATTTTTTTTTTTTTTTTTTAACTTCACCTGTTGCAACACCAATGGAAAAACAATTTTTCTTTGTGTCTGACAGAGAGCCTTCCGGCGATGAGTAAGGCGCATTGTCTGCAGCAGAGGAGCCGACTGTCTGCACTGAGGGAAGGCGAGAATCTCTGATAAAGGAAGTGAAGTATGTCAATAAGACCCCCTCAAAGGGTAAAACACGCCACCGAAACAGGAAGCTGTACTTACCAGGTAACGGGGACCATTGGCCCCACTTCAAAGCCCCAGATAAACAGTTCTTTAGAGGTTTTTATGAAAGGCAGACTGGTAAGAAGTGAATATGATGTAGACTAATTAAACTGTTCTGCAGAGGCAACAAAGCAATCAGCATCAACAAAGCCATGCAGCTGTAATTTGGTTAATCTTCTCCTTTGCCTTCCTTAACTCGATCAGTCCATCGATGTGATTATAGCGACGTTTACATGGAGCACTTTTAAATAGCTGCCCCTCCTTCCTCTCGCATCGGTGATTGACGGGGCCCCGCCTCTTCACCTTCATCTGCGAGCTCGGATTTCCCGCCGGCTAAAGATGCCGACCGGCAGCAGGAAAACAACTCTCTTTGGGGCGTCAAAGCTTTCGGCGGCTCAGCGGCCCCACTGACACCGGACCAAGGTCATTTCATAATGGGTTGTCCGGCTGCCACTCTGCTGTCAACAGGCCTGACCGATGAAGGGGAGCGCGGCGAGTTACGGCGACAGGAGTCAAGGCTACGGGGGCTTGATAAAGATCAGCCTCTATCAGGAGAGGAAACAGCAAAGAAATAAGGGATGGAGGGAGAAAAAAAACGATGATCCGGCATCTTGCCCCCTAAGCCTTCAAAGTGTTGACAAATAGAGGTGTTTTGTTGCTGGCGTCGGCGAGGCCCTCCCCTCTCCGCTGTTTTGACTGGGGCTGAGGAAAAAGTGCACATGCGCACGTCAGCAGCAGAGAGCTATTGACGGTGTTACGGTTCTTTATCTCAGGTTTCCGTCGAAGCCCGCGAGTCCTGTAAGTGGATCGGTCGGGGGATGAATGGATGGGGGGGGCTCCCTGGCAACAAACAAGTTTTGTTTGAAAAGTTGTTCGTGTAAGAAATACAATTATTAAAAAAAAAAAAAAAAAAAAGAGCTTCTGAGTGAACCATCTTTCCCTTCATACAGTAAGTTAACTTTCATGTAGATTTTAATCACGTATTGGGTTTCATCTTTTTATAATGAAATTCAATCCCTTAAGATTTAAAGCACCGCTACGGTATTTTGTTAGTGATGTGGTTCATAGTACTATAAGCATTTGATAATTTCAAGCAAATCCACAATTCCTGCAGATCTCAACAGAAGAAGGAGTTTTACAAATTAATTACAAGAACAGGGATCTGAGTTCTGCTTCTCTGATGTGCTCTGCAGAGGCTTCTAAAACAGCAGGACCAGCGTTCCCAGCGTGTGACGTTAAAACAATGCATTTGAGACAGAGCGCTGAACACTGTTGCTCCCCGGGCCTGTAAAACACCGTCAGTGCTGATACATTTTTATCACATTGGCATTACAGATACGGGAAATAAAAAAAAAAGAAAAAAGAAGTGTTTTTTAAGTGAAATTCATGGAGGGCAGACGTTCTCTGCAGCGGAAGCTCCTCTCCCGCTCTCCATCAGGGCCGTAACCTGGGCCATAACCGAGCTGTTTCACCTATCGGCGGCACGCAGCCACCTGCCGTAGAATTCGCGGCTGTTTCCGCCATATGCCGCGATGTTCTGCCAAGCTACCCTGGCCCGCTCTGCCTTGAGCAAATTTCATTATGGAATGGCTGAGGGTGCTCTGTGCTGCTCATTAAGGCCATCAGCGTGGCACGTCACCGTCTGCAGCACACGGGATGCGGGAGGTCGAACAGCCTAGTTTTGAAGACCAGTCCCAGAACTTCTATAGTCGGGAAACTTTTTCTCCTTTTTCTGCACTCGTCATGGAGAGTGCATTTGTTATAATAAGTGGTCCTACTTTATATAATATCTAAGAAGTGTTGTGAGTTGACCCTTGATATTATGACATGGACCTCGGAGTTAGAGAAGAAAAAGTAAAATACACATTTCCTTTAAAACTGATAAGACGTTAAAATTGTATTTATGCAAATCCAACGAATTATGGAGAGCATTGCCATTTCACCAGACATGCTTTGCACCGATTAAACCGTACATGCTATCCTGGCTTGTCTAAATCTACCAGGTTGGGGAGCTAAACAGCAAACAAACTCCTGGCACGTGGGTCATCCGTGTGCGTTTGGTAGGACAGAGCTAATTCTGCAGGAGATAAGACTTCCTCACCGGTACGCACGAGCCGGAGCCGCGTTGCCGCGAGGCGGTGGCAGCCATCCACTAACACGGTCAGCGTATTGCCAGATGGAGCTGAGCCACGGGGATCAAATGGAGAGTCGTGCTGCAGCAGGAATCCTGTCAGCTGACGCCCACTGACTTTTTGCTGTCGCACCCCTCTCCACTGTGCCTGAAAGCACGAGCCGCCTCCCTTTGCTCAATTACGACCGTTGCGGGAGTTGAATGCGAGTGCCAAAATGATCATCTTTAAGGTTGTTTACCCGTTCTTCGCTCATCCTTTGGGTCTTCATGCGAGAAGGCCAATCTGTGTCCTGCGCACACAGGAGCGGAGCAGCAGAATGTTCACTCGGCCATGAACCCAGGGTCATCACAGTGCGTTAACCCTCGAATGCAGCTCCTCGCTAAAGCACAATAATATACTGTCCTTGTATTCCTCAAGGTCCTCCCGATTTTTTTTTTCCCCAGCAGGTCAAGAGAAAGGTCACATAGTTGTGAGGAAAAAAAACCATCAGTAATATTTGAAAAAGGGAGCAAACAGGACTCAAAGCAACAAAACCTATTTGGAGGAGCCTCACTTAGCATGTCGCTCCACCATCTGAACGCGTGCCTTAATAGCCGTTGGAGTGATGCATGTTGAAAAGTGTATCGATCTCTTCTCAATGGACCTTTGTCAGAGATGGATGAGATACAATGGTGACAAATCAATGCAGTGAGTTATTTAATGGCTCCGCATGTCAATAACACCGCGCATCATCAGGTACACCATTTGTGTTGTTCCTCCTGGTTTCTGAGTCGAGCTGCGCGGCAAATTTAACACAGTGCACAACTCTGAATTCTGAACACCGATTTTGTGACTTTTTTTTTGCTGATTAAGTGTCATTGTCCATGTGCACTATAAAAGTAGGAACAGTGATCAAAATTGTGGTTTGTTGTTAGTGTTATTAGTTGATAAGATATAATGCTGTTTTTTTATTATTTCAACTAGAGCTGCAATTTGATAAGACAAATATTCAATTTAGATTCCACCTTTATCTGGGGAAGATCCAGGCTGATATGGAGTGAAGTATGGAAGAAAATTCTATTTAAAGAGATAAGGGCCTTTTATGGCTTTAGAACTAAAATGAAGTCAACATCTGCAGAACATCTTTACAGAACAGACAAGTCCGCTTTGGAAAACAACACTGCATACATTGACACAAATGTAAAAATAAACCTGTTTTTGATCAAGTTTCACAGCTCTGGCACCATGGAGGACTTGCCTTATGACCCTCACCAGCAGTCATCACGTCTGCTCCGGTATCTGCCCTCATTTGCAACAACTCCAAAGAAGATTAAAATAGCCAAGTACATGAGTTTCAACAAAGTTTGTAGGTCGAGAGATGCAGAACTGGGCCCTTGAATCATTGGGGGGACGCTCTTTGCTCTTTGTCTCTCTGGTCTTTCACTTTGACAGGATAAAATTGTCCTTCTCCTATGACCCCGGGGGTGGCCGTCTGTCAGCCAGCACTGACACCAAACCAGCTTCTAATGGCTCTTAAGCCGTAAACATAGCTCCAAAGCTGACAGCCTGGATCTACGGCCCTATTAACTCGTATCAATCCGACACAAAAAGGAATTAGTGTTGTTGGGAACTTCAGGAGAAATCAGGGAAGAATCCACAGTCACGCACCACTGAAATGCAAACTCAGTGGATTTATATTTACAGGTCTGCTCAAAGAGGCCGCTATAATAGAGCACGGTCATTTCAGAGGCACTTCAGAGCCTATGAAAAATTCATAGTTCGTTCTTTATGGTAAATGCTATTGTTCTGTCTTGTGAACATTCGTTTTGCATTAAGCCAAAGACGGGCAAATGGGCTGGTTCAGCCGCTGGTCAACTGGAACTGGTTGACGTGAAATGCTTTCCAACATCACACGTGTAGTACCAAAGACTCAGCTGATAAATATTTTACCCCCCCCCTTTTGATGCTTTTGTAACACACTTTTGTAATTATGACTCCAGCAGTGGTTCTCTTTAGGATCTTGAGCTTTCTCCATCAATAAAATCAACTAAACTCATCAAGCCACTTTTTAAGCCAAAATTACCTCATGCTTTCTTTCTTCCTGAACAAAACAAACAATAAGCATGATGTTTAAGGCTCCCCACTCTCTTTCTGCAATTCCCCATTCCAGACCACTAACTCAAACAGTTCCTTTCTTGGAATCTCGGCCATGTTCAGCTATAGTATTCTAAAGACAAGTCCAAGTCTGAAGTGGACGGCATACAGCTGAGGTGGCTATGCTAAAGGAGGGATGGGTACAAGAAAAATCTTATCTTCACCCCACAGATGAATTAAACTCACACTCAAACCTCAGCTAATTAAGGATAGCAGGGTAAAAGGTAAAGATTTATTAACAACTGATTGGCAGGAGTTCCAATTTCACACAGCTCATTATTTATTTCAGTGTGTGGGGACGGCACTTTCAGACTCCATTTACACACTCACGACATCAGATTACAGCAGAGCTTTTAGCATTCTGTGGCAGTGTTAGTCAACTCACTGTACATTAATACTGTTGAAAGAGAATCTGAAATATTACCATTACTGTATGTCTGGTGTAAATTGCTCTTGTACAGTTGCAGACAGAAGTTGTTTACATGAAAAACAATTCAGGTTTGCATCCTCAGCACTGAGCCTCTTTGATTTTTAACTCTGTAGACATGACAGATAAAATTAGGCATCGCTCATCTTCAACTAAATATCTACACAAGTTCTGACCATTTTTCAAGATACCTACAAGATAAAGTCCACTAAAATGTAATCCTGACTAATGGGCTATTGCAAAGCATGCTTGGAATTAATAAAAATGTTAACTTGGCGCAACAGCCACTGTCAATTATTTATCACATCCTCATAATTTGATTTAAAAATCAACAGTGAGCACATCAAAAGTGGAAGGAGAAAACTGCCCGGTGACAAAACTGCATAAATGTAACACCCATCCTCATGAATGCTGTCAGTGCCTCCGACTCCAAGGTTACCTGTTTTAGCCTTGGCCTCCCTTCCTCCCCTCCCAGCTTAACATTCAGAGCATCCCAGCCGCCCTGCGGACCACAGCTCATTGTCAGGACGGCGAGCGGCGCTGATAGAGAAGAGGGCAGGCCTCTGGCCGTAAAAAGCAGAATATATGAATGCGGACGGAGGATGGGAGCAAACAGCCGACTGCAAAGGAAGATAAAGCAGCCTCGCTTGGGGAGCATCATAATTCAGAGTAGATCCAATGCCAAACAGGGTGCTGACATCATCAGGCTGGGCCAGACATTTGGAAATGATAGGCTCCAAAACATGCCCGCATGTCAAACACAGGAGATCGTCTTTCTCGCACCTAAAACAAACAGCTCCGATAGGAAAAGGTGGAAACTGTAAAATAATTTTTCACCCCGTGCAAACAGCATCCAACTGACAATTCTACACATCACAACGCTTTATCTGAGTGAAATACAGTGGTGAAGCTGTGGTTCTTGACCCTGCAGAGAAGGAGGGAAATACATGCATTCATTGTTCTTGTGTGATGATGTAGAGTTGCTTCATTTTCACAGCCCCCTCCCCAGGATGGCCTCCCTGCAGCTCCGTGTATAGTTGTGCTTTCTCACAGCTTGTCACAGAGCTCATTTGCAGATAGTAAATGGAGCCATAAATGTGATGGAAGTCCATAAATAGGCCTTTTTAGAATGCCGTGCTCTTGTATTTCTTTTTATTTTTTTTTATAATGACAGAGAGCACTTTAATCCAGCTAAGACTGGGAGATTCTGTTAGATTATGTTATTTTCTTTCTCAATTTCCCCTTTGTATCATCTTCCTCACTCCATTCAGTATTTTCAGTAGTGGCCATGGTCAAGATTCAATTTTGCACTGGAGCTTGAAAGTATCCATACCTCAGCAAAGACCTGCTGCAACAAAATGGCTGCAATGAATAAAGAGTTACAGCAAGTGGG
The DNA here is from genome assembly GCA_911728415.1 of Lagocephalus sceleratus. Taxonomy (NCBI): domain Eukaryota; kingdom Metazoa; phylum Chordata; class Actinopteri; order Tetraodontiformes; family Tetraodontidae; genus Lagocephalus; species Lagocephalus sceleratus. Next base: position 3,505,984 of record CAJVRN010000040.1, read on the forward strand.
TTTTATGAATAAATAGATGCGGACCGCTTGTATGCACAAATGATGGAAAGATGGATGAAACTCAGCCAACAGAGATAGGGAGCTGATTTGCACTTTGTATCCCTTCAATCTCCTGAGTCTGGTGGGGGGGGTGGGGTGGTGCCATCTCAGCAAGTTACTGGCAGGCAGCGGTGTTGGTGAGGAAGTGTGTGTGTGTGTGCACGAGACCATGGCCACTCACCCACGGCACCCTCCTGGCAGGCTTGTCCCTGACTGTCTGTCACGAGCACCACGCAAAGGGCTTCAACAGCCAGCAGGGCCGCAATGCACACCTCCGACACGCTGCATTTGAGATCTCACTGTCAAATTCAGACTGTGAGCGCGTGACAACGTGTAGCGCTGTGCATTAATTAAAAGAACATAGCAGCTTTATCTTTACCTCTGTTGACCTACAAATCAAATGATGATCAATGAGTGCAGACACACGGGCTACGCTCGTTCAAATCTGACTAATTGGGATCTGCCGTCGTGATTTTCTTGGGTTGGAACCCGTTGGTACCAAAGTTCATCAATACACCTGCAAACATTTTTTTTTTTCCCAAATCAAAACATCTCACATCACAACGGCGGTAATTACCGGCAAAAACGAATTAGTCCCGACAAGGTGCTGTCAAGTAAAGTTATTTAAAGAAAGCTGGAAAACAAATAAAAATGATCTGCCGCGCCAGTGCAAGCGGCGACGTGGCTCGAGGAGGCAGACACAATTAAAAATCAGAGCGTACGTTCGGCCACATCGCACGATTAGTCTAATGACTTGGCAAACGCTGATCTTAAGCCTCGTTTGCCTGCGACTAACGTGATTGAACTATCAATCGCCTAATTTCGGGACGCTTGTTACTTGGAGGTGTCCGAGGCCATTTTTCTCCGCCGGGCTTTGATCTCTTGCCCACAACGGCGGCGCTGCCGACCGGCCTGTCTCTGCTGCTGCGCGCCTGGATGCCCGGTTCACCTTTGTAAGCACATTCTCCATTTGAAATCCTACCAGAGTCCCGGCCCCCTGCGGAGTCAAGTAAAGCCCTAACGAATAGCCAAGTGCTAGAAGAGGCCAGTTTTATCCATGAGTCACGAGGAAGGCTAAATAAACTAATTAAAAACATGGCTGGGAGCTGGCTGCTTTCAAGGGGAATGGGTCTGAGCTTAATGAGCAGCTTCACATCAGGAAACATAGCTGGGGGCACAAACACATTGAAGCCCTGTGACAAAGCTGGTGTGACTGCTGCATCACCTTTGCTATTCAAGTCCGCGTGTGCACTCGAGAGAGGGAAAGAGCGGGAAGGGTCCCGCGGTGAAAGCTTCCACTATCGGGGCGGACGGTCGGCTGCTCTAATCACAATCTGAAGGAGTCTCTAGGTGACTGGCACATCAATCTGACATGGCTCCTTGGGCAGCCTGAGAAGACACAGGGCCCCACCGACGAGGGCCATGTGACTCATCGGGCCACCAGGCGAAAGAGAGAACTTTTGCTGCAGCAAGAGCTCCGGACACCTGAGGAGGAGCTGAAAAGAAGGTGAAAGGCCGTGAAGATTATCAGAAATTAGAAAGTAAGACAAAAATAACCCTGCAGTCATTCATGTCTCTACAGAGTCCTTGCCGCTATAATCTCAGTGTTTTGATGGTCCAGAGATGTGCAGAGTTGGATCTGAACCACCATGGAGCACAGAAAGAGCTGCCACCTGTGATAGAGCAGCAAATTTCCAAAAAGCATTGTCAACTTATTTGTATTTGCATAAGCTGCTACACTCACAGTAATCATAATAAAGCCTTTGAAATTACAAGAAAACATCACTGTGTGACACTAAAAATGAATAAAATTCACTCACACCTGGATCAAAGCATATTAAATATACATGTAAACACCTTTATTAACCATAAACCACCACTAAGGACAGATCATACAAATACTGTACAATTCTTTGCCCACCCGAGACAGCATGATGAATGCAGATCGGGGTGTTCTTTCTGCCGTTGTCTCCGCGTTTGTTTTGTTTTGTGGCCTCTCCAGAACGCTTCATTTAACTGTTTAGCCTTGGCTGCCTCACCTGCAGACCGCCGCCTCCTAAAGAACCCGCTTGTTTGCCCAGCGCGGCGTTGTGTGGTGGCAAACACGCTCAGGAGCGAACTGTAATCGCATCAAACGCTGCCACAGTCTTTCACGCTGCTGCAGAGTGCAATACAACAACAAGGATCCCCTACAGAGTATACGGAACAGCGCTTCAGCGCCACACGGGAACCCGTCAGTGTTAACAGCCGTAGATGCTGATTATGGATCTCCCAAGTCCAGTTATTCATTTCAGCAAACCAAAAGATGGATCACGCGTTCTGCTTCACATCTGTCTCCACATTATTAGTAAAGTGTCTTGCTGTTAGCCTGCAGGCCGAATGTCACCTTTATCTGCTACATATTAATGTGTTTCAGCAGCTGTCCCACGGCACTGACGTGCATCTGGTAACATGCACTGATGGTATCTCCCACTTAGAAACAACAAGAACAACAACAAAAAAAAAAAACAACAACCTTTATTGCAGTTACAACTACAGCGCTTTCCAAGGCCACAGCAAGGTGACGGCTGAACAGATATGCCTTTGGCAATACCCATATCGTAATTAAACTCGCCCACATCCCATTTCCAGTTAGTATCCAATTGACAGCAGTTGTGGTAATAGATATGTTCTTTTAATTAGCATGAGGTAGGAGAGTATATCGAGAGAGTGATCTCTGGAAAATGATCAGAGCTGAAGATTTAATAACACAAGAGAGGATGCAGAGCTTTGTTTTTCAGCACAGAAACTCCCTGTTTGGACTGAATGACATCTCAGCGACCACCAGCACGAAGAGACAGCCTAATGTGGCAAATAATTACAATTGTCATTTTTATAGATTAATTGAATTGTGCCATTCACCTTTGACATCCTCCCTTAAGCACGAAATGCTGACAAACACATGATCCACATTATTGTACCATTGTGGTGGACAGTTGGGGGCGTGCCTCACACCCAGGTGTATTATGGGTTGAGGGGCGTGGTTTGCCCATTGTTATTAAAAGCGGTGTTCTCGCGCCTTTGAGCGGTCTGTTCGCGCCAGGAATAAATTACGTTTAAACCACCTTCTGTCTCGTCGTCTCGTCCTGCCACATTGGTGACCCCTTTGAGCATGTTCGAGGCAGCAGATGAAGGCGTCTCCTCTACGGCCACGTCGCCCCAACTCGCGCATCCGACCGGCTTCACCGCGTCCGTGAAGCTGCCCGAGTTCTGGCAGAGCGACCCGGCCCCGTGGTTCCAGCATGCCGAAGCGCTGTTCCACCTACGAGGAGTCACCGGGGACGACTCCAGATATTACCTGGTGGTCGCGGCCCTGGACCAGCAGACCACCCGCCGCGTCATGCAGCTGCTGCGGGACCCGCCGGCGCGCGGCAGTACGCCGCGCTCAAGCACTCCTGCTCCGGAGGTACAGCCTGTCCGCCCAAAGGGCGGATAAACTACTCTCCCTGCCGGGTTTGGGCGACGGTTCGGCAGTGGATCTGATGGACAGGATGCTATCCTTGCTAGGCTCGGACGATGGCGGTTTCCTTTTCCCGCACATTTTCCTGCGCCAGCTTCCACATCCGGTCCGCGCGGCCTTGGCGAACTCCCGAGTCTGGCCGCCGGGGATTTCCGCTTTGGCTGAGGAGGCGGATCGCGTGCTGCTGACCGCCAGGAGGACCTCCGTGCAGTGCGTGTTGCAGGACGCCCAGCAACTGGCGGCGGAGGACGGGGACCAGGCGATGGTGGCTGGAGTCTCCTCCCGGAGGAGGAAGAACGACCTGTGCTTCTTCCACCAGCGTTTTGGCCACAAGGCTCGCCGCTGCGTCCCTCCATGCGGGTTCGAGATGAGGGAAACGCCAAAGCCAGCGCTCAGTAGCAGCTGTGGGCGCTGGTGAACAAGAGGAGCTGCTTTTCGTGAAGGACTCCCTGTCAGGCCGACGATTCCTGGTGGATTCGGGCTCCCAGAAGAGCCTCCTCCCCAGGTGGAGCGAACCTGTCACCCTCGGGCGCCGGCCCCCAGCTGACTGCTGCTAATGGTTCCTCCATTGACACATTTGGTACCAGGTCGGTGACTGTTTGTTTTGCTGGACGCAGTTTCACGTGGGACTTTGTGTTAGCCTCATTACTGTTCCCATTATCGGGGCAGATTTTCTATGTTCTCATGGTCTGCTAGTGGACGTTGCCAACCGCCGTTTAATAGATGCTGTGTCCTTTTCCACTTTTCCATGTCTGACTGGGGGCCTGGGCCACTGGCACATGCCGTTTTGCTGCAACAGGTGACGTTTTCCAGCAGTTGCTGCCGATTTTCCCTCGCTGACTACGCCTGCGTTTTCCACAGTGGTCCAAGCACGGGGTGGAGCACTTCATACCCACCGCTGGTCCGCCGGTTTTCGCGCGTGCACGGCGGCTCGACACTGTGAAGCTGGCAACGGCTAGGAGGAATTCGCCACCATGGAGCGTTTGGGAATTGTGCGACGCTCTAAAAGCCCATGGGCCTCGCCGCTCCACATGGTGCCCAAGGCGGATGGCTGGCGGCCGTGTGGCGATTTTCGTCGTCTCAACAACATCACAGCTCCGACCGTTACCCCATTCCGCACATTCAGGATTTTTCCATTGCCTGTCGGGCACTACTGTTTTCTCTAAGGTAGACCTGGTGCGTGGTTACCATCAGGTTCCGTGGTGCGGAGGATTGCCCAAGACGCAGTGATCACCCCGTTTGGGTTGTTTGAGTTCTTGCGAATGCCTTTCGGCCTGAAGGGGCGGCGCAGACATTCCAACGGTTGATGGACTCGGTGTTGCGTGACCTCACCTTTGTGTTCGTCTATTTGGACGACATATTGGTAGCGAGTCCATCAGCAGAGGAGCACCTGACACACCTTCGACAAGTTTTTCAGCGCCTGGCTGATCATGGCCTCATTGTGAACCCAGCAAAATGCCAGTTTGGTCTGCCCGTGATTGACTTCTTGGGCCACCGGATTTCTTCACTCGGCGCAGTTCCATTGCCATCTAAGGTGCAGTGGCGGAGTTTCCACGTCCTGTCTCCGTGAAGGCTTTGCAGGAGTTCTTGGGGATGGTGAATTTTATAACCGTTTCCTCCCCAGGGCAGCCCACCTCCTGCAGCCCCTGTATGAGGTTCTGCGGTCAAAGAAGGCCACTGATCAGGTCGACTGGACCGCTGAGCGGATCCAGGCTTTTGATGGTGCCAAGTCTGCCTTGGCCAAGCCACACTGTTGGCGCACCCTGCACCTCGGGCGTCGACGCTCTGACAACCGACGCGTCAGATGTAGCCGTTGGGGCGGTGGTCGAACAGAGGGTCCGCGGCGAATGGCAGCCACTCGCATTTTTAGCCGCAAGCTGCGAGACAATGAGCGGAAGTACAGTGTTTTTGACCGTGAGTTGCTCGCACTGTACCTCGCCACGCGTCATTTTCGTTTCCTGCTCGAGGCCGCTCTTTCACAGCCTACGTCGACCACAAACCTCTGACATTTGCTATGTCAAAGGTCTCTGAGCTTGGTCTGCCGTCAGCAGCGTCATCTGGCATCTGTCTCGGAATTCACGACCGATATTCGGCACGTGGCTGGGAAGGCCAATCCAGTGGCCGATTGTTTGTCGCGGGTGCTGGTTTGTCCCTGCACCTGGGACTGGATTTTGCTGCCATGGCCGTTGACCAAGCTGGGGACTCGGAGATATGTGCTCTGGAGTCCACTGGTACAGGCCTGCAGCTGCAGGGCTGGTGGAGGACGGTGGTCCTGCCCTCCTTTGCGACGTCTCCACTGGTCGTCCCCGACCTGTGGTCCCGTGGCCTGGCGCCGTAAGGTCTTTGACCTGGTCCACTCCCTCTCACACCCAGGGGTTCGTGCGTCGGTGAAACTGGTGAGTGCCAATTCGTCTGGCCTGGCCTCCGTAAGAGGTCAAGGAATGGGCAGCAGCTTGTATAGCATGCCAGCGGGCGAAGGTTCACCGGCACACCAGGCGCCCCTTGAACCGTTCACGATCCCGGCCAAACGGTTTGACCAGTGCACGTGGACCTGGTGGGACCGTTGCCCCCTCTCAGGGTGTACTCACCTGCTCACCATGGTGGATCGGACCACCAGGTGGCCAGAGGCAGTCCCCCTATCATCCACAGCATCGGTAGACGTCGCACGGGCATTTCTCTCGGCGTGGGTTGCGCTTTGGCTCCCTTCCGACATCACTCGGACAGGGACCTCAGTTTGTCTCGGAGCTCTGGTCGTCTATGGCTAGTTCTTTAGGCACACAAGTTCATCGTACCACGGCATACCATCCTCAGGCTAATGGCTTGTGTGAACGCTTCACCGTTCACTCAAGGCGGCATTGCGGCCGCGCTCTCGGACAGCAGCTGGGTGGATCGTTTGCCGTGGGTGATGCTTGGTTTGCGCTCGGCTCCTAAGGAAGAGCTAGATGCTTCTCCTGGGAATTGGTCTTGGGACAACCGCTTCGTGTTCCAGGGGAATTTTGCCTGTGAACATTTCCCTCCTAACTTTCCCTCCAGGAGTTCCTCCTCAGCCGTGCCCTCTGGCTCCAGCCCCGTGCACCACTGTCTCCCGCGGTCTTGTTCCGGCGGATTTGTCAAAGGCCCGTTTTGTTTTGTGCACACGACGCCCACGGTCGCCCTCCGCCCCCGTACGATGGCCCATTCCGGGTGCTCGAGGCGGGGACAGAGTTTCTGATCGATATGGGTGGTCGGACGGAGCGGGTAACGCTGGATAGACTGAAGCCAGCGCATTTGTGGGCTGGGGAAGATGTGCAGCTGGCCCAGGCCCCCGTCGGGGCCGTCCTCCAAAGTTCCGGGACATTTCTGTTCTGTTTCTAATTCACAGCCCGTGGACATGGTCTCTCCTTCCTTGTCCAGCCTGCGGTTCCTGAAGATGGACGCCGCAGCCGTTACGGCAGGTTGATTAAACCAATTGTCAGGGACTGAGTTTTTTTAAGTCCTACTGGTTCCCCTTCTGGTGTTCGGGGGGCGGTGGTGGACAGTTGGGGGCGTGCCTCACACCCAGGTGTATTATGGGTTGAGGGGCGTGGTTTGCCCATTGTTTTAAAGCGGTGTTCTCGCGTTTGAGCGGTCTGTTCGCGCCAGGAATAAATTACGTTTAAACCACCTTCTGTCTCGTCGTTCCTTGTCCTGCCACACCATGTATTATTATTGTACCATCAATGGGAATTAGGACATTGCTTGAAAAAGAAAAAAAATAGACAAACCCACATGAAGTAGGACCAAGAAATGCTTATGTACATTAGCTCTGGTCACCTACAGTAAAAGGCATCCAGCTGAGGCCATATCCAGTATGACCAACTGGAGCCTATTGTCTATCAGCCCACGCGTCAGGCTTTATATTTCCTTCCACCTTACAAAGTGCAATGAAAAGTGATTTCATGACACGTTCCGCCAGAGATAAAGGAATAAATGAAGGATGCTGGGAAAAGATAGTGCCCTGAGACACACTTGAGTTTATGTTGTTAAATCTACCTCTTGAAAACAACAGCAGCAGCAACAGTCGCCGCAGTACTGGCCCACATCTGATGAGGCTGTGGGGGAAACTGGGCATTAGTGTCCCGATTCACACACAAGCTCACGTCAGCTTTGACATCGAGGACAACTGACACCATCAAAACCCATTAAAACATCAGGCAGAACAAGAACGCGGATCCTTGTCAAGTACAGTATGTGATTAAAGCAATTTATCCCTCTAAAGCAAGGACATCATAATACTGTAGTGTCAAATAACTCAATCAGACTGCACACTGCCTTTTATAGTCAGAGCCAGACTGTATGAGGGGATCTAAATGATCTGGAACACTCATGGACATTGTATCAGGCCACATAATTATCTGACAACACTCACAAACATGAGATGTGGCATGAAGCACTGGAAATGTGTACCTACAGAATGTTTTTTTTTTTTTTTATTCATTAGGATGTTCTCGGATATAACATCTGATTTGCATGCGAATGAACATCCTGGAAAATCCAGTAGATGCTTTTCTCATCATACACATGTGCGCATTCTTGTTCACGTGTGTGTGTGTGTGTGTGTGTGTGTGTGTGTGTGTGTGTGTGTGTGTGTGTGTGCATGTGTTTGTATGTTGTTTATTGTTGAAGCCCTTTAAAGGTGCTTTAAATTAACTCACAAGAAATTTTTTAATATTGACCCAGAAGACAACGCCAATCGATCAGGGATAAGAATAGTTATTAAATCTTGATATACTGATGGCAGCATCAAGACAACTCAAGGCCATCAATCCATTTTTACAATCAAACTGAACTTCATTTTCATTCACAAATTCCTTCCAGCATCATATCTATGATTTTACAGATTAAACAATGAATGGAGATGATTCTCCCCATCCGTCTGAGTTTATGGGCTGTGATCTGGTTTAACAGATGTGGGCCGGATACAAGATCTCCCGCAGCTTCAGGAAAGATGCCAAAACAGCCTGTGTGTAAAGGGAGGGTCAATAAAAAAGCATTAAGCAAAGTCCACCGGAATGGATTTCTCCTACTCGGGTGTGTGCTGTACAACATAATGCCTGTAAAAGCCAGTTTCCAACAAGGTCGGGATCAGCTTGTCAATCAACAATTCCGAAGTGTAGGGTTACTGGGAGGAAATTCGTATGGAATTGTGGATTGTCTTTTACCGGTCTGCATGTGAGCAGTAAGATGAGCAACCCCTGCATGGGAGTATTAAGTGGATATTAATTTTCCCCAGGGCTCTTATTATAGACCTGAGCATTAATCATCCAATCCCTCATTGGATGATCCTCAAGGACCCCTCAACTGCTCTCTGACAGGATGCTCGGCTCAATACAGTGCAGCTGTGATGACACATACCTGTCTCGCACACGTGTTCTTGGCACGGAGGTTATAGGCAGCTGGGCAACAGTTCTGATTGAGAATCAATTCACGATTGATTATTCAGGAAAACTATCAATCTTATGTCCATTAAAGGAATTCATTTGCTTCATTTATACTGTTGATTTGATTGTGCACTTCAAATTATGGCACCAATAATGCATTCTGGATTTATGTCCAGTTTAGGTTCAGTAGACTTTTGTACGATCGGCCCTTGTGTTCTCGTGCTCTTGTGAAGTGTCAATTGCCATCAAATTCACTGTTCCAATTGTAAGTTCACAAGCTGCCTAAGTTTCCTGGAAGTGTGTACTTACATCTAGAAGTTCGCAAGACCGTGCCTGTGTGTGGAGTATTCACAAGTGGCTTATGTCTCACTGTTGGCCATCATTGTTTTGATAGGTCCACTACTTCCTGTTGTCTTCTGATGCTATTTCCTGTTTCTCACCTGTTTTCTTCTGTCTCTTTTTCATTGGCTCTTGGCATCATGTGTCGTAATGAGTTGGTAATCTGTTCAAAATTCAAACAGTTTGACTGCCTGTCCATTCACCTCACACTAACAGATTTTAGCCCAAACTAGTAAAATATACTGAGGCATCAATCATTTTACATTATTTGTATTTCTGCCAACGGGATTGGCTGATTGGCATTCCACAGCATGCGTTGCATTGGTGAGGTGGAGTCATTAACATCCAAAAAGCGAGGTGCAGCCCCCAGGCTCCCTGCTTTCTGACAGCAATGCATTCTAATCCTGTCAGCCCATTGAGAGCTTCAGCTACATCGCAGATAACAGGAGCTGAATCAAACGCTGCCGTCTGTCAACATCTCGGATCAATCATCAGCCAAAAAAGTCTGCGGGGCAGCTGCGCTTTAAAGCCGGCCACGGCAACACTTAATAAATCCAAAGTGAAGAGCCGCGCCTGTGCTGTTGGGAGGACCCGTCGTGTCTGTCGAGCTGGAGACGCTGTGGCGACCTCTATAAATACGAGCCGTGTTCTGCACGTGCACTCGCGCTCAGCACAGGAGTGAGCTGCGAGGTCCAGTGCTCACGGTGGGTTATTTTGAGGGTTCGGCCGTGCATTATTCAGCATTCTGCAAGTGTCAGGCTCTTTCTCTCCAGCAGGCTTCCCTCTTACTGAGTCTGAATGAAACAGCAGGGGCTATCACACTATTAGTAGATAATAAACACTTCTCTCCAAAACTTGATGTTTGGTTAGGTTTGTTTTGCATTGATAAACCAACAGGCCAAACCATCCTGTTTCCATTGCTTTAAAGTTCCAGTCATCCAAAAGGCACAAAGCTGTACTTCAGGCCATTAAAAGATCCATTATTCATAAGGAGATCTATTACTTTGATTGTTCACTTCCCATTATTGTCCTGGTATTTTTCCTTGTAATCCATGAGTCCAGGAAGTGCATAAAAATGGGGGATGCATCATAAATAATCAAGAGCATACAATCGATACATTACAATACCAAGATTCTGAAGAAAGGATATTAATTTTTTTCAAAATCAAGATTGCTGAGAAAGTTGCTGTTCTGCTTCTGATTGGCTAATGCCGTTCCTATCTCACACTTAAGGTGCCATTTCAACCAGATCTGGTAGGATTTAAGAGGGTCTCTATCAAATATTGGCAGCTACAGCGATGTGTGTGTGTGTGTGTGTGTGTGTGTGTGTGTGTGTGTGTGTGTGTGTGTGTGTGTGATAGACTGCCCTTGGTTGGACTTTATCTCAGACCAAAGCAAGAAAACAGACATTTAAAGAAGAGAAGCGGATTACATGTCCCACTGCTTTTAATTGATCTGATCAATATTGTTGCACTGAGACAATGTCAGGCCGAGCGAGTGTTTTCATGTGGCTCTTTAGGCTTCATGGTGCTCAAACCTGAGAACACTGTGGTGTGTGCGTACACGAGCTCTAGGGGGGATTGACACATCCCTGTGTGAGTTTTGTTTTTTTCTTCTCCTTTGAAAACTGATGATTTTGTCAGTTGAATAGGCACAAATATACATATCCACATGTCTGTAGAGCTGTAGCCGTGAAGCAGGTTGCTTTAAAAGATCTAAAGTTTATCTTTTCATCATGTCCGACTGAACCTAGGGGCTACATTAGCTGTGGTCTACTTGCATTATTAATAATGTAGGAGCCATGAGAATGCATCCCTGCATTATATTCATTATCATTATTACATAATAAAGCATGATGCTGATCAGTCAGGTTTTGAAGAATGAAAAACAACAAAGAGAGACAGAAGATCCAAAAACACAAGAATATATAGGCCATAAAAATATAGAATATAAAAGCACACCACTCGTATACACAGATACACACACACACACACACATACATACAGACACTCAAACACCCCCCCGCGCACACAAGCAAGCTGAGGCTTGTCAATTAAGTCAATTAAGTCTTGCAGCTTAGACCTCTCTTTTTTTTTTTATGAATTCCTGTCATACCCTTGATGTCTGCATCTGTGCATGCATAGTCTCACACTAGACAGTACATGTTATGTAGGTGAAGCGTTTGTGTGGAAAGAAGTGAAACTTAGGGGGAATCGAAGTGTCTCTGTGGAGCTAGTGCCTCAGTATCCCCGACTGCTCTTGTTTGTCCATTTAGAAATGTCACCGGCCCCAGGACTCCCCAGGAAGTGGGCTAAAAGCCTCTCCCCTACAATAGAATTCTCCATTTATTGGCTAAACTGCCAGAAAGATAGCACTCTGTTTAGGCGTACCTGTGGTCACCATGAGAGACCAAGAGCCGGGGGTCTTTATTCCGGACTAAACTCAGACGCGGATACTAGCCTGTGACCACTCTGGGGAGCCTGCAGTGGAGATAAGAGCTCAGGAGATGAAAGGAGTTGAAACAACTGCTGATCGAGCACCGATAGAACTCACCAGACTGTCCTGAGGAGCGCACTTCCTGTTTGGTCAGTCGCTCCTGACCAGAACCGTGAATTATTGAAAATGGGGGATTATTAATGCATTTGGTTTGCGTGAATTGTTTGTCATGGAAGATGCATGCATACATATGAATGCAGCAAGAAAGATTTTCTTTTTTTTTTAATGTATGTTGATGTATATTTGATTGTGCCTCCTTATGCACACCCAGAGGAGTCTGAACAGGGCATTTCGAGTTCAGCATAATTAAATGCCAAAGCGCTTCCGCACATCTGTGCCGGCTGTGAAAATTCTTAAACCTTAAAATAAAACCAGTTGCTGCACTGCATGCACACCTCCAGGGGGACACCTGACAACAATACAACAAATGCAGTGATGCTGATACGGTCTGCACGCAGCGGAAATGCTGATTAATAGACTGAAGTAGCCCTCGGGCCTGTGCATGATTGAGAGAGGTGGAACATCTGGAGGTAAAAGCAGTAGTATCACAGCGGATGCTGTACGCAGCTCATTAGATCGGGTTCCTCAGGGAGCTCCATTTGGACTGGGGACCAAACCGGTGCTATTGTTATTGCAGGTGAGTCGCTGCGGGGGCGAAGGGAGACCGCAAGAAACAAACAGTGCAGCCATCTGGGATGATTTTGAAATTACAAATGAATGGATGAACATGTTTTTCTTTCCATCGTCTGCTAACATACTGTGTCAGTGGTGGGAGAAATCAAGAAATAGCATCATGTGTTAAAGCCTCTCACAACGTGGTGCACCACAAATTACCCATCAGCTCTTATCAGAGTAATCAAAACAAGTCAAAGCCAGCTCCACTTTGTTAATTGTTTAATATTGTAACATCACTTCATCAATTCAACCAGTTGTTCAGTCTGAACACCCTGACCTTTGTTGAAATAAGCCTTCCTTCTTTAATGGGTTAATCAATCACTGTGAACAGACAGTTGCTATAAAAGCAGTGAATTAGAGAGTATTGAGAGCAGGCCTGGATCATCTGAGCTGTAAATTAAAAAGACGCTGAGCGTAATGACAGATCTGCCTCCCTGGGTCACTCTTTATTAGTTTGCCTCTCATAAATCTTCTCTAAAACCACCGCCATCATTCACGAGGCCTGACAAACGAGTGGGAAAAAATATGATTTTGCAGCTTTTTTTAACGAGATGCAGACTGTCACCGCATGGGCCTAAAAAAAAAAAAAAAAGATATGTGGGTCACAATGTTCATGTCAGACATGACAGTGGAAAATTGGTTCTCCAGAGAATCACTGAGTGTAGTTAAAAAAAAAAAAAAAAGAATTAAGAAAAAAAGATTTTGAAGATGGGCACCAACCCTGTGACATCATTTTGTCAAATGACAGCCAAATAATTATTTCAATCATCAATAATCAATCAAGAAAGACCATAAGATTCCACCAAATATTCCAAAAAAAACCCCAAAATTCTTAAAGCAAGAGAAAAAAAAATAAGAAGAGAGAAGTGGTACCTTAAAATGACAAATTGAACACTAGAGTGTGGGAGGTTTCTCCGGTCCACAGGGTCTGCTTTTATGAGCCGGGCCTGTTTTATTGCAGCTCCCTCTGAGGATGCTGACGGTTGCTCTAGGAATTTATTGAGTCAGGGCTGACCTCCTGATACCAGCCAGAGGTTTTATGGGTCAGCACTGCAGGTCGCAGGTCATGAATTACTACCAAACAAGCCAATGTCAGTGACGCGGCATACATCTACATCGCAGGTCGAGAAATTGCGCTCCACGGTTACGGTTCTTGGGACATATTTAAGGACCTCTAAAGAATGTGCTCACTGCATACGTCAGCCCAGCTTTATGGCACTTAAACTTAAGCTACTTAAATCAATATTTCTTTTTTAGCTATGATCTAATCGCTGGCATAAACCAACAAATGCAACCATCTACAGTGCAGTTTCTCAGGCTGCAGTTCATGTAATCCACACTGCTTCTGTCAACTAGCAGCAGCAGGGAGGCTAATTCCTGAGCACACTGAAGCATTGAGCCACTTAAATCAGATCACAGTTTTGCAGAGATCAGAAAACTTTGGGGGAAAGTTGTAACACTTGCTAAAAAATTACTTTAATTTAATTTTACTTAATCAATTGATAAGTACATGCTGGAATAGAATACTGCCATTAAGTACTGGAAAAGAATGACAATATTCACAAATTCACAAGTAAGAATGTATGAAGAAAATTGCCCTATATCCAAAAATATACAGAAGTAACTGTATTACCCTCAAGAAATCTCAGGATTAGTGATGATTAGGCATCCTCACAATAAACTGTAAAAACATCTGCTCCGGTGTCACATTGGGCATTTCAGCGAGCTCCGTCTGGGGGAAAACAGCTAAAATGCTTGTAATGATGACACAGCACCGGCGTGTGAAATAGCTCACATAATAAGAGATTGCTTTTTTTTTTTGTATTTTAATGACAGAATTTATAATTTCAATCTGAGGTGACAAAAATTCAGCAAAAACACTACAAAAATAAATATCTTATTGGGTTTGTTTGATACCTATACACAACAGTCTAACACTGTAAAGCAGAGGTTTATATAATTATATGTATTTATGGGTTGTAGCCACCACTATGAGGCTTTTTGTTCTGCAACAGTGAAAGCGTTTTCAATTACTTTTCCAGCAGGCGAAGGCGGTCCTCATGACACCCTCATGCATTATTTGAGTTTTGCAAATTCAATCTCTGCTGTCTCTCTTTCCTGCCTGCAATCACAACAACCTACACGTAGAAGTTTGGTCATTCACACCGTATGATTTATGTATACACCAGTGTCTCTGCAGAAAATGAGCTGTTACTCTCTTCTTCCATCTCGCCACAATATGGCCGTAGCAATTTGTCTTTATTTAAGTCCCCATTTGCCTTCGTAGACACTCCTGTCATTTTCTTCTAGTCTGCCGAATGTGGCTTATAGCTTCCTTGGTATCGCATTGGGTGCTCTTTAATGCTTAAAATGATATATTTATAATACTGATTCTGAAAAACCTGTGCCCCTTGATGGGTTTGCTGATGGTTTTTACTGTTCATATCATCAGATTTTATTATATCTACATACATAAGCATGCTGAATAAGCTTCAAATGCGGAACTACATTTCATCTGTCAGTAGGCAACAGAAGTGATGCTCCCGTTTGGAGGAGCTAGCTTCGCCGCAGTAGCGGCAGCCTGTGTAGGTGTGGCTCTGTTCCTGCTGCGGTCTGACCCAGCAGTGAAGACTGGGCATCTGACTTGAGGCGCTACATCTCTGGACTAATTACAGCTCTGGTTGCCAAGCAACTGCAGCGATCAGAGCCTAGTGGGTGGCTCCACAGTCCGACCGGCAGCATTCGGATCTAGTGACGGATGTTCATCTGGCCCTGCTGACCCTTTGACTTAGAGAGACCATCCCCAACAAAGCCCTCTGGACACTGCTGTACTTGTATAATGTAACAGCTGGTTCACAGGCTACTACGCCCAGCCGATATAACTCAAATATACTTATGCTAGATTTTTTTGACTTCTACAAATACGGATTTGTCCTGTTTCTATGTGCGGCGATGGCAAGACCCTTTTGTGTGGTATGTGGTATGGCGTGTTCCTCCTCCTGCCATGCCCTCCAGCCCCTGTCTCATTGTCTTATCCCCCAGTGAGTTACGGCTGTTGAAGGGAGGCAGACAGCAGTCCCAAGATCTTCTCATCATAATTACAACCCTTGCTTTTACTACAGGGATGCCAACAACCTAATTACTATAAGCTAATCACATGTTTGTCAAGACCCCAT
This sequence comes from Lagocephalus sceleratus, assembly GCA_911728415.1. Lineage (NCBI taxonomy): Eukaryota > Metazoa > Chordata > Actinopteri > Tetraodontiformes > Tetraodontidae > Lagocephalus > Lagocephalus sceleratus. The sequence goes on from CAJVRN010000040.1 coordinate 3,521,607, forward strand.
GCAATCTCGGGTTTGTAAACTGTGTGCCGTCAAATCCCACAAATACACAGCCGTGTCTCGGGCTGGGAGAATTTGAAGGTTATTGTGTTTAGAAAGAAAGGGTAGCTGTATTAAATGTTTTATTTGTAACACTTTTAGCCCGAGGAAGACAACACAAGCCAATACTTATCGCTGACAAAGCTTTCAGCTGTTCAGTATCCTGATTTGAAAAAAGAAAAAAAACAAAAAACGCACAAAGTGTGCAGAGTTCAGCATGTGTTCAGGTTGCCAGACAACATAAAATAAAGAAATAAATAAAATAAAAAGCAGAAGAAGCATCATAAGCTTCAGTTACAGTGCGTGCATGTGTGCCAGGTGCATTTGAGGTCGCTACAACTCTCGCTGGCCGTTTGGCATTTTCCTGAAGATGCTATTTTCAAACACGGATGCACAAACACACAAGTGGTAGGCTGACCTTTAAGTTGTGAAAAACACATTGCGCGCTGTCATATGCAATTAGCAGCACCGGTTTTGCTTAGCACTCTCTAAATAGTAAAGGCTTTGTTTAGTCCTGTAAATAAAGGATATTTCATATGGAGACATGTAATCCGACACAGCTGAACATACACACAGATCTTGGATTTCAGTGTATACTGTTCAGGTTCCGCTTGCTTTGGCGCCGCATGCAAGAACAAAAGCTACGAAACGAAGGAGCCTACAGCGATCCCCCGACAGAGAGCTGACAGTAAACATTACTGTTATTGCTTGTTTGTTAAACACGCTTCTGTTTTTTTTTTTTTTTTTTTAAAAGCCTGAACTTCGATGAGTTCCACAGGGAAGCTCCCCTTGTATGTGGAGGCATTTTACAATTGCATCATCAGAGTCGCACTAATATTCACCCGTGGCCGCGGTCTTGGATGACGTTTCCATGGCCGGAGGGTACCTTTTGTTTTGTTGCAAAAAATGAATGCATTTTTTTTTTTTTTTACAGAACACTGAATATAAACATGCCAAGCCAAGTTTGGTGCAACAACTTTGTTTTGGATGTTTCTCAAGCAGCTGCTGACAAGTCTTCATGGACATTTCACTTCTGAATCAAAGAAAACTGAATACCTGGAAGCTTTGTTACATTTTCTGCTTTGCATTGTACATGCATGATTAATGTCGACAAACAACATCTGGATGCTGGATTTGCACGACAATGAAACCACATATGGCCCAGTGATGTCACTCACTATTATATCACGACTTCACGATTGCCGCACTCAAGCAGAAATCATCCCATCTATACTCCAGGCTGCGTGTGCTGGACATCATATATGCATGAGCACCGCCACAATGTTTGCCATGGAGTCTTTGTAATAAAATGTATTGAATGAACCCCAGTTTGGTTCAGTGTTACAGCCAAATGTCCTCCACATCCTCTGGAACTGTCATGTTCTTCTGGCTTCTGTCAGTCTGGGGAACACTCAATTCACACTCCAATTGGGATAAATCTTGTTGTAAATATGTAAACAGATGTTTTCACCCTCTGATATATAGATAATCTACCAAAGTTTTGTTTTTTTGCTGTTTTTTTTTCATTGTTTTGGACATGAGACTCACCTTAGTTGAACCTTTGTGCTGTGATGCGACATTGCTAACCACCCACCACATGTAAATAAATCTAATTATGATGTTTCAAACTTTTGCACAGTTTTTCTCAAAAATACATAACTAAAAATGTTGGTTAATGATTCAAAGAGTGTTATCCGATGTTTATCATCAAGCTTCTTACGGCAGCCAGTTCTATTTTAGACAGAGGTATTCATCCTTGTATTGATTCTTATAATGGAAAATGGGATTATTTCGCCTCAGACTGATCAAATGAAAATCAAACTAGTTAATGGAATCCTAGACAAAAAAATTAATAACCACAGCACCAAAGCTAATTAAAAACAAACGTAAACGCTCCAATAAGTATCAAAACATGTGGGGCAGGGAGAGAAATAACACAATATAATCAACATCAATACGGTTCTGCTGCGTGTCCTGCCTCACTACAAAGTTCACTTCAATCTATTCTTACGGGATCAATCAGAGGAGACTAAAACGATGCCTCTCTAGTTTATTGGCTCCTTCGTGCACGGCCAGGCCTTGCTGTGAGGTCACCGACACTGGAACAATCTGGGATTGCTCAAGAGCGTTGGGTGTTCCAGGTTCCAAAGGGCCAGCTTCCGCTGCTGAGCCTCCGCTTCGACCGAGGAGTTCATTTATTCCCGGCACCCTCGTCTGCTCCTGCCTCTCCCCCAGCGCTCGACCCTCTCTGCTGACCTCCTTCTGAGTGACTGTGGTCCTTGCAGTCCACACTTCCAGTCATTAATAATACTCCGCTCTCTGTTATTCCTGCCAGCTGGAGGACCGCTTTCCTGTCAGTCTGACACAAATTAATTCCCTTTATTTATCTTCTGGCGCCAAGGCCGGCATAGACGGAATAACTGTTTATGGAAAAAAAGGGACAAAGAATTATAGATGGCGTGTTCTTGACGACAGGGCCATTTGTTTCTCAAATAAGACTCCAGATAAAGTTCACAATAAGCATTTGTCAGCTCCATTCGCCTTCCATCAATCGGCGGTTGATTTGTTAATAGAATTATTGGCATGTTGGGATGTAATTAAACGGTGGACGTCATTGTTTGCTCTCGGTGGCACTTCAGCTCATGATTCAGGCTGAAGGCGCACAGCTGAGATAGTCCTCGTCATCTGCTCCAGATCGATTTTTTTTTTTTTTTTTAAATATGCAGTGGTGAAGTCAGGACAGATTTTAAAAAAGACAGTTCTGTGATATAAGGTTCAAACACACCCTGAAGCCCCCAGGCATAACATTTTATTAAACTGTGAGGTCAGCCATGACGTAAGAGGAGCATGGGAGAGACACTTTTACCATCAGCACAAGGTCTAATTTAACAATCTGGCGGTGATGCAGTCAGTGAAGTGGATATGGGGAAGTGGATATGGGGAAACTTTCAGGCTGTTATTGTTATTATGCATCAGTCAGCTGTCCTGCACAAGCAGGCCTGGATTCACAACGACTGACACGGGAGACTGGGTCAGACCCGCGAGGCAGACCTGATTCGGTGCAGGGTCATTAAGGTGTGAGGAAGCTCAAATGCTGAAATGGTCAAAATTCAAAGAGCAGGAAGACTGGAAGTGAACTAACTTACTAACTGGAAAAGTCAAACATGACAAATACATCTGTACAAAGGTACAATGGTGAAAGTACAGACAATGTGGCGTTAAACCTGAGCTGAACCTTAACCTAACCCCAATTCTATTCACAACTTTAAAACCAAGTCTTAACCTTTAGCAGTCATTTGGAGTTATAGCATCAGCTGAATTTGTCTCATCATTTTCTGAATATCACTAATCCATGATTAGATTTTGACATAGAAATGTATTGAAAAAAAAATCATTTAGATTCCAGAAATCTTCTTGTGTGATGTCAAATAGCATGTTGTACAACTGAATAGAAAAGAGGTGAGTAAAAGCACATCAACATGGCCCTTTTTCTAACGATGTCACAGCTGAATGACCTGAAATCTACTTGAGATTAAACATGGCCGCCTCTTTTGACTTTTTTGCATAAAATCATGTGGGATTAGGGTCTTTAGCAACAAGCCAGATAAGGCATGTCGCCCGCCACTGTGAGGGAGTAGAACATGTGCCAGTCGGTCAGTTTGCTGCATGTAGACTGGGACAAAGACTCCACTGCATTAGCCTAAATAAAAAAAAAATACTGACTGCCAACAACAGCATAAATAATTCTTGAATTACTTCACTAAAATAGATTTTGAAATAATTTCTCAGTGACCCTGAGTGGTAATTCCCCCTCTTCTTCTATGGATAATGTGCACTCCCACACCTTCTGCACCCTCCGTGTATTACAGGTCCCACAGCAGCAGGAGCACCACCAGCACCTCCTCATTCAAATCTCAGCTGTCCCAGCTCCACTGACAGTGAGGAATGGATTCAATAGCCATAAAACTGCCTGTCAGCAGTCTTAAACCTACAATGTTTTATGTATATAACATTGTGTGTATGTGTGTGTGTGTGCGCGCGCATGTGTGTGTGCGTTTGTATATACTTATATATAATATTTATGATTTTTTTTTTTCTTTTTTCTTTTAATTTTCTTTTTTTTCCCTTATTCTTCCAGGATCCAGTGAAATACCAGCATCAGAATTCCTTTTTTCTCCATTCTCTCTGTAATGTAAATGTTTTTTCACTCTTAAGCTGAAGTAGAAACGCCATGTGCAAACACTGAGAGTGCAAAAAGGAGCAGCTGATAAAGCTGTATCCTCAGCTTAGTTGCAGGTAATGCTTTTGTTATATATATATTTAAAAAAAACATGAACAATTAGGGGTGAAGAACAAAATATTCTTGCTTTGAGAACAATGTGCTGCAGTTTAGTGCCCTTGTGGTGCCATGTTTAGCCGTACAGGTACAGGTACTGAGATGAAGAGCCATGTCTCATATGGGAACCTTTCTCTGTGAGAACGGCTTTAAAATGGAAGGTCTGTCTTTGGCTCTCCTTGCCTAGAGCCCTCCAGGGGAACAGTGGGCGGCTCAGGGGTGTTTCACACTTAATGATGTGCAAGGCAGCCTCCGCTCTTATCTGCAGGCCTCAAACAGCATGGAAACACAGCCTATTCAGCTTTGTATAATATCAATACGATATCTCCACGGAACAACCCTGATCACTTCACACATCTGATAGAGAACTGCTCTGGAACCAGTCTTTATTTATTCATCACACATGAGACACATTCATGAATTCGCCAAAACACGATGCCATAAATAACACAGCAACTGTTTCAACAACTTCGTTCTTTCCAGTGACATGCAAACTGAATCCACGGTTGATTTTAAATTAAAAGTGAGAACTGGTGGCATGGGAATATTAGAAAAGCATTTAGCATTTGTTTGGAGGAGGATTGCATGAAATAAGTGGTCTCAACTGTCACAATACTCTGTAGAGAGACAATTTTAACAAAAACCTCACTTTATTCAGCCATCTCGGTTATTCCAAATCACCAGGCTGTTATGAAAAGGCTTGGCCCCTCAGATCATTTTTTGCTCTATTTACAAGATTTATATACACAGTTATAATCTATTTAATTAGTTATAGCCCAATATTAAGAGAGCAGTTCAGATATCAGCAGGCTGAGTTCCAAATTTCCATCCGTAATACCCAGATGTCAGAGGAGACACACCCGGGATATGAAAGAGATTTTCTCTCCCTGCTCTTTAAGAGATAACTGTGATTTTTAATTTCCTGTGGGGTGAAGCTTCCTTTCTCGTCGGCAGAATTTAATTTTAGCAAGTGGGAGAAATGTGTGTGATCTCAATTAAAGTGGAAAGAATGTCCCTTTGACATACCTCCGCTTTGTCATACTGCCTGATTCAAATCTATTTTATGCGATCTCCTGATTAATATATAGGTTTTCATAATAACAATAACAATAATACAGGGTTGTGGGGATTATAAGGGATTTTGTCTAATTACATACTCGCTGGGAAGAGTGGAAGATATATACAGGTTGTTATATCCATCACAAACAGGTAGTACAGGTTTTGTCAAACGCTAATAAATCTGAACTCCCGTGTCATCTTAAAAAGAGCTTCTGGTTTCCCAGAGTTCGCCTCGTGTCTGATTTGACCTTTCAGTGGTGACCTTGTGTCCCATCTGGCACTGGGAGCAATTACAGAAACCAGTGACAGTGTGCAGAAATAGGTTCTGACTTGCTCCATGGGTGCTGTGGCCTGCAGGCAAGGGCTTCAGCATAATCTCCAGCTGCTCGGGAAAACTTATCCTGGTTCCAATAACATTATTACCCAGAAAAATGGATTGTGAGAATGTAAGAATAGACACCAGCTCATTCCTGATTGAAGCACCTAGAATCTGAAGATGAAGTATCAGAAAGCACAACATTGCCGCAATTGAACTGAATTGAAGATAATGGCTTTCTGAATATCAGGATTCTCTGAATTCTATTGACAAATTCATATTTAGACCTTTAAAAGCTACTAATGGTCTCATTTTACAGTGATAATCTAAGGATTTTTCAATGTTTACAAGAGGCTGCATTGGAGTTTTTCTGCTATTTTAGCCTCTATGTGCGTCATTTCTAATGACGGCTCTTACAGTACAAATGGAAGAGTATAAGTAGCCAGAGGCGGGAATACACACTGGAGTGATCAGTGGTTCACTCACATGCTCACACCCAGGGCTAATTTAGAGCATCCATCAACATGGTGTACCTAGAGGAAAACCTACACAGACCCAGGAGAACATTCCAGCTCCTCATGGAAAGCTCCAGGATTGGAAGCAATCCTGGATTCTAAGTTGAGACACTGCATCAGATTACACAGACATGGGGAGTAATTACAAATGAAGCCAATTCATCTGATGTGTTTTCTCCTCTTGATCTGCCTAGTTCTCCTGAAGAAAATGCTAAATTTTGCATTCACTATCAAAAGATGGTGCAAGTATTTCACTACATTGCAATCACACTCAAAGAAGAAAAAAAAAATCAAACGTGGTGTCTGGTAATTATACCAGTCCGATAACGGGCCCCGTCATCATTTTTGCTCAATAAAACTACAAAATACAGCACAAAACTAAAAATGCATCACTTCACATAAAGGAAGACCATTCACATGTGCCCTCTTGGCAGCGCCTGCCTTGATCACACAAAAGCTTGATCAGAATCTTTCTTTATTGAGACACAGATGTTGTGTTTCCACCTTTGTGTCCCCTTCCTCGAGTCTCGTTAAATTACAAATGTTTTCATACAAGGCAGCCTCGGTTTTCACACCAAAAAAAAAAACAACAAAAAAAAAACAACTCTAAAATAAATGTTACCTTGAATCTGACGGAGCCAAACAGTCTGTCAGACTGAGTGAAACTCGGGTTCGAGATGCACCTCAGTGATCTTTTGGACTTATTTTAAGAGCAACGCGATGAAAAAAGACCTCACTCACAAGCCAAAACTGGAAAGCAACGTTAACTAACTGATACGGCAGCCGCGGATCAAATGGAGTCACGTAATCTCCCGCTGCTGTTTTCTCTCTCGAAGGATGTGTGGGCAAAGAACAAGTGATTTGAATCTGGTGACTACAGAGAGAGAGGAGGGGAGATAGGAAATGAGATACGTGAGCAAATGAGCGAGGACGATGTTTCTGGTGCATTAACGCGGAGAAACATTGGGATGAGCAGGAGGGAGCAGGCCTCCCATTAAAGTGAGAAAATCGGTGCATAAATCAGTTACTGGCATTGTTTTAAAGCCGCAGATGACGGTGAGCATGGTGCACATACACATCAGACCTGCTGTGGGCAATTTAATAAATCTGCACATTGAAAACAAAGTGCTGCTTCTTGTTTAAGGCTTTGAAAGGGCCGCGTCTCCTAGTCTGTGCTATTCTACGCGAATCAACGTATGATCTGATTTACTGTATGGGACTTTCAACCCTTTCCTGTAGCAATAGAGATGTTTTGCCAAGCTAATTTAGAGTGTTCAACAATTAGACCATAAATATTTTAGGAACCTGTCAAAAACATTTATTTATCTATTTCATGTAAGGAGGGAAATCATACTCAGGGGGCCTCAGTACTATTAAAATTAAGCTGTTATTAAAGAGAGCTGCGTGCTTTTGCTATTAATTTTTTTTTCTACTTTCACTTCAGATAGATGGGCCTCTGCAGAGAGGCACATCAGAGTGACCTCATGTTAGTTTGGGGAATGGGGCTGATGATGTAAATGCTGAATGAAGCCCCTGATCCATGTCCCACAATAAAATCCTCCGCTCCTATTTGCAAGATGAGGCATGATGAGAGAAAAGGAATGTTTCGTATATCAAAAGAGAATAAAATGCCTCTGTCCTCGGGGACATGTTGGTCTGAGACAAATTGCCACTGACCCCCATAGATTTTTCAGGTCACATTCAATTGGAAATGGACTATTCAATTTCCCACAGGGAGCCTTGCCATTTCCTCTCTCTGCATCACTGAGAAGACATCCACTTTTGGTTCGCTTGGTAAGAAAACCCAAACAGTCTCAGGGGGTTATGGTGATGGAAATGTCCCAAAATTATTGTCCTATTAATGAGATTTATCCATCACCCACTGATATTTAACAAACCGGAACGTCTGGATCAATTGAGAGAAATGTGCCAATAAGAGTGAGAAATGTGAGGCTTGTGACATACTTTGTCTTTAAATCCATGCACTGATTTGTCATTAATTGTAGAGGACATTCTTACAATGTCCCGTCCAGTCTCACAAATAAATAGAGCCGACCAACGTCTGAGCAATCCATCTATTTCTGTCTCGCTATTCACTACATTTACATTTCAAAACAATCCCTATGAAAACAAATGAGCTGTGGTTTCTTTGGCTTCTTCTCCACATAAATCAGCAGTTAGGAGTCGATTTGGTTCTCTCTCCAACGGCCGCTATTGGTCAAATAACCACAAATTCATCCATGCAGCTTTGGAAAATACACTTGTGAGCATCACAAATATAAATATTCATAATGGAAAATAGTATGATGCTGTCTTTTATTTAATTTTGATCAAATTTGTCCAAAGAAAAATAATTCAATGTGCCACATATACAATGAAAATACTGGTTAAAAGCCAATGTGATTCAACATGAATGAGTCGTTATGTAACAGAAATGAAGGAAAAGATTGAATTGACCCTTAAATGACAAACAGCAATCTGTTCTGAAGCTAGCAGAGACATCAATTTGCTTTTACATAGTAAATAGACACAAATCCAGCCTATTGCCTCCCTATTGTGTGCCTGTTAATCATATTTCAGAAGACATTCTACAGGATTAATATTTGATGGATGCGTATATCGTCAAACAGCAGGGAATGATGATGGCGGTGAGGCTGGAATATGAATAAAAGTGTGCCCAGATGTTGAAAGTCTGCTGCTGAAGCATAGGTATTCAGCTTTTATCTATTTTCTGCTCAGACTCGTCCGCTCCCCTCTGTGCACTGAGGAATACTTTTCTTTTTTCCACCGCTGCAGTCTCTCACCAGCATCGACCGGCAGTATTGATCCGGAGCAGATCTCCTTCCACTCCACCTGGGGAGCCAGATGAGTCTTGTTCGCATCGACCCAACCTTTTTATTCTACATTCTTGTTTGCCCTTTCTTTTAGTTAGGGAGAGAGCGTAAGCGGGTGTGCGAGGGACGCTGTTAATGATACATATTTCTGATAATCCTACTCTCAGATTTTGTTGCCATTGGTGGACCTGAGAGAGGACAGGGAGGCTGTGACGCTGATGCAGCGAGACAGAGGCAAAGCGTGTCCGTCAACTTGAGAGAAAATAAACATAATTTTCTTTTAAATTAGAAGACTATTATTTAACTGGAGGCAACAGTCAGGGTGCAATTTTGATCTTCAGCCACTGCATTTTTATAGCCTATTATCTTCCTGCTTTATGACAATTATTCTTTCCACGTGCCTCTCCTTCTGTTTCCTTGTGCTCGCTCCTTAAATGCCTCGCTCTGCTCTAAGTCCTCCACTTTGTGTCTTCTTTCCTTCCCCTCAGGAACGCTGTGGTAATGTACTAATCTGTGGAGCTTTAGCACAGTCCTGCCAATCTCCCGTGTCAAGAAAACACAAATCTCTCTCCAGGCAATTACGGCTCTTTTTTTTTCGTCTTCTTCTTTTCCCAGTCATTGCAACAGTGTGTGCTCCTCCCAACTCTGGTGTGGAGAAAACTGCCTCTATGATCTTTCAGCTACAATTACCTTTTCTTTAGCTACATGGTGCTTAAAGCCGGTGCAGACGGTCGGAGATCCTTTTTGAAAAAAAAAATTCCCTGTTAAGATTATTAAGAAAACAAATAATAATGCACAAAGGATTTGGTCAAAGATGACAACTGCCTTTTTAGCTACAGTTGAAGTCATCCATCTGTCATTTCCATCCATTTTTTTAGTCTGTTCCAGGGATGTTGAGAGGACAGAATACTAAGCTGGATTGCGGCCCTACAGGACTGGGTTCCTACACCCTTAACCTAATCAACGTCATGGGGGTGCTGAAGCCTATTCTAGCAATCACTGGAAACCAGAATACCTGGAGAAAGCCCACAGAGGCACAAAGCAAACATGCAAGATCCGCACGGAGGTGTCAGGGTCCATGATACCTTGGAAGAGTTTTGTGAAAAACAGTATTATATATTATAGTATATTCAAATTTAGTTTTGTATAAAATGTATTTTCAGGCCACCTACACTACCTAGCCGAAAAAGAAGATGGACTTGTATGTCCTGTGCACACTCAAAGGCAAAGGCAAAGGCCCACTCAACCCAGTGGACCACTCAATGGGTCAAAGTGCAAAAAAAAAAAAAAAAAAAAAGAACAGAAGAGGGAACTATTAACAAGTATGTAGTGTTTTTTCACTCAAAGCAGAAAGGATTTTTTTTTCACCATTGCACTGTGAGCTTGAAGTACCATCTCAGTTGTAAGCATGTGCTCAGGTAACACTTGGCTTAATGCATATGAAGTGAAACCTTCATTATCAACACCCCTTTTACCAAAAAGGGGTTACAGACCTTTCTGAAACGAACAATGCACCCATATTTCGATAAAATCTCACAACAAACAAGTTAAATGGTAACAGCAGGCAGCCAAGCGCTAAGTAAGAGGCAGAGCATGGGTCCAGTCAATAAACCAACAAGGGACCGAGGAAAGTTAGTGAAGGTAAAAATAATTAAAAGAAAGTTGGGGAATTGTTGATCTCTGTAATCGCTACAATTGATCTCCAAATTTGTAGGTTTCATTTTACTGGTACGAGAATGTGCACTGCTTTCAAGTTTCATGTAATTTCAATAAGAAATGACAAATATAACAGTCCAAAACTATTTTTGTCAATTGTCTGCCGTGGCTTTGCTCAGCTAGGCACTCTAGCAGCTGCGCAGAGAGCCGCACATGTTCTACCTATGGGCTCTGCCCAAGTAAATGTAAAAAGAAAAAAAAAAGGCTTTCATTTGGAGATCAGAGGCAGATTAATCCATTTTACACTGTTTTTATGGGGTTTCAGTTCCTAATCAGATTGCTTCAACATTTAGGAATGAACTGATTTCACACACAGAGGTGTCTGTGTATCCATGTGAGGTCATTTATTTTCAAGTTTCAAGGATTTTTATTGTCATGGCAGCTCGGATGAGATGGAACAAACCAGTTAAATCCTGGATTAACACCCATTAAAGCAAACAAGCAATGCATAAAAAACCATAAAAAATCTTCAAGAAATAAAAGACAAGAGAATATACAACAGGTTCAGGGGGTTCACCACACTTTAATCTAGACGGGTGACCAAGAGGGGATGCACCAGTCTGATCTGATTCAAAGGCTCCTAACAAAGACAGACGGCCAATCGTTGGGTTGTTGTGAAAAGGCGGATTACAGCCATTAGCTCACCAGGCCGGGGCCTCTCTGCAGAGGCCCATCTATTGGATATTAAGTGTAATTGGGGGCTTTCTGCACTTGTATGTTGTTGAATCTTGTGTGAGCTGCATCCATCATTGCCCGGGCTCTTTTAGAGCCTTCTGCACCAGCAGAGCATGAGACCGTGTGATGCGATTGGGCCTTTGGGTTCCATCAGGACCCCTTTTGTTAAAGTTCTCCGCGGATATCAGTAAAATATTGGGTGGGATTTAAATTACATTCAAATGCAACACGACACAATCGGCTGTGATTCGCATCAACCCGGGGCAATAGATCACAACAAACAGACGATGATGTAAGCCGAAGTAACACAGCAGGGCAAATATCTGCAGAGAATCTAAAATAAATCTGTACTTCTTTGGTTGGTAAACTTTAATTTCATGGTTGTTAATGGTGATGTCGGTAGATTATGCTGTTCATGTGTTTTCACTACAGAGCACTGGTTTGAAAAATTGAGCGTTTTGGTTTGAATTCAAAACCACAGCGCATAATCTCTAAACTGAGTTGATAACGTGTTAATATGCATGGTTAATGAACCTTTAAGAACAGTAGGGAATCTTTAAAAAGAAGAAATTGGTGAAATCAGTTTTGATTCAAATGTGTTTGTATTTTTAGGACTCATCATTAACCATGCTCCTGTTCCATCAGCGTACATCTGAGGGCCGGGCTCACTCCTGCTGATGAGGGCACAAATAAGACAGTAAATCTCTGAATTTGTGTTTTCTTTCCTCTTAAAGTGGGAGCTTTTCTTTTTGAATGACCCCCGTGCTAATGGATACGTTTATAAATGTAACAGCAAGCTGGAATATGTGCTTAAGCCAGCAAAAAATATATGCTAAAGCTCTTCTTAGTGACTTTCAGCAAAAAAAGCAAAGATATTAAAAAAAAAAATAAATCAAATTGTTGCTCTGACTTTAATCCTCCATCTGAGCAGAGTTGTGACGCTGAGTAGATAAAACTGGGGTAAACACTTCCCTTCACCTTTCACTTTCTCGGCAACTTTGAAAGGTTCCAATTGTGACAACTCGTCTGCTGGAGGAGACGAGCTGAGAGGAGAAAATCTTCTTTTGAGGTAACAAGGTGGGACGGGATTAATGCTAAATTAATCTCACGCCACTTCCATGTCACATTTTCAGGTTGAGGCAAAAAAAAAAACCAAAAAAAAACAATAACATCAGAGTCGGGAAGTGTCGCTTGTGGAGCCGCAAGAGAAATGAAACTTTAGTCGACTTATTAAAAAGTCTGGCACTGATTGACACTTTAATCTGGTGCCTCACTGTGGGGAGGTTGCTGACTGTAGATGAGTACAATTCAAGTTTGATTATGAACTATTATGTCTTCTTCTTCTTCCTCTTATTATTATTATTATTATATTATTATTATTATTATTATTATTATTATTATTATTATTATTATTATTATTATTATTATTATTATCTATACCATTTTTAGAATGTAGCTCCATGACAAGAAAATGCAATATTTCAATCTAACGTCACTCAATGTTTATTAAAACTGCAAAAAAGTTTACATTTGGCGTCTAGGCCTCATGACATTTCATGTTAGGGTAGGTGGGTGTGGGGGAGGTGATCCCCAGAGCGATATCCATAGACTGCAGCTGTCATACAGACTTTCAAAGAGAATGATGGGAAATTTTCTGCAGAGTTATGAAGGTGTGTATGTAGATGAGAGTGGGGGTGTGACTGGGAATATGATGGTGCAGCTGGAGTGGGGGAGAACACGTGACTGAGCAGATTTCATTAGACGCTGCAACTGAGGGGGAAGTCAAACTTATACCCTGATGCGGTAGCTTTACTGTAAAGTTTGTTTGTTTTGCCACCCACAAAGACATTTGCTCAGGTGCAAACATGCTTTGTGGCCTAGGTTACAAAAATAAGATGTAAGAATTCCTATTGAGAGTCTTGGAGACGTCATGTGAAGCTACCAAGGCAGCATCTGTTGTCGGATCAATGCGAACCCCATGACGTCGTGTTACCTGTCGGGTGAAGACAGAACCGACGCGTTGGCAGGTGGCGTTCTGACGAGCTGTTCCACATTATATATATAAAAAAAGGAAAAGCAAAGAAAAGAACCTGTTGCACTTCTGTCACAAGGGCGCCAAAGTGGTTGAAAGAGGCTGAACCTAAAAATACGTGATGCCTCTGTGTCAGATCTTCGTTTTACTCTGAAATCTAATCACTCCCCCGGAAAACCATGACAATCACGTACGAGGTTCGTGATTTCTCGTGAGATCAGAGAAAGAACGCCCCACCCCACCCCCATAAGAAAGGCTTCTGAGAGCGCACTTCAAACCAACACAGCCGTACACTCGCTCACAGACGGCCCCTTAAGCTAAAAATGACATCATGAATATTCACTGAGAGGCGACTGTGACAAATCTATCCATCGCCTGTCACAATACTGGTTATTTCAATAACAGACGCCTACCTGAACACTCGCTTTCATGACAAGTGTGATGCCGTTCTCTGACAAACGGCAACTATTTCTCTGTCATCTCTCAAAAATCTCAACCGGGCTGTAAAACAGGAGGGACATGCGGGCCCCACAGGCAGCGAGCCCCGTTGCACCAGCGTGCGCGGCTGCATCCTCCCCACCAGCCGGTTTTTGCTCCGATCCAAGTGTGAACAACGCCGGTCGGCTCTTACACACACACATATACTTTTCATTCAAGATACTAGAAACACCCAAACACCCACTTCTGCGAGAGCGGAGGCAGCTCGCCAAGAGTTCTGACAATTTTTGCTCATTATGACCTTTGCAGTATTGCATTTGTCCAAACATATCAGCCGCGGCAGCCTCTCGTATACGGTTGGTACTTGAACTACAGTATGTGAGCGAGACTTTCGCTGACCCGAACACACTCCTACACACACACACACTGAAGTGTTACAGCGTGCCGCTACCAAAGGAAAGCAGATCTCATCTCTTTCCATTTAATTCTCCCTCCCTCACCTAATTCTCCCTCCAGTGGTGGGTTGGGGTACTGCGCACAAACTCCTCCCAAAAGGCAGCCTCTGACAAAACTGCAATAGCCACCCCAGCAAGATGGCAACGCTCACGTTTTATTTGCATTTTACAGCTAGAAGAAGACACAGTCGCACCCACCAATTTTGTGGTTTGACACATATGTGCTCACTTACTCAACGGAACAAAAGCCATTGCAACATGTAACTGACTGTATGTGACAGCATCAAAAAAAAGGAAAATTCAATCTGAAAAATAAGAAACTGCAGCACATATAGCATCAAACAGCCATCGCTGTCATCTGAAAACATCCCCCGTTCGTGAAAACATTTCCACAAAATGAGCGCAATGACATTAGGACAGACTGATTTGGAAGTAGCCTGGGTCTACCTGTCACATCCTGCCGTTTTTCTTAAGCTCCACATGTGTTATTGTGACGACGAGCAATTAAATAGCCCGGCATCCTGAACCGTTTGTTCTGCTTTCTGGAGCTAAATGGAAAGCACGATCTTTGGAATCCTGCAACGCTGCTGCAGCTTGGAAGCTACACACCGGAAAAAATAAATAAAACAAGTGGCAAGGGAGAAGCATTAAGGAGCCATAGCACTGGTTAGGGTGACACTCGGGCACTCTTGGGAGCTGGAATAATAAAAGCATCCTGTATACTTGGAGCAAAAAACAGATCTGTGTCTTCATTCTTAGCTCACAAGCTGGTGTGGGGACGTATGGTCACACAAAGTTGGACTGACAAGCTTTCATTTGTTGTAACACGGGGGACGACTCACAACGGCTCAAATTAGAATCGGCCTTCTCAGATTTGTGCCTCATCAGCGTTCTCTCCCTCGCTCCCTGCGGTTTTCCTTCTGCCACTTCAAAGCTTGCTGTTGAGTGTATTGTGGTAGGTTTCAAATGATGCCGTGCAGAAGAAAGTAAATCAACATCACGTTTGTATGAGAGGTATTTTTATTATTATTTTTTAAAATGTTATTTTTAAAAAAAAAACCTTGCGTACAGCCATTTGCAGAACCGCGAGCAACAGAAAGTCTGCAGAAATGACACTTACCTTTGTAGAGGAGACTGCTTTAACTGTAAAGTGACTGATTAAGGTGCATTTTTTTGTGTGTTTGTGTCTGTGTTTCTTTGTGTGTGCATGCACCTGTGTGTGTGTGTGTGCGTGTGTGTGTGCAGAATGTTATGTAATATGCATGTGCAGCACAAAATCTGGCATAAAGCTTCATTTCTAAAGCACATTAAGCAGAGCCACCCGCCTTTGCAGAACACGTTGAAGACTTACCTGCTCTGGTGTCGCTTCACATGTGTGTGTGTGTGTGTTAATTAAAACAAACGCATTGAACAGCAGGCAAGATGCTATTTAATTATGATGGAGGGTTGTTTTTTTCGTTTTGTTTTTTTTCATATGATGCTAAAACAGAGCAATTATCAAAGCCAGAAAAGCAAGCATAAATAAAGGAAAAGAGGCATATTAGAATGAAAAAGGAATACTTGAACTTTAGCAACTTGTACAGGACATTCCTTTATCCATTTTCACTAAACTACGTCTGGCTTGACTACAAGGGGCTACCAAAGGGGTAGAAAAAGAAAATGAAGTTTTACCTTGAATGCTCAGCAGGGACCTTACAAGCCAAGTTTCCCCTCTCTGCCCTGAGGAGGAAAGTCAAATAGCAAAGATCAGAAGTCCACTTACCCCTCAGGGAGAAGACGTGAAGCTCACAGCCGGGAGAGGAGACCCGCAACACTGCCAGGCCTCACCCGCAATCCCCCAAACATATCATTTGAGCAAAAAGAGGGTAGTTACCCCTGCGTGGTGGAGGTGGTGGGGTACTGGGTCTGAGACAGCAATGGCTGTGTTTTTATGTGAGCTGTGTTTATGATTCTCATGCAACAAGCGGGGGGGAAAAAAAAGGGGGAAAAGGTGACGGCTTTAATGTGTGAATGCAAAGTGACACCTACCTTGAAATGCTTTCATTTATTATTTACAAATGTTTGACATAAAAAGGACTTTATGCACCTCATTTAGCATGAGTATATAAAGCCAGAAAAGACTGTAGTCATAATTTGATCACTTCAGACAATTAAAAAGGAAATACCTTTGTTTTTACCTATGAGATTTGATGAAATGTTCCACGAAGAAAGCAGATTCCATACAAAAAAAGGGGGGGGAGATGGACAAAAGGAGAGGAGACACCAGTAAGTGTCACGGTCAATTTGGAAGCGGACAGACGACAGGAGAAAGAGACTGGAGGACTAGAAATATAAGGGAGAAAATGAGGAGCTAACACAGTGGAAAGAAAGCACAATGCCTCAAATCCTCCCAGTCGCTGAGCAAATGGAGAGATGAGTGATGGAGTGGACGGAGTCTCTCTGCAAACACCAGCAGCATGCACTTAAAGAAGCCCAGACAGATGAGGAGGATGGGCGTAAAGAAACAAAAAACTGCCAATTTCATCCTTATCATCATAAAATATCAGGCTCTATGGTAGATGTCGATGGAGAGAACCACAGAGTGAAAAATAAGCCCAAAAAAAGAGGTCATGAATAATAAGAATGATGAATTAAAATAAAAAAAAACCAAGTAGGTCACTGAAAATAAAATGGCAGCTCATATCGTATGAGTCTTTTTTTAGCCTGAAAATAACACAAGAGAGAGCAGGAGGGACAATAAAGGAGTGGTGGGAAGAAGGAACAGAGTTCATACCTTGGTCGCCCATCATCAGGTGTGCCAGACCTTAAAGGAAAACAAGAGCACAGTCAGCAGAGAACAAGGGATTGTGGGAAGCCGTGTGACACGAACACGCAGGCATCTTGTGCAAAGTAGATGTCTGTGTTACTCAAGGGAGCGTCGGGATAGGAAAGAGCGGGACGGAGAAAGAGAGGAGGGCACACAGACAGGGTTCAACACGATGAGCATTCAGTCAACCGGAGCAGGTTGTGATGCATCATCAGTCACTTACTCGTCATTGTTTGGATATTTAAATTCACCGCCACCCTGTGATTGACAAGACCCCTGCCGCCCCGATCTCCCCTTCCCCCTCTTTAAACATGAACACCGGTCAAGGCTTACTTTTTTTTTTTTTTTTTTTTTTTACCTCCACTTTCAGCAGGTCTGAAAAGGTCGCGTCACCTTGTTGTTTGAAGCCTCCCAATTTTCAGCGGCATGGCGCGACACAGCAACAGAACAATATCGGCCTAAAATGAGTCTGGCTGTTGGTTCGTTGGTATCCAGGCTGAGTCTCTCCATTCGCTCGGCTGCTTTTTTTTTTTTTTTTTTCAAACTCCACAATCTGTAACCTGCTGCAGTAAATTATGAATACCCCCCCCAGAATGCTTTAAAAGGAAGGTGCTGCCTCATGCTAAGATGGTAGCACGGTAGCTTTGACATCTGAGCCAGAAAAAAAGTAATTAAATTCACAGTTGACCCATTTTAACCAGTACTGAGAGCTCAAACTAGAGCAGCACTGTTACAAAGTCTTATTTTTTAAGCGTTAATGTTGAAACAGAGTTGTGTGAATGGCCACTTGTTTCACTCTTAATGCTAAATAAACATTTAACAACTACGTTGGAGTGTATTTACTTATTTATTTTTGTAGGTGGGTAGAGGGGGGGGGCGCTGAAGTCCCAGCGTAACATAACACACACACACACACACACACACACACACACACACACAAAAGAAACAAAAAGAAGCCGCTTAAAAGCCACTAATCAGTCTCACCCCACACCAAAAGCAGCATGAAACATTCCACGTATGGAAGCACACTGAGACAGCAAGAAAGAAAGGCAGCGATTGAAATACCAACCTTCGTTATTGTCGTCTTCTGGAAGCACAAACAGGCAGAGAGAAAGAGAGGGAGATGTTCGTTAAGCGGCATGCAGACTGATCCTGGCCTTTGCATGTTGTAACCATGCAAGACATTGAACATCACATGCAAGTGGACCCATCTCAACCCCCGCAGAGGCAGGAAAAACAGATATGGATATAAAAATATATATATATTGGTGTGTGCATTCGTCACTGCATGGATAGAAAACAGGACGGAGCTGAAAGTGAATATCTGAATATCTAATCTGACCTTGAAGTCGCATATGAAACTGAAAAGAACTCCTGTCCCTTCAGGAGGGTATACGGTTAGGGTGTGAAAAAAACAAAACAAAAAAAAAACAAAGACACATCGGTACATCTCTTTTAGTTTTCTGACTGTATTTAAAAACTGTGGACTGTAACCTTTGGTGTCAGCAACTATTTCACTCATCTGGCTCCGCAGACGACGTCGGTTTTATTTCTGAGCAAACAAAATGCAGTGCGCGTGATGAAACGCGCCGCAACAGAGAAGCGTCTTAAAATGCCTAAATACGGACTACGACGCAACAAAGGGCTCCGAGGTTTTGGGAGCAGGTGGGGTGGGGGAGTGAGGGGGGGAGGGGGGGTCTGCTCTAGTGCTCCGGTGTTGATGGAGTTGTGGCAAACAGGTGACTATAAACATGCCCCTGCAGGGAAAAACAGACAGTTCTGATGGAGGGGTGTGCCTTGGAACATGCAAAACCAATGAGGTGGATGTTTGAGGGGTCCGACTGCCAGTCCACAGACAGCTCATCCAGACCACCTGAGCACTGATGCTGCATGAAGAGTAGAACAAATGAAACAGCAGATGTATAAAACATGGCCTAAAATCCAAATGGAAGGACCTTGTTTGAATGTGTTTGCTGTGTTCACTCATGACGGATACCATGGCGATGGGAGTCAACTATTGGTCCTTTTTGGCCCAGTTTCCACCCCCTAATTCGACTCCTACCTCTTTCTTGCCCAGATTCAAGCGATTGTTCGACCCAACACTTACCACAGCAACTGGCTGCCCCTTCCAAATGAGACCCCATGCACAAAGCAAAAAAAGCCTTTGTTTCGTTTTGTGAACAAATTACATGTCATACACGTGTATGGAGACATTTTCATCAGATTATTATCTAATTTTGACATGAGATGCTTTAATATATCACATCTTTCTTTTTTAAAGGAATTTATCTGCGCATAATTTTAATTAAATTGGATTCAGTAGTTTGGACGGTCACAAAATATGGTGACGTGAAAGATGATAAGAGGTGCAGTTTGTTCACAAAGCATCAGTTTGATGAGGAAAAGCACAAAAGAAAAAACAAAACAAAAACAAAACACTGTTCCAAGGCGAGCACAGAGCCAACAGCTGCAGGTAGAAAACAGTAAAATGACCCCCGAGCTGCCGCCCAGCACCCCGAAAACTCTGATTCAACCGTTTTGTTTAAGAGCAATGAAGTCCGACCCCCTTCCCTTCCTCTGATTACCGAAGATGAAAACCGATTCATTTATGGAGCCATCAGGGTCCAGTCTTAGATAGGAACTAATCTCCACAAGACCTTTGAGGGTTTCACTGCGGTCTGTCAACACCTCTGGCCCGATTGTGCTCGACCGTAAAGAAGCTCTCTCCTAATAGCAGTATCACCTGACAGGGGCGATTAAAACAGACCACCTATCAGTCTGAAACACGGACACACGTGAACACACAGTTACTTTAACAAATGTACCCAGCTGGTCACTAATCCAAAGACGCAAATCCATATAATCCTCTGGACAAAGTGATGGCAGCACCATTGTGCTGCAAACGCTACACTAACATGCGTCCCGCTGTTGGTCACACGGGCCTCGTCGGTGACCTGCAGCGGTCAGGCGCACACCACCGCGGGCAAAGATAACGAGTTGCTGTTTAAGAGCAAGATTGGTTATTTGATATAGATATACTCTACAATGACTTTAAATCTGTTCATATTCCCTTATTCTGCCTTCGATTGATTTTGCTTAAATGCTCAGCAAAAGTTCCCCTTTTCGAGTCGCGCTAATGACTCGGCGGTATTGTGACTGAAGCGGTTCAAAACGAGAGTCATCAAGCTCCGGGCAGTTTATATGACAGTGTCGTGCGAGGATTACAACGCGCACGTTGCAGAAATTAATGCAATATCCCCTGGCTGCTGTTTTATGATGTGGATTCCCTGTTTAAAGAGCGTTCGTAGCCACCGTGCCAGAACTGCTTTCAGATGGGAAAAATGAGCTGTGCGACCCACTCTGAGAGTCCGGGGCCGAGTCTCTTCGCCGAAACGACCCCGCTCGTAAAGTTGTTAACTTTGACACTGTGAGTAAATAAAAATCAATTCTGCTTGAACTTTGAAATAATAACTGTTGTCACTGAATGTGACTCATTGCTCTGCATTTGTAAACATAGTGTTCGTTCAGCTGTGGCTATCTGACAGGATTCTAAATCAGAGCTTTATTATATACAGGACGGGTCATAAATCCCTTTAATGGATCCTCCTTTAATTGAAAGAAGGCAACGTTTGAAATGCTATATGCTACAAATTAGTAAGGAGCTGAGATTTTCTAATGAATAGCATCTTAAACAGGTACAAGCAGTTTATCAAGCTCGCGCGGTGTTGAGTAAGTAGGTCAGCTGCGTTTCCTTGTGGAAAAGCTGAAGCTCCGACGAAAAACAAAAAATCAGGTCGAACATTTTGACAACACTTAAGCGGCGCTGCAGAGGACTTTTCAGGTTGACAGCTGCCAAGGGCAGCAAAGGGACCACACATCAGCAGGCAGCACGCACCATGCTTGCAAGCTGCTCTGAGTTGTTTTTTTTTTAAAAAAAAAGGATATCCTGTGTCAATGGTGCAGCTAATCGCTGCTCAATGACCTAATCACTGCTGATGTTTCACTGCAATTTGGATGCTTTGTAATTGGCGGAGACCTGAGTCAGTTACCCCCCACCACCACCATTACCATCACCACCACCATGTTGATAGTGTAATGAAACACTTGCACAGTGGACGTTTCTGCCTCTCGCAGCGGGAAAATCGCAGGTGGACCTAATAACAGTGATTCCAGGAAGAGTGAGTCAGAACTGGGCTGAGAAGGCTTGAAAGCAGAAACGTGATGAACCCTAAACTAGCGCGCGGGGCTCTGGCACGACTGGAAATGCCTGAGCTGCAGCTGGTACAATCCAGAAATTTCACTCGTTATTTATTCATTTTAACCAAATTACTCACATGCACATGAAGACAGGAGTGCTGGGCCCTGCTCTTGGGGAGGGGAATGATGGAGGGGGGTGTTGATAATGAGTCTCAAAAAATTCCAACCTTTTTTTACGATGACATTTTTATGATGTGAAATTATGCACAGTTTCACTGTATTGTGATATTACAGCTAACTCACTAAGTGCATAAAAAATATTTTATAACAGGCTTTGCTTGGTTCGTGTCTGACACTATCCCTATTCCTTTGGATGTCCCAGGTTAGCAGGTATCTTCAGATGTGTTTAAGGACCTCTCGGGGACAAAGATGAATTAATGACACTGTCAAATTATTTTCAGTTTAATGTTCAAAATAACTATTCATTTTTATATAATGGGAATTACCAAGGCATGTCAGGCGATTCCCCTAGAGGTCGGAAGTGGTATTGCAAGGAATCAACAGCCAAGTTCACAGCTGAGCATCCTCGCTTGACAACAAAGTTCATTCATTCTGTTTGAAATGTTAGCATTAGCATATAAACACTAATCATGAAAACACAAAGACAGATTTGCATATTGCAGAAAGGCTGCTGTAATTGTCTGAGGACAAAACCTCTTTAAAGGGAAAATGTAAAATCCTTACAGTAAAGGTCATCCTACCAGGGATCGATTAAATTACAACTTGGCGCAAATCAAGAGTAATGAGAATCAGTGAGGGTTCATCACTTAGTACCGCAGCCTGGACCTAATGCATCTATCTGCCAGAGCGGGCAACACGGAGCTCACCATC
This sequence comes from Lagocephalus sceleratus, assembly GCA_911728415.1. Classification (NCBI taxonomy): domain Eukaryota; kingdom Metazoa; phylum Chordata; class Actinopteri; order Tetraodontiformes; family Tetraodontidae; genus Lagocephalus; species Lagocephalus sceleratus. The sequence goes on from CAJVRN010000040.1 coordinate 3,543,913, forward strand.
ACCCTTATTATCCACCTCCAGCACCAGCGAGAGTGCAGAGAGAGGAAACGGCTGCAGTGACCAGCCGCTCTGATGAAATCTGATAGCTCCCTCAGCTGCAGCTTCACTGCACAATTTCTGCTCTCGCCAGCCAAGCTGGGCCATGTTTTCACATCTTCTTTTATGGTCATCTCGACCAGCACATTTTTGTTTTTAATGTTTTTTTTTGTTTGTTTTTAAAGCAACGAGCAGGAAAAAATTGTGAGTTAGTTAATTGTGAGTTAAAGTTAATAGAGATCATTGTGCATCTAAATGAGAAAATGTATTCTGTGTCTTTGCTACTTCCAGTGATAAATCCTGAGAATTGTCTGGAAAAATCTAATGTATTAAAAAGCTAGTAGGATGTTGATATTTTACCAATAATTCCATCTAGTATTGCTGTACTAATGTGGCTTCCAGTTTATGTTCATCCACTACATACCTATATTTAAATACAAACCAAGTACTAAAACATAGTATTTGAACAAAATGAATATGTTTTTCAAGGAAGTAGAGAAAACGGTGGAAGCAGATGTTATGACATCACTGTCATTCTTTTACAGCGTAGGTTGGGTCCGACAGGATAATCGGAGCAGCTTACAGAACACTGCTAAACATGCTTAATCCAAGAGTTGAAATGTCTCGGATACTATGAGAGATGTGAGCTAGATCCTTTTTTCGTGCGTGTCGTAGTATTTGTTGCTCGTCTCATCTGAAACATCACAGACAGGAGTTTTGCTGGCGGCTCCTATGGCCGATGTGTGACAAATCCCTATCAGGAGAGGGGCTCTTCAGCTCATGTTACAAATGTATTATTACAGCACACTAAGCTTTAAATACAGCTGAGCACTAAGTACGGGTAACCTCAAGCTATGTTGCTACCATTAGAAAGTTGGTTTCTGCAAATCTCCCAGTGGTTTGCATCAGAAGAATCTGCATTGACTGCAGTCCTGGCACTATTATTTACGACAAGTAGAATTATATATGTAAAAGAGAAGTGACAGTCTTATTGATACTGTAGGTCAAAAGCTAAACAAAGCAATTATGTAACAGGGCTATAGAGTCATGCAATTATAGCTGCTATAAAAATTAATTATGTTGGATTTGAATCTAAAAAATGAAAGCTGCGGTCTAATAAATGTATGGAACGATTCCAGTGGTTTAGATATGACAACCTTTTTTTAAACTCTGCATGCCAGCTGAAAGCACTTCGACGGGGAACAGATTAACCCAAACGGGAGCGTGACGTGAATCTGTGGATATGTTTACGACATGTTTATTTGCGCCGCAGGACGGATCCCGCTGAAGGAGGGGTCTGGTGTCAAAGAATTTCCCAAACACCCTTTGACAGTCGGGAGCGGCTGTATTTAAACAAGGCAACAATCCTCGGAGAAAATCCCGCTAATCTTTTGATCCCAATATCTGTCTTTGGACTCAGAGACAGCACTATACTATTAATCTGCTGTTGTCTGAGGGATGTTGCCAGAGGTTTGGAGACTGAATGGAACTTTCTCTCTCTCTCTTTTGTCTGTCTATCTATCTATCTATCTATCTATCTATCTATCTATCTATCTATCCATCTATCTATCTATCTATCTATCCATCCATCCATCCATTCATCCATCCATTCATCCATCCATCCATCCATTTTTCTGCCACAGTGGGTTGCAACATTTGAGTTATTAAACCCTCCACACTTTATATAATGTAGAGAATCTGATCTCACTAACATCACATCTCTCTGTTAGCTTGTGTTCACGTCCCTACTGATCAAACTGTGAAATAGTTTTTCACTGTGACATTCGCAGATCGAAAAAGTGATGGTGTCACTCCACCTTTCGCGTGTGGACGAAAACTGGACTTTTATGGATCGTTATAATTTTAAAGTGCAGGAATTCCTTTTTTTTTTTATTGTATCCCACCAGGGTGACTTATTTGAATCACATCACGCACAAACTGAAATATTAAAATGAATGGATGCGCTTGCAGCCTTGGCTTATGTCTGCCCTAGTTTTTTTTTTTTCTTTCTCTTTTTAAACCAGGGACTGAGTTATGTTTAGCTAATGTGGAGTGAAATAAACATCACTCCATTTTATCATGATAAAACATGGACCCACGCCACGTGGCCATGTTATTTCCTTAATGAGAAACAAGGGAACAGATCCATGCAACTCACTGCCCACATAAAGAATGCATTTAAATAATTGTTCTAACCGATCAGGAGGATTGACTCGCGCATGTGTGTATTGGCGAGTGAGGTCGGGCTACATAAAGCCGGACAGAATAGAGGTGACAGGTCTGGCTGCAAATCCTGTTAATCCTTCCATCTGATCAAAGTAACATGAAAGCTTTTAAATTATTTTATGCAAATTCTTTTGAAGAGTATGGAGTCAAACCTATGGGATGAGGTATAATACTTCAAATCATCTGTGCAATACCTTTTAGACCTCTACGCTATGTTTACTGTTTACTTGCATCCAAAGTTACTGAGGTGAGTTCATCTGTGTGTTCTATATTCTCACATATATAAGAAGGAGAAGGAGAAGGTAGGAGGTGTCACGCAGTGTGTAAAGCACACTGCGTGAAGAGGTAAGCGTCAACTGGGAGTCTTCACCTTGGCTCTGTTCACATAAATGACATGACGAAAAATTCCATTGATAAATTCAAGCAGTCACTTGGGAAATAAACTGTTTCAGTGCCTTTTCTCGCTTTATGGCAGGAAGATAATGCAGAAGGAAGGCCAACTGTTTCCCCTTTTTTTTTGTTTTTTTTGAGCAATCCATCAACTGAGTATTTATCTTATTGATGGCCGAAGTCTGACGGAACATCATTGCCTGTATTTAATGTGTAATCCAATCAGCTGTCCCCTTTTTGAAAAACATTAGTCTGGAGCTGGCAAGATTCGCCATGAAGAAAAAAACAGCTCAGGTGCACGATGGGGGATTCGGTCTGAAATCTTTAAAGTGTTTTTTTTACCTATGTTGAATGTGACAAGCGGAGTGCGCACGCTCTCCACTCCTGCGCACATCTGTTATCCTGATCTTCCCTCCTTAAAATCCCACCATTCCACTTCCTGTGGATATCTGTGCACTGAAATCAGGCGAGTGCATGACAAAGCTATTAAATCAGCCTTTAGCTTGGACAGAGGTGGTTCACGCGCCTCTGTGAGAGAACAATGGAGCTGGGCGCTCCCGCTGGGACATCTGAGGTGATTTCAGATGATTCCATGGAGGAGCTGAAAGAGAGGCTTAAGCCCCTCGCTGTGCTGTGCGTCTGTCTGAGGACACATTCTCCGATGACAAAGTGGATGCTCGTCACTGGCTCGTGCATGCATGGATCTTGGGATCCGACGACTTCATTACAGTCTCCTGCAGTTTCTCTTCCCTGACATTTCAAGCAAGATCTGCTGTAAATAATGAGCATGCAGATGTCCGGCTATTCATATATTCATCCTCTCGAGTTTTGCTGATACTGATCTCCTTCTAACTGGAATGTGATCCTGTTGAAAGCTGCCCTTTCAGGGTTTAATAGAAGAGACACATAATCATTTTAATAATATCTTATGCCTGTTTTTATTTTTTAATATGATCTCATGCCTTTTCAGGTCTTTTGCGGATATTTATGGACTGATTTTGAACATTTACGGGAGCCGTGGCAGCTTGGCCACTCCCATGATGAATTTCTTTGGTTCAATTCCCGACCCCTCCAGTTAAAGTACAATCCCAGAACCCATGACTCTATGTATAAATTACATTCTAATGATTGAATCCCTGGTAAACACATGGAGGCCAGTAAGGTTAAATGTGAAGTGTTTTGATTGGTCAAAGGTAAAGCACTGAAAAATACAGTCATTTAAATGTTTACTGTCAGCTCATGAGGTAAACGCAGAGCAATAATAAACCTGAGCTGATGAATTCTCACTAGTCACACCTCCATAAATGCAAAAAAACAACAACTAGACCCCTGCAAAATGGCAGAAGTTCAGAACAACTTTTGTTTTCTGTCTGTGTTGCAAAATATAAATAGTAAAGATATTATATTGTATTAAGTATGAGAGAAAGTGGAAATATATAAATGATCCACATTAAAGACATTCATCACTATTATGTTACAACTGAGGGACAAATGAGTTGGTCTATCTGACTATTTTGATTTATTGTCAACTGTTTTTTCATTCATACTCCACCTTAACACTCTTAATTATTATTGTGTTGGGGTTTTGATATACCACAGACCTCAGCTTTTTACGAATATTTCATCATTGACATTGTACTATTGTTTATTTTTGATGTAGCTGTTACCGTGGTATCATCACTAACAGCTGAGTTAGTGATATTGCAATAATCAGGCCAACAACAACACTATAAGATCTAACGGGTACCATAGAAACTATGGACAATACTCTGTTTCGTTCTTTAAAGCAGTAGGGGGAGGGGCTTATTTCCAGCAGCCTATCACCAGAGGGCAATTATCTCATCTAAGTGAAAAGTATTGTGTTGGGCACATTTTTATTTTAAACTATGGTTTCATTTGACTTTTCTTCACTTCTTATGAAGATACAACCTTTCCTTAAACCTCTTCATATAGGATTATCTGGGGAAGATCACACTGGCCCTGTATAAACCTCTGTCGCTTTTTTTTTTTAATCTCTGCACCATTAACAAATTATATTGAGCTCTGCTAATTATGCATGAGGATGGTTAGGTCTGCCTTTCTTTCACAAATAAAGAAAAGAAGCCTATAAATGTACATGCTGAACAAAGGAAATAAAGAGGGAAAAGAGGGGATTCGGTACGCTTTCCTTCCAGTCTGATGTCAGCCAATGAGGGGAATGCTGAGCTGATATGCTAGCTTGCGCAGCGTCTCCCACAGCTCCGTCTGTCTGACTAACAGAGGTGGACAGGGCTTCTCTTGACTTGTCTGTGTTTTTCATGCCAGCCATTTTCGGGGCTGTCTTCTGTGACAGTGCATGAAAAAAAAAAAAAAAACTCAGCTCTACGCTTATATTTACTTTGAGAAATTGTTGTACAACAATAGCTGCACCATACTTTATTCAGTTGTATGGTCTGTTCGGCACAGATCTAAACGTGCTCCACAGTCGGCGGAGTTTGTCTGTGTTGTAATGGCAAATGTTTACATCACTTGGGAGACGGGACTATTTTCCGTAACATTACAAAAAAAAAAAAAAAAACAACATCAATTTGTTGCAGCTCTAAAAGGCCACAAAGAGAACGTGGCAGACCATTCAGCTGCTAAGAACAGATTCTAGTCAATTCATGGTGTTACCTGCTAAAGGAACACATAACACACCTCTGTATTGATGTTTACTCTGGTAAACACAACAGATCTGCTGACGTCAGTGCAATCTTTCACGATATATGCTAAACTGATGAAATCCTGTCTCCAACTGCTCCTCCTCGCTCCTCCTTGCTTTTTTTAACAATTATTGAATCTCTAAACATGTTTCTTTTCTTTCCTGATCAAAAGAAGAAAAAACTAAACAGCATGATTGCAAATAGAGATTAATCCTTAGTCCTAACCAGCAGCGATAAAAATTAGAATAATTAAATGCATTTTAAAACCATATTCTACATTTTATTCTACAAAACGCTTTGATAATCAGAGCATGTCCACTCGAGCTGATGCCACATATTTGATTGCTCTGGATTCATTGAGGATGTTTTGGTGGTGACACAGATGAGCAGCGATTTAAATAAACAAATAGTTAATGCTCCCTAATGTCCGGAGCCCGTCAGTGAACTGCATCAATGCTCACTGGTTCATGGAGGATCGGAGGAGCAGCCATGTTTGATTACAGCCATTAAAACCAGAAAAAAGAGCAGGAAAATAGGAGGCACATTGGCCCTGTGTAATGTAAAGAGGACATTTTAATTAGGGGGATCTGTTTGCCTCAGTCCCTGATGAGGATCAAATGGGAATATCATGCTGGAGTGCTACTGTATGTTATCTAATGCTAGCCTAATAAGCTCACGCTTAATGAATGATTTATGTGCTTGGATGAAAGTAAACGAGCGTTAGATTGGGAATAAATACATTGAGAGAGAGATAGATAGATAGATAGATAGATAGATAGATAGATAGATAGATAGATAGATAGATAGATAGATAGATAGATTTTCTTCACAGATGAAACTGAGGAGGAGTGCTGAAGATTCCGTGTTCATCTTTGTCCAGGCCTGACTGACTGCTGCTCCTCTGGCTGCCTGCCCATCTCCTGTCCTCTGTGATTGTGTATTGATTAGCTGCGTCTCTGCTTATTTTACCCCCCCTCCATGACAAAGACCGAATTTTTATCTGTTCGAGGGAAGTCTCATGTTGGAGGCAATAATGACTGCTTTACGGATAATTATATGATGTTTATCATGAGTCTTTGGCTATTACTGGCTCCCTCTAGCAGTAAAAGGTGTTCATTCCATAGTTTTAATGCTAAATCCATGCTGGATGTGATACCTAACAATGTAATCGTGTTTACTCCTGCGTCTGCGTTTGAGTGAAGCCATTGGAGATGATGCTTCAAAGGTCAACTAATCCTTGTGGACCAGTTTGAGAAGATCGGGAGCCCCCCCTTTGGGGATGGAGAACACCTGAATGTTTGCTAATGAGGCCTAGTAGGAGACGCGTCCTTTACAAACAACCGCGTTCCTGATCACTTACGCACGTACGCCAACGCAGAGCAAATAGAGGAAGGGAGCGTATTCCTTCGGTGATTACAACGGGAGGGGGGCCAGAATGTGTTAAACACGGTCTGTGGCGCGGCTGAGTGGAGGAGTGACTCCACGGTGTGATCTGAATCCAAATGTCTTACCTTCACTGCAGTCCTTCCCTTGGAATCCCGTCTGAGAGCAGTCGCACATCGGCTCGTTGTCGATCAGACTGCAGACTCCTCCGTTCAGGCACATGTTGGCTGTACCGCAGAGGTCCTGCAGGACCTCCTCGCTGTCGATCAATACCGACTCCGTGCTGTTGACCTTTACGTCGGTTATCCATCCAGCGAAAGGCGGCTGATCCTTGACCACGGCCGAGGTCAGACGCAACGCCACGGATCGTAATTCCGGTGGTATTCCGCCAACATACAGGTGGCTGAAAACAGTCATATCCCGTCTTTTCGACTTCACCTCGCTCCATTTGCTGTCGCCGTCCACCGTGAGGGTGGTGTTCTTGAAGTTCCTCCGTATCGTGACCGCGTGCCACTGGCTGTCATTGACCGCCGCCTCGGACACCACGGTGGCGGGCTCGGCGCAGAAGATGGAGAAGCGGAGGCTGAGCTTGCCGTTGAGGATGAGCAGTTCCAAAAAGTCGCAGAAGCCCTCGTCGTCGAAGTAAACGAGCAGGCCGTGGGCGCTCTTGGTTTTCATGTTAAAGCTCATCTCACTTTCGCAGCACGCGTTCCACACCGGAAACCTGGCCCACTGGCCCTCGGCACCTGTAAACTCTAGACAAGAGGACGTCTCTGCGAGACAGCAGACGAGCAGACCCACCCAGAAGACATGGGCGCCATGTGGCTTCTGCAGAGCCATGGTGTGGCTGCAGGTTCTCAGAGGGTGCAGAGGAAAGACTTCACTTATCGAATCTGTTGGGGAATATTCGGAATTGCCTGTTTTATAACTGACTGCCTACATGAATAACTGGGCCGACGCATCATAGGACATTACGTTCATGTTTCCTGCGTCTTTATATAGCAGAAGATTTGGCCAACTCTTATTTCCTGGAGCAAATACCATTACTTCACACTCCCCCAGGCCCCTGGCCAAACCTTTCACTTTTCACACCAACAGGAACTGAAATGCTTAAAGGTCCTCTCTGCCATGGCTATTTAAAGTGAAGGCGAGGATTCAAATATCCATTGGGCACACTCGGTCTAATTTATGTAATTATGGAAGTGTCCCTTCTGGTGCTAGTTAGAGTGTGCACGGTTTCACTTGAGATGAAATGGCAGCTTTAATCTTCACGCTCATGCCAGCATTCTTTGGCGGAGAACTGGAAGCCTTTGCTCGGGGCTTTCCACCCTGCATCCTCTGTAGCGATGACAAAAAACTGCCATATGGAGCCGCGTTGGCTGATAAGCTCAGCAAAAGAAGCAGCCTGTCTGTCAAGGCAGTCCTCGGTCCCAGAGCTGTCTGCAATAGAAAAGCAAATGTAACACTGTATCAGCATTTTCAAGGTATCAGTTTCCAAATCCACTCTGGCCGAACCTGCACAACCGAGGCACTTCAACACGGAGGAGCCATATCAGCAGAGCTTTCCAGGAAGCAGTTGGAGCAAACACGTTATTGCATTTGATCTGAAAAGGGGACTAGGTCGGATGCCTTTCTTTTTCCACACCGAGGTTTTTTTTGGCTTTTTTTAAATGCCAACACCACGCGCGCGAAATACATATTCATGCAGGACTCAACATAAAATAGAAAGGCTCCGTCCCACGTTAAGTCGGAATGACTTCTACCTCCGATCTGTTTAACTTTTCTCCTCGGCCGCGCAATTTCGGCAGCATTCCGATGAGAAGCAGACATTTCTCACGCCTTTCTTGAAAGACCAAACACGCAGGGGGGAAAAGTGCGTCATTTGACTCACAATAGTTGGTTTGTGCAGAGCGAACCTCTCTGACTGCCAATGGGGTCTCACGCAGACCCCGAAATGTGCTCTTCCAGACGCATCGTTTTTTTTTTTTTTGTTGTTTTTTTTATGTGTTTGTTTTAATCTCCAAAGCAGCGATTACGTAAAAATATTAAAACAAATAACATAATATTGAAACGCAGTGTTTTAATCCACCACGTTTGACGCGCGTCGCGACGAGGATAACAAATAAGAGCGATGCGCGCAGCGGTATTCGGGTTGTTGCACTTTGAATAGATCCATTGAAACAATTTTTTGCCAGCAAACGTGTATCACGAAATCCTGTGTGAGATCACCCTCAGCAAAATTGAACGCTTCGTGGGACATATTACGTCAAAATGGGACACCGTCTCATCCATCATGTCGCTCAAACCCTCCGCCTGAATGACAGCTGCTCGGAGCGCACCGCTCCGTGCCCTCATCTGCGCACTTTTCTACCGTCTCTAAATCATATTACACTTTCACGGGACTCGGAATAGTTTGCGCAGAGGGAAAAAAAAATCTAACACAATTTCCTGTCAAACCTCAGAACTGAGCTCCGGTAACGCACCAGTATCCATCTGCTGCTTCTGTTTGAAATCCTGCACAACAAACCCCGAACACGAAGATCTGCTTTGATAGCAGCATCAGAGGAACTGCTCTGCTTTCATTCTAACTCAATTTAATTGAGCCAAATCACAGCCTGGACGGGTTACAAAGACAAAATTTACCTGAGACTGCCCGTCCTGCAACTTTGTCCCCTGATTTAGATTGAGTACCAAAGCCAGCGGTGGCGCAGGGTGCGCGGAGCTTACATCCAGTCCTCTTTGTGGATGAGAATGTGCAATCTGGCTCCTCTGTTCAGCTCATCCAGCGACTGTCAGGAGCCTCAGACGGAGCCGATCACGTGTCCCATAGTGATGTATGCCGGGGAGGGGCTGCATGCAGTACCTTGGACAGCGCCTCTGCCTCCACAAACATCCATCCAGCGGCATTTATGGCACCGGCAACTTCGGAGATAAGGCTTGTAAAACTGCTGGGATTGATTCATTGATCGAGCTAAAGACTCTGGACGCAGCACGCCTGTCGGATATGGTTGAGGTGCACTTTGGAGCGTCACAAACAGAGCAGCTTCTACCTCATATTTGTTTATCATTTCAGAAATGAGTCTGTGGGGTTCAGTTACGAAAAAATGCAAAATCCACAAGCAAATGAATCTGTACCCTATCACGATTTTTTTTTTAATTGTTATTTATTGCCTGCATCTCTTCTGTCACAATGCACTGTAGGAATCGATGTTACTCGTTCTCACTTTGCACGGTATCATGGTAAACGATGCAGATAACCTACTGTTATAGTTACCTCATGGGGCTAACAGTACGAACACGTTAATGTGGGCATTGGAGCAAGGATTGGCATGCTTTTTTCACACATGAAAATAGGTCCTGCTTCATTGTTGACTCATGTCTCCAACAATTGTGATGCAATCAGTCACTTGATCCGCCTGGTACCTGGCTCGTGTGTTCCATGTGATCAGAAAAATCTCTTATTTCAACAAGCAGGGCACCTGGAAAGGTAAATTAAACTTGGAAATGTTTTTCTTTTCCCTTTGAACATTTCCTTCTATTAATAAAATACAAAATGTATGTTTTGTTTATCCTTAATGGTGATGAATTATCACCAAAAAAAATTCATCCATCTTAAAGTCCTACAACAGCACTTGTGCATGTATTCCTTTATAACAAACACATTTGCCATTTTCAAAACATCTCGCTTGCCCTCATCATGCACCCCCCAAGAGACAGCGATAACTGTACGTACGAGTAAGTTCGACCCCGCATTGGTGCTGCAGCCTGCTGGAAGCTGCTGTCTGATGATCTATGGGCAGTTTATTTAACCTTATTCATCAGAGCTGCTGAGAGAAACAAAGGAATGTGTTGACCTGCCTCAAATGATCTCACCATCGAGTTCTTCCACTCGAAAACCTCATCTGATTGGAAGAGTCACTTAAACTACTGTAGAACCTCTATATATTATTTTACTACAGAAGGCCAAACTGAACAAGAGTGAGATTCCTGTCAGCAAGCATCTAAAATGTATCCTGTGTGTGTGTGTGTGTGTGTGTGTGTGTGGGTGTGTGTGTGTGTGTGTGTTGGGAGCAGTGCATGTGTGGGTGTGTAGGTGTGTATGTGTGCGCGTATGTGAATGGATGTGTGTGTGTGTGTGTGTGTGTGTGTGTGTGTGTGTGGTGTGTGTGTGTGTGTGTTGGGAGCAGTGCATGTGTGGGTGTGTAGGTGTGTATGTGTGCGCGTATGTGAATGGATGTGGCAGGCCTTGTAAAGTGATTTGAGGAGTCAGAAGACTTGAAAGGAGCAATATAAATGCAAGGCCATTTACCACATCAAGGGTCTTTGCCACAGCGACCAGGGTTTGATTCCAGCCTGAGGTGGTCTGCTGCCATCATCCTCTCTCTTTGCCTCCATCTTTGCCGTCTCACCGGTTGTCATGATCTTAGGAATTTAATCAGACACATTTAAAAAAAAAAGTATCATCTGACTTCCACAGCAATCCAGTTATATTCTTACTGAAAAAAAGATAGATTTATACCTTGATTTTCTGCTTTTGTTCTTACTCCACAGGAATCTCAGATGATATGTTTGTCTGGGGAAGGTAACTTTTCCGAAATCCAGTCAAAAGCAAAAGCCTGGCTTTTGAAATTACTCCTCAAAAGGGAACAACATGTTCTTGCAGTAGGAACCAGGCTCAAGTTGGCAAATATCACCACTTAACATTGCATATTTATACATTTGTCTAACGAGACACTTGGACACAATTTGTGCTTTTTTCCTCCTATCAAGTCTGGGAAGAGACAAGATCACGCAACCAAGAGAAAATAGGGGAAGTATGATGGTTGTTACTTAGAAACTCAGTTAAGGAACGTTCTATAAACCAACCTCCACACAGCAGAGATCTTGCTGTGAGTAATCAATTTAAAGTTATACTTTAGCCTGTAAATTAACATTTGATTTGTTTAAAAGCACAACATAGGCAGGTTTTCTCTAAAAATATTCATTCATTTCAGAACCTTGCAGTGACATCATGACATCTGACCAATCAGAACCGACCATTTAAAATTTCCTCAAAGGAATACAGTGCATGTGTGTATTAGGAGGGAGAACGTGAAAAGATTCGAGGAGATTCGGACCCAGAACACTATGAGGCCTCAGTGCATCCTCATATTACCATAAAATGACATTTAGCATGCCAGTATCAGATCTTTCAAATAAATTTGTCCTATATTGTTGACAGATTTTGCAGAAAATCATATGAGGACAACTTGTTTCAGGGCTGAATCATTACAGAACAGATTGATTCATTTTTTTTCTTTGGTCCAATTACAGATTAATAATCCTTCTTCAAAAAAAAAAAAAAACAGGAAGAAGCTCTCATTTTATTCAACATTCAGAGATCTCATTCATCTAAATTGGCTTTTTTGAATGTTTCCTCATACACCAGCTGGGAGCGTTTCTCTCCCTATTGAGAGCATCTGTATGAAACTGATTGGATTTAGAAGTCTGCATCATTACACTTATTAGATTAGGAGAGACTGGAAAGAGGACATTACAAGTCAGAATTTCATTTCAGAGGCATTAATGAATCGTGTGAATGTGGACCACAAAGATCTGGCCACGTGTCTGGCTTGAATGAGCTTACTGATTGTATTGACTCTTACATAATGACCCTACTGAAGATGCACGAGGAAAGCATTAGCATGCCAAAAATCGGATTAAATCCTGGATTTCCAAGCCTGACCAAACAGCCTGGAACAAATTGTATCAGTCCGTATCGACATGAGATCAGGGCATCGATCGATCTTTAACTCTTTATGCTCTCATTTTCTATTGTTCCATCCTTTAGCACTGATTCCAAAGCAATGGACTGGTTTTTATAGCTGACAAGAAAATTTCACAATGATTTATAAAACAAAATGTTGCATATTTCAACAACATTTATAGCAAAGAGGGAATTCTCCTGTAATCTCCGATTGGATATATTCATTTTGACAGTAATGTTGCAGCAGGTGATTGATCAGCACACCTCCACAGTTTGATATTGATCTGTTTTACTGAGACAATCATTAGAACACTGATGTTTGAGTACAGGAGCTGACTGACACCTAGACGGCTGTCTTCAGGTCTGTAGAGTCACAGATCCATTTTTTTTGTTCTGATCGATAAATCCTCAGCGTTCACAGGTTGTCGGTGGAGACTGATTGATGATGGGGGGAATGTGTGCTGCGAATAAGACAAAGGATGTGAGACCTCTCCAGAAGTGAAACAGAAGGGTCTAGATCAATTAGTCATTTGATACCAGAGAAATACAAAAGTGATTGACACCTTAACACAAGATTTGGGCCGTGTTAATCCAGAAGCAGATAGAACCGGACATTTCTGCCTCATTTTTATTTAACAGGAGGACATGGTGCCTTTCCAGGCCCGGCTGTGCAAGTTGATATTTCATCGACTTCTAATAGATTCAAAGTTAGCCTTCATCCTGGAATGGGAAATCCAGAGAGCCTCCTGTCTGAGGCTTAATCAACTCCATGCTTTTTTTTCATGGACACAGACCAGACCGCAGGGACCCCCTGGCTCTCTCATGCTGTGAAAAGTTCTCTGGAATGTTGAATCTGAGCACATGAGACGTTATCAGGGGGCACAATCATTCCAGCGCTGAATTCAAACAGATGAACTACTGAGTTTCTGAGGTCTTCATCCAACCATATTCACCTGTGAAAGTGTCTCCGATGGTTGCCATGGAGACTCTTAAATCTAGGCCTTAAATCTAAATGCATTTGGTTGGGAGCAGCGTCATAATTTCGTATGCTTACTTGCGTGAGATTCCCGAGTATTTCTTATGAATAAAGAATCTGAAGGGGTAACCTCGGAGGTATAAAGGGAAAGCTCGACCTTGGTTGCGTCAGTAAACCTTCTGTCCACATTGCTCCATCAGCTCCTTGAGATTTACAAGCCACTGCTTTTATTCCATCTCACCGAATCCACCATTAGTCCTGTTTTATTTACACAGCTCGGGAAACATTGGCTATTCCGATCACAACCCTCATGAATAGGACGGGCATCTTTATTTCTCTGGACAAGCTTCGGTCTAAATTTCCAGACTTTGCTCAACTGTGAGTTTAATGCAGCGGTTGATGATAGCAGTGTTCATGAGATTGGTGTCTGCTGGAGTTACAAAGAAGCCCCCGTATCAGCGGCCTGGTATCTGCAAAGCATCTGATAATGTGGAATAATATTCATTGGAGTGCAAGCTGGTGTGAAATGGCCTGATAAAATGAGAATGTTGACACACCTGCTGATCGCGAAGAGTAATCCCGGCATTTTATAGCGGCTTCTTTGCCTTATCGGTCTGGGATTGTCAAGGCTGGCAAAAAGCTTTTAGTGAGGCAACACACCCTTTAAATGGTGCACACACAGCAAACCCGCATATACTTTCACACACTGATATCATGGACAGTAGGTCGATACATCATTATTGTATTGTAGCAAACAGGTAATAATCAGGCTGGGTTCTTAATAGGAAGATTTTAATGGGCTGAAATGATTTTTTATTTTTTTACTGGTAGTTAGTTCTTTTATTTCTTACTTCGGACTTATTTCTGCAGAATAAATTACCATGCACGTGAATGTCAGTACAACATGAACAGCTTCGTAATGGCGGAAAAAAACCAGGCTTAACGCAGGAGTTGGCTCTCTAACTGCCAGTTCTGCTTTGTCGTACAACGTTCTGTTGCTGTTACCCAGCCCCCATCCCTCCACCCAGGTGTCAACAGCCTTACTGGTTTCCACCTGTGCAGACTGGTGCTGCTAATTGGTTTGCTCAGATATCGAGGGCAGCTCCTGTTATAGCATAATAGAGTGTGAAATACTTGCCAGCATCCTTTTTGTGCCAGCATCCTTTTTGTGACATAACTGGAGCCATTCCTGTAGGTTTCTGTGGAATGGTAAATTAACTGCTTAACTGGTTTTATTTTTTTTTTGGTTTGTTTTTGTTGTTTAGGGTTTAGGGTTAGGGCTAAATCCAGTAAAGGTTTAATGAAGCAACCAAAATTTGAACAAAAGTTACCAAGCACAAACAAAAATGATCAGATTTTTGAAGAAGCTGTAAACAGAAACCATGATTAAACAAAGCATAGTGCATATTTCTTTCCATTATTACAAAAAGGCAGACGGGAAGTGTAACACAATGTTCAACAATATGGAGGCATGTCTGGCCAGTATTAAAAGAGTATGAAGCATGGATGTGGTGGCTTTTAAGGTACAGAAAGGTTATTTCAGTGTAATTTGGTGATGTTAGGTCTGGTGTATGATGAGTTAAAAGTCTTGATAGTGGGGGGAAGGGATGCCAGCACTTTGACGCAGCACGCTTGAATGACGCTGGAGGTGCTCTTCTTTTGCCCGGTGTTTTCTGAAAGGGAGGTGAGAGACTGTTTTGAAGGTTCTCTTCTTCTGTCATCCCCAAACAGCAACGCTGGACCTAAAGGTGATTGATTTTTTTTCATGAATGGCTTTCCTTTCTGTTTACATCCTGTGATGCAGTGCGGGAAATAAAATGAAACATCCGTCCAGAGCTTTAGTAGAAAGCTATCAAGTATTGTAAAGAGGATGAAACTGAGGGAAACATGACCAGTTTGATTACTGTTTCCTTGTGGAGGCTCAGAAGATGGCCACAGATATCTTTAGCTAACTTCAATGCAAACACTTATTCCAAAATGACACAAGTGCACAAGTCCAGATTCTTTGCTGATCACTATACAGCATTTTTATATACATAAACAATGTAAGTTGTGCAACTGCATCTTATTTGTGACTCTAGCTCAGTGCTGCAGCTCCTATAGGTGTCCCCTGCATCAGTGATTTACATTAAATGTGTGTAGTGGGATGATTTCATGTAAGGTAGATTTATTCTCCTATCAGAAAACATCCTGTAGGTTAAAACAATTTACACTTGTATACATGGTATTGTGTTACCACATGGTTTCAGACATGGATTTTTAATATATGGTTGACTTTTCAACAAAATGCATTTAAATGTTGTCCCTTTATCTGCGTCGCTCCATTTTTAACACTAAAAATGCATGAAAGACAAAGTCTCAGCAAGGACTTTGATCTATAACTGTTGACATTACTCTGCAGCTTGATGCAGAAAATATGTTTTTTTTTCTTTTTGCTGAAGTAAAAAGTCATAAATAAAAATCATAAGTCATCTAAATAAAAATCATAAATGACCAAGAGCCAAGATACAGCCATACATTAAGAAATCTGAAAAATGTGCCAAATAGCATATATCCAAAATGATTTCAGATCATGTCAAAAGCAGTTTGCTGTCACTGTGATTCAGAAGTGATAAAGCAGCAACGTGCTGCTGAAGTGCAGTGATGAAGAGAGGATCTGGCAGACACAGTGTGAACATGATTAATGCTCACAGTGCACGATTCTTCTACTTAAAGATTTATTGTCTTTTACTTCATTAAGCTGCCAGATCAAGTGTTTAAAAACAAAAAGTTAAAAAGCAATCATTGTGGCCTTGGTATAAATGACAGCTAATTATCAATCTGTGGGATGAAAATAATTGCGTGTCTGATCTGATCCTTTTCTTATGATCAGGAGTCATTTTCAGCTGTACAGATGTGGAGTTGTCCGTGTGATTAGTGGCAGTTAAACCTGCATAGACTCATTAGGGAAAGTCTGCACAGGATGCTGATGTCAGGCAGGCCACACATGGAGCAACCATCAGTACTGCCTGCCTCTGCATTGTTCCCATAGTTTCCAGGGACTTAATTAAATGCTTATAACGTGCAAGCCTGAACACATTTACCTGTGGTCTCCCACACATTATTTTCAGAAGGCCACGGGGTTCTTTTTGAGATAATTTCTGTCACTCTGAAGGCTTCCGGAGCATTCTCGGCACAGTCTTTCTGACAGTTCGTTGTGACTGCTGATAGCTCGTCACCTGAGCGCCTCGTAATGTATTCCGAGTCATTTGTGAATCACCACGGGAGCGGAGGAACAGAATGGATTTGCCAGATGGTGAGTTAAGAGGAGAAGTTGGACCTTGGGCGCACTTGATGACTTTGCACAATGCGTGGCTCCGCTTGCCCTTCAGAGAGCTGCACTGTGCAGACTTCCATATCACTGAGAGGGGAGGGGAGCTATCTGAAACTGCATTAACTGGAAGAATGAGAGCGGAAGGTTTGCATTTGTTATGTCTCCTGTGCTGCTGGCACACAGACGGATGTACCTATCAGCTCTGTGCAAATCTCCTAATGAAGTCAGGGAGACGTGCCTGGTTAAACATGGAACACCTAGCACGTCTGCTCTCATTACCCTGTCACCATAAAGCAAACAACAGCGTGGGTGAAATCGTGCATGGCTTTGTCGGAAGTTGAAAGACTTTTCTTTTTTTTTTTTTTCTCAGCGCGGCAGGTCTCTATGTTATAGACGATAAATGTTTAATCAATTGTTACAAGGAGTGAAGTGGCTGCTGATCTAATCTAATCTTTTCATGATGTTCTGACAGCTTTGATTCCAGCCTGTCTAAAAGCTGTGATTGCTTTGCTTGCTCTCCTGCCACATCTTTCATTTAACGCTGCAGAACAAATACTGCTTAAAAAAAAAAACAAAACAACAAAAACCCACAAAGTAGTGAAAAGAAAGCCCCGTAAACACTGATTATGCATATCTATATGAGCAAGTCGCTGCACAGCCGCAGTTTCAGAAATTAATCTATAAATTATAAATCAAGCATAAATAACTAACTCCCTGAAGGCTGGAAGCAAATTTTAATAAAGTTGCACGTGTGTTATTTGCCTCAATCACATTCATGGAGAAGACTCATAAAATTCAGAATGGGAGGGTTTGTTTTCGCGGGACTGCGTAAACTGCATATGGAAATCTTTGTTTACATTAATATCCATCCCATTACACTGACCGTTATTACAAATTATGGTAAGAAAAGACTACAAAAAGGTAAGCATCGTTCTTGATGGGTTTCCATCTGAGGTAATGTTCTACATACTTTTGCATTTTACTGCTGTATAATGTCAACTGATTCATTTATTCAATTACTTTTTAAATAATGTCAATCTGTCTGACCAAAAAAAAAAAAAAATCCAAATAAGGGGGCTGCTGGAGTGTAAGCAGTGTAAAAGTATTACTTATTTACATTACTACTTACAGGATAGAGGTAAACATGGAGATACCCTTCAGATGAGCTGTCCTGTTGGAACTGTGGGGCTGACACAGTCGTGGCTTGGGAGGATCGTTATGAGATTAATACAGAAATGATTTCTACATGCCTCAGTAAGCCGCGGTATTAAGAGCCCCTCTCTTAAATGTTTTTGCTCTATTGAAGAGAAGCCGACAAAACACAAACCAATGAGGGAGAATATCCAAACCATTACGCCCCCCACACTTATTTAAATACACCTCAAGAGGGAAGACTTTTAAAAGGCAATCATTTGGAAAGAAAAGCCTAAACAACATTAGGCAAACGATTTTGCTTGTCCAAAGAAGATGCTGCATAGAGAACAAATATGCTTTAAAGATGAACGTGAGGAGCAAGGACGGGCCGTGCTGCAATTAAGAGTGCTGTGCAGCTGTAATGTAATGGCTGCCTGCCTTCACACACACGCTTCTTGATGGAAAGCAAACAAATCATCCCGCCTGCTTCACCTCTCTGGTGGAAGGAATCTGCGCTTTCGTCAAACTGCCAACCGGGGTCCGGGAGCACACTTCATTAAGCACTTCTGTGGCTGAGGACGGTGGCTTTTCCAGACAGCGAGCACAAATCTGAAGCCTTAGAGGGTCACAATGCATTACACTGAATAGGCTTGTCACTCCCGCCCAGGTTCATTTCCTTTTAAGTGTGAGCGCGAGTCAATCAAATGAAATGAGCTGGGAAAACCTGCCTATTATTTATCAGTTTATCCACTGAGGTTGTTTCACACCACTCCTAGTGTCACGCACTGCAGCAACGTTGAAAATATTTATGGACTTCCAACCAAACTGCTATACATTAAACATGGAAGTGAAATTTTCAGATTCTATTACTGCAAATAAAAAGAAGAGCAAGACTTTCAAATTCCTCGTAGTGACGACGCCCCAGTTATATTGGATAATATAACAATGTCTCAGAAAAGGTGATAAGTTGTATGTTTACATTTAATATTAAATATATTTTCTATTCACAGTTAGCCATTTACATGAGAATAACATGTTAATGTTGTACTGTATGAATGAAACAATCTGAAAATGAGCATCGCTACAAATACTGTAGTCTTGATGCCAGGCCACCAGTTGGTGGTGTGTTGTGTGATGCAACACCACTTGCATGGGCACACTTCCTAGTTGCTTAAAGTAGTGTAGAATTGTCATTGAACTACTCATAGATGCAACGAAAAACTATTAACTGTGGCGCATGCGAACTATTGGCCGAAAACAGCAGAGGCCTAAATCCAGGATTGAGGAAAATAACAAAAACAACCCTGCAGCATTAACAGTTGCAGACTGGGATCCAGAAACACCAATTTGCATCTCAGATGTATCAATGAAATCTTATTAAATGCCAGAATATAAGTTTTATAACCAAATGTTGATCCGGCTCACATTTACATAGTACAACTAGTCAGCTTCTTCTCCTCTGATCATAAAATAAACCATATCTTGCAAACATCAAGACTTTTGATAGCTTTTTGATGTGTGTGTGTGTGTGTGTGTGTGTGTGTGTGTGTGTGTGTGTGTGTGTGTGTGTGTACAAACATTTACACATGCATAAATGCATATAGAGAAAATAGGTGTTTTTACATGCATGCTGCATTGCATACATAATATATAATTCCATCATGGAGGTGGGTGAGCCTCAATTATTAAGTGTTAAAAAGAACACAATGCTGACTTTAAATGCACATGCTACTCAGCAACACTTAACCATACATCTCTTTGTACATAATTAATGTTTCACACAATGCATGGTAATTTACTGCTCCCAACACGGCCCTAATGGCACAAACGTATTTACGGTGTTGCAGCAGGTGAGTCCACTCGTTCATAGAGTGGAGGGGGGGATTACACAGCCATGCTGGAGTCAATCAGAGTGCACCCACCGTAACTTTGCCTAATTCAAGGCGAGTACACACATCTATTCCCTTTGATTGTTGCACCTCGCTTCCCTTGACCCTTTCATTATCTCAAAGGCTGCTAGGTTTTTTATTCCCTCTTATTTGCCTTTCCCACAAGCCAACATAATAGGTCGTTTAAGTCTAATAAGGGAAAAACCAGAGAGAAAAGTAAAAACTGTGTACTCGGATTTGGATTTCCCGACTCTCGCAGCTTTCATAATGTTGCCGCTAAAGCAGGTGGCAGCTTCAGGAAAAGAAAAAAAAAAGGTTGAAAGTCACTCTGTATTTAAATGGCAATTATTCTAATCAAGACTTGTTTGGTAGTAATGAATGTTTGTCAGCCAGGAAGCTCAATGAGCCCAACCATGACACAAATTATCATTGTCATGAGCAGTAGTTCCATGAGGAATATCAACGCTGCCGCTGGATCCGGAATGAATCAGTAACAGAGGCTCCGTTGAAGACAGCAGGAAAATCAAATCAATATAACGTAATACCAATGTTCAGAAGGGTCGAGAAAACCTTCAAGCAACAGGAAGTTGGCATGTCATTAAGTCCTAGTACAGATTTCCTGGGTTGGATAAACCTTTCATGCTGTAGTCACTGACAGCGTGACACACTTGGTGATGAAAACCTATAATTTTTGGGGACCCCTGGAGATCAACGGTGGTTTACCAATTTCAAATATCCATTAAAACATTGAAAAGGTTGTGGAGCTCGATTTTTCTGTCTCTCTAGACACAAGGAAATGCATGAAACTTCTACATACAAACCGCATGATGGAATATATAGGGACATTATACAGCTCAAAGTTCATCACTCTCTTACATCCGTTTAAGTTGGTTTACATCGAAGCCACGGTCATTCTTCTCAGCTGAAATGTCACCCGGCCAAGGTTCTCCTCCATCTTTCTTGCAGCTGGGGGATGTTCTCATTTAGCTAAATTGGCTGAAGTCAAGCCTCTAATGTACAGATGCTAATGACCTCCCAAGGTTAAAGGAAAGAGTCAAACATTGATTTGTGCTGTCTGTTGATAAGAATAAAAAATAACTAGTGTGCACAAGGCTTGGTTATGGATAAAAAAAATAAAAAAAACAGCTTGGTTAACTTGACAATTGATAGCAATGATGATAGTTTAAGCAAGTCTGCTTTAAATGATCTGCAAGCTGAGTAAATTAGAAACACTGAGGAAAAGGTTCATTGAGTGCTTAAAAAGTTGCACCAAAACATTGAAACTGGTGCAGATCCAAACTGGCCAGAGAGAATTGAACAAGTAGAGAGCGAGGGAATGACCGACTGGGGTTTCTGAGGCCGTGATTTCATCTCTCCTCCGCCTTTGTGCGCGAGAAGGTGCGGGGCTTTTCTCTAGAGGTTGGATGAAGCGATGACGTGGAGTGAGATAAGGAATGCAGAGGATTATTCAATCAATCACCTGTGGCCACATTACACAGCGTGTCTGAGAACAGTCAGGAAGTAGTTCCTGGCTGCCTGCGGGGATTAAAGCAGATAGAAACGGGACCGTGTCACTTGGGTTCATCGCCGTGGCCCCGGCAGCAGTGTGCAAGAGAACATAATTATTGTCGGAGACTCCAGCCTCCTGATTCAGATTGTCTTAAACCACTGTGACAGTTATGCAGATAACACGCCCCTCCGATTTAAATATTAAAGCATCATTTGTGTTTTAATTAAAGAGTAATAAAACACTTTAGAGCGGCTGCTTTAAAAGAGAAGGAAGAAATGAGGCAACCTAATGTGTCATTAATGATTGATAATGTCTGAAAGCACGCTGAGGGGACACGAGGGAAACAGAGTTATTAGGTGCTGTTCTGGGATCAGCGGCGTCACTCTGAAAGCACAAGGCCCCGTGCAAACATGATGGTAGCTCCTGTGTGTTTCAGTCAGAGTTGGAAAAAAAATAAAATAAAACCTAAAACCTAAGCCGTGAAGGTGAAATGAGGCTAATATAAAGTAGGAGTAGTTCTGCCCCCCTCCCCACTGCCTGATTTAAAAGGCCTTTAGGGCTCAGTTACTAAATGTTACTATCATCACACTAGAGGATAATTCTCCAAACCAGCCGCGTGAAAACTAAAGCAGATCTACGGATTTCATGGTTTTCAGGGCTTAACAAACAAAGTGGAGTAAGCGCTACTTTAAAGGAGGTAAACACGGCCACACACAAGCAGCGGCAGACTAAAATGGAGAAGCCAAAATATGTTTGAAAAGGAATATAAAGAAATAGAGGAAACATGCATAATAGGGCGTATTTGACAAATCCAACAGATCCTCTGGGGAATTTGGCAGTAAATCTTGAAAGAGTGCTCTCTGAGTGTGATCTTTCACGACCACAGCATGTCCCACAGATCCACTAATTAATTCTGCTTTTGGTTCTCTTATCACAGAGCATGAAGCCTTCTGGGTAAAATGTCATAGAGGGTAAAATGTCAACAGACACATTGGAAAGAAGGAACGGAAAAAAAAAAAAACCCTTTAAAGTCATTTAAAATGAGACGTATATGATTTAAGCCACGCAGGAGGACGAGGCAGTCACCGCCACCCCTGCTTATTTCACATTCAGCGGAGGTTTTCTCATAATAAATAACAGTTGCTCGGGGGGAAAAAAACGTCAGATTGCTGTTATTTTCAATGTTGAACTTTACATTATCTTTTCAAAAAGGAGCAGATGGGCTTGGAAATGGAGGGGTCCTATTGATCCTTGGTTTCATTGATTTCCCCTCTCTCTCTCTCTTTCTCTCTCTCTCTCTCTTCCTTTTTTTTTTGGTCAGCGCCAAAGCAAAGGGATGGGCGGAGCGGTATCTGTGAGAAGGCCTCCCTCTGAATGAGAATGGTGAAGCATCAGTCGCCCGGGCGATGTGCTGCATGAGAAATAACCGTTGTGGATGGCTCTGCACTCCAGGCTCGGAGGGCTCTGCATGGCTGGGGGGGGCGCTGGAGAGGTGTTCCTGACATGCTACAACAGGTGAATTACCGGCACTAAATGAGACCCCCAGATCCATCCAACTGCTGTCGGCTCAGGGTGGGAGACATGCTGGCTCTCTCTAAAATCCTCCCAAAAAAGCTTCCCCGATCCTCGTCCTTACAGTGGCTGTGCGGTTCAGCTGAGCAGCGTCGGTGTGCAGGGGAAAAAAAAAAAAAAAAAAAGATTTAATAAGAGAGAAAGATGGAGTTCTTTCTGAGTGTTTAAGCCATCTTTAAAATCCATTATAGTCCCAAACAGGAGCAAACATGCAACTGCAACATGTTATATGCTTGAGTGACTGGGCTTTCAGATGTAATGAATTACATTAAAAATCCGATAGCTAGGAGGAAATGGGCAATCGTAACAGTAAGATCTAACGCCTTTACATGCACTTCAAAAGTACGACAAAAGGAAAATGCTGGTTGGACAGAAGAGCTAAAAAATAGCCGTCGTTTACTACTGGAGAGAAGTCAGGCATGTTATTCTGATTTCTTTTAATCTGGTTATTGGTATTATCTGATAGATCATATCCAATTACTCTCTTTTTATGATCAGATCAATTTTCATCATTACTTCTTCGTGTGATGGTTTGGATTGGTCTCTTACTGATTTCTCATGAATTCATCTTTCACTGACTGTAATGCTCCATGTTATATAACGCGTCCTAGATTCATGACATTGAGTGCACATGTCATGTTTGTTGCCTAAGCTACTGGATTCCTTACAGTCCCCCTCAGGATAGAGCTTCTCTCCATCTGCCCGTTGCAAATCAGTAAGAACCGGTGTTGGTTCTAAAAGCTCCTGCCTGCTGGTACCAGTGCATAGATTCAGCTCTATACAACACTGTCTCCATCTCCCTCCAGTCTCCCAGCTTGTCCTCAGAACTTGATTCTTTGTGTCTTGCAGGATGGTTTCCATGGTTATTGGTTACCTGGGGAGGGTGGCTGAGGAAAATTCCCCCATTTTGGATCCACCATGACTGGGATGTTTCCTCAGTAAGCACATCTTTTATAATTTTGTCCCGTATTCCCAGTGGCAGCGTGGGCCCCAGAACACATGCGGGGCTTTTCTGTGGGAAATAACGAGTAATTTAGAGACCAGGAGCCGAGACTGAACTGTGTTCTGCAGCTAATAAAGATTTCAATCTTGACTGAACGCTCGTTTTTTATTAGTTTGACAGCTGCGGAAGGACAGATGAAAAACAAAGACAGATGCAAAACAGGAGACAAAGGTTCCATGTCAGACACACAGCTCCTTTTGCCCTTTTGTTTTTATAAGATCATTTTCTGAAACCATTCTAGGTGAACATTCTTGAGATTGTCATGAAATTAAATAAAGGCCTTCTTCATTCTCACTCTTTTGTTTCATTTTCCTTAAAATGCAGGCTATAAAAGTTACAAATGCACTGCTAAGGATGAGGAAAATGTCTGCTGGAGTTTTCACCGCTGGTAAAATTAGCATCCCTTGGCTTGGGGTAGTCTGATTCAAACTTTGTGAGACGGAGCGGCACTCCCCTCCTTCCCGGACTGACCTGAGTGACGGCTGTCTGGGGGTCAGACTGATGTCTGGGCGGAGGTGAAAAGTCACCGGTTATTCAATCCCCCCTTCTGCTGGTGTTCTGTGAGTGGGAACATCATCACACAAGCTCTCTGCTCTCTTGGGTCCTTTCCTTTTTCTTCTCCTTTCCCTGAATAATCAGAGCAGGAGTGAGTCATTATATTGATATTTTGCTTTGTTTGTTCTCACCAAAGCTTGAAAGAAAAAAAACACAGAATCTCTCCACCGACTGATAAACTTTTTCCCATGCATTTTCTCTCGCTTTTGAAATGAGATGGCTCCCTTCCACCACACCACACTGGAAACACAAGGACGCCGCACTATTATTTATTTTAGCAAAGCAAACAAAATAATTACATGGTGGTGAAACAGCTTTATTGTTCCAAATGAAAAACATATCTTGGCACATTAGCATTAAAAACTGTGGCAAAATAAATCCTGAAATCGTCTGAAAACAGCTATTTTTTTTTTTGGTATTTTTTTATCGCCGTAATGAGCAGGCTCATCTGTATGCTGGTAATTTATATTTCCGCAGTATTTAATCACATCGGCCCGGGTCCCTTGGTGGTTTCGGTTTTGGGTTCGAACATAAACCGAGGCCAACTGGGACCTCGGCGCGTAGACTCCGCATGTTCCTTGTGTCCACAACCCTTTCTGCTTATGCTGCATCCTACATTTCTGTCATGCGTGTCAGGCATGAACCATCTAAATTGGCCATAGGATATTGTTTATTTATGCTGGGCTCTGTAGGGTGTGCGCACTCCCATGTTCCTGGAATAAAGAGGTGGAATATAAATTGCAAAGAGTGCCGCATAGAAAGGCAACGTGCCACATTTTGCTGCCTTGAGATTGTCGCACAAACATCAGTGTGTGACAATCTTGCACTTGCTTCTTATTACCTGACAATAACCTGCTCTGGTCATCTGCTGCAATTAAACTATTTTATTGCACTTTTGCACTGGCTAATTGTGATTCAGGGAGTTTCTAACAAGTGATTAGCTGAGTTAAAATAATGATGGCCTGAACTTAAAGCTCAAGTGGAAAGGTTGCCATGTGATTGACAGGCAGGGTTTAAAACCCCCAAAGTTAAGACACCCATGTTCTCATGGCTGCCTGGATGTGTGCAGGCGTGTGTGTGTATGTGTGTGTGTGTGTGTATAAGAAAATTCGGCAAGTGGAGACAGGGTTTCAGACTCAATTCTGACAACGGATGCATCGCAGATCAGATCAGTTATTTATTTTATCAGCAGACCCAGGGTCAGCATGCAGGCAGTTTGAGACAGAAAATCAGAAAATTGGCAAACGACTCACATATTGGCCAGCAGAATTATGAATCCAGGGTAGAGAGAAAAAGAATAAGGATAAATCATCGTATGAGGAATACGCAATGAGAGCGACTCAAGCTAAATCTGAAAATACAGCTAATACAGGCAATTTAATGCTGAAAGATAACACACAAATGTGAGTATCCATAAATTGCACATTTCACACAAAACACATCTTAAATAAGACAACCCAAGATGCAAAGTGAAACAAACAAAATTACACCAAATGGAACCAAGAAGTCTTTATAAACCTTTATAGGCCAGATGGACTGGTTACAGTGGGGCGTGTACTGGTTTTTGTATATCACCCATAGTCCACGCACTGTATGATCTTTGCATGGATCCATATGACAGTCTGACTGTTCTGCATGTTCCGTGAAGACTTTCAGCTGTTTTTTTTACATGTTCTCGGTCATGCATTTCACCACCTCACCTGTTTAAGCTGTGGTGAATCTACAGCCAAAGGTTGTGGAACATGTAAAGTTAATAATATAAGATAATGTCAATCCATTAATCATCATGACAGGCTGTAACCCCTCAGTTACAGCTGGCTCACAGCAGGCTCGCCAGTGACACGGCGCTGCTGCGGCATATCACCCCGCTAATTCTGTCATCATGCTGTCAGAGTTTGTACCACCTGCTCATAAAGAGCAGAGATTCTGTCGGGGGCAGAGCATGACACCCCTGCTGCCGTCGGCAAATTGGTACCTGGTCACGCCTCGCAACATGAAGCGAAAGCATCTGCGCATACAGTAGAGTTCATAAGAAAACATCACTGCTTCTCTTCACGTGCAGTAGGCACCAAGGTTACTGTACAGCTACAGTCACAACCTTCTTTTCAACACCGTTCCCAAAATGCATTTACTTTTATGCACACTTTAACGGATGTTTTACTTTTATAGACTATAAAAGGGAATAGACTTTGGCATTAATTTTAATGAAGTAGCAGAAAAAGGTCCTCAGAGCACTGTATATTTTAACCGTTGTAGATCAACTAAACCGTTTTATTGGACTATTGTCTTTGTCTCTGTATACCTGCATAGGAGTGAAATCCATTTCTATTCCTGAAATCCTGTCACCTCCCCACCACAGGTGAGAATTGAACTCTTTCGGAGTGTTGGCGCCGTGCCCTTTCTGGCTGAATGGTTCCCATCATACCAAGAAAGTTATGAAGCCTGAGGGTTTTTAATATGTTCAGAAACATTCAGTCAGCGAGATCAAGCCTCAGTAACATCACCTGGGTGTGGTAGTCTCCAGTTTTAGTCAGACTAACGCAGTAATTGTTGTTAGGTAAACCTACTGAACGCGTCAGCATGATAAGCACGTCCAGTTGTAAACTGCTGAGGTCTTTCCTGATCATTTCCAGCCCTTCCGCTTTCAGCAGCGATCATAACGTTTCCCCAATGTGATGCTCATCTCACATTCATTCATCTGTCTCTTTGCCCTGATACACTAATTAGTGCTCAGTGCCACAAGCTGTAGGAGCTTGGTGGTTTGTCTCAAGCCAGCCTGATTGTATTGATTGATTAGCTTCAGTGTTTGTATTTCTCCATATGTGATGTGGCATGCAAATTTTTTTTTTTTTTTTTTTTTGGCAGCAAGGATACTTCCATTAACCCATCCCCGTCTTAAAGAATCCCCGGCGGAGGTGTAATATGAAATTGTCAAGCATCACAAGATTGCCAAGGTGATAGGAGGTTCTCCGGTGCAATCTAATGAGGCTTTGTTTGTTTACCTCCGCCGCCTTCAGCGGAGTGTGCCAGCATTTGCACGGCATGAATGCCAGTGTTTTGATAAAGGTCAATGAGAGTGAGACAAGGCCGCTCAAGTTTGCTGACTTTAATTAGCTCCGGCTTTGTGCTCGCATCTCATCCTGTAGTGTCAGTAGTTACACCCTTGTTCTGCCTTCCATAAATGGCCAGAGCATAGGGGTTTGGGGGGTGGTTGAGGGTGTGTGTGGGGGGGGGGCAGGCAGAGGAAGGGAGAGAGATTCACAATTAACAATGAGACGTACATCCCTTAGAGTGGATGAAAGTTGCTTTCAGATGTAATGAAAGTGCTGCTGAATATGGGATGATATGAGCGGCGAGACCACTTGTTGAAGTGTTGTTGTTTTGAATCATCCATCCAATTAATGTATTTGCATGTATGACATGTGGTGTATGTGTCTATACTCTGCTCTTCCTGTCCTTCTCCCCTGCCCTCTCGCCCCTTTTCCCCTTACTTTACCGAACCGGCCATTAGCAGGAGCCCCCCCGTGTCACCCTGGTCCTGCCCAAGGTCAATTGTAACAGATGCTGAACAGATTCCCATACAAACTTTTACCGTTTGACTAAGAATAGAAATATGAACCGCATATTCCAATATATGATTACTCCTAAATTATTCATCTACATGTATATGAACTATCTTTTAAAAGGCTCCAGCCCCCCCATGACCCCCATAAAGGAAAAGAGAAAAGAGAGAAAGTGGATAAGTGAATAAGTGAATGCATATGCATTGCCAGGCTGCCTGAGCTGTATCTGAAATCTCCCTCTTTTCCTGATACAGTGCACTAACTAGGGGGTGCACCCTTTTGTAGGGCTGTCCGAATGATTGCTGTACCCTATTTATTGCACTCAAGGCATCCCATAATGCATTGTGCAAAGAAGTGTAAAACCAATGCTCCCTATGCCATCGCCCTTTGCTGTTCCATGCCAGATGCTAGACATGGCCCTAATTATCAGTAGTAGTAGTACATCAAATAGAAATTGCAATTACTCAACTGGCTGCCTATAAAGTGAGCAGGGAGTAGTGAACCCGTGTGCGGTTTACAGATGCACCATGTCCATGATCATAAGGTCTGGAAACAAGTGCTTAAGGATCGTGTTTGTGAGTTTATTTATTGCTACATCATTTATACACATGTGGTTTTGTATATATTAATCTAAAAACAGTGACACGAGTAAGACTCAGGATCAGTAAACGGCTGCTTCTTCAATGTTGTCAGTCTGGTAAACATGGCCTTCTCATACATTATTTCACGATGACAGAGGCAGCGCGACCTCAAACATGCACTTCCTTCTTTTAAACATGAGCGAACCAGCAACACGGAGGTCGTAAACAGCATAGACCCCTGCCCGCTCCATCGCCCGCCCCACCCCCAGTGATGTCTGTTTGCTGTGCCCAGGGGTAAAATGTAATGCACTTCCTGTGTTTGTGCTCTGGGAACAGGCTGGCCTGGGTCTAATGTCTGCAGAAAAGTCAAGACGACTGGCTAGAACCGGGAAAAGGGTCGACTGAGGAGAGTTAAGAGGGTCCTCAAGCTGCCTGTCGGGGACTTTCACTCTCTCCTTTATCGATTACTTTGTCCTCCATGTAATTAGGCCTCACTGAAAGAAAGTGGATGAGAAATAGAAAAGAGGAGTGCAGAGTTCTGGAGGCAGAGGGCCATTTTTTATATGCTGTATCAATAAGGAAAAGAAAACAGGCGGGGATGGGATTTTAAACATTTTATCCAACCACTGCACAGATAACTAGAAAAATAAAGAGCAAGATGCTTTTGCTCTGGGGGGACAGGGTTTTTCAGAGCAAAACAACACAAACTCAACAACCTAATCTTTTCTGTGTTCACCCAACAATCACAGATGAACATTGGTGACTCTTTATTAATAACCAATGGCTCAGGCCCTGTCTAAAGCAGAAACATTAGAAGCTTTATGGGGTTTTTTTGTTTGTTTGGTTTTTTTTAGTCCTAAAGAAAAAGGATGCAATTCTTTTCACTGTAAATATAACCTTTTCTATTGTAAGCTGAACTAATACACTGCAGCCTTCATTTTAATATCCTTTGTTTTTACTGTTGGACTAAGAAAACGTTAACCAATGTGGGAGTGTGCATGGATGTAATAAATTGCAGTCTAACGGTTTTCTGTTATCTTTCCTAAGAGGTCACCCTCCTCTTGACTAATCCACCCCCACCCCACACCCCTACTCTCTTTGGAACAGGACAGTTTGTGTGTAAAAAGCTTTACCGGTTCCCCTGACACAGTCCACTTCATGAAATGGCCCAGAATGGATCCCTCTAGTACAAAGTCCACTTAGCCAATTCCTTAAGGTTAGCGGACATGTTTCGCCGCTCCATTGCAAAAGTTGGCAAAGCGATGACCTGTCACCAGCGGCAAATACCAGCAGATTTTAGGTTATCCCAGGGAATCTATGTCAGTCAATAAACCAGCTTTCTTCAAATAGTAGATTATTTCATAAACTGTCCAACATCTGTGTTTAGTTTTCTACCGCTCGTTCGGTTTAATTTAAGAACGCCAGGTGCTAAGACAAATAATCTCACCTGTTAGCTCATGAGAACTAATAAATAACTTAACCATAATATAGAGGGCCCATCTTATGGGACTGTTTTACTTACTGACTAAGTGGTGGTGGGAGAAGGTGCAACAGCTTCTCTTATGTACATCTAAAATCCTGTTGATGTTGTTTGGTTGTTTGGACTTACGATATTTGTTTTATTCACCATTCCCTTGAATGCTATTCATTGCAACGGTAATTTGGCAGAAGTGGCTGCTGGGATTATAACCCATATTTCATGGCTGTTAGATGCTGTATTCTGAGACGCTTATTAGCGATCGCTGAAAAAATAAACCCTTCACTAAAACCTGCAATTATATACAGAACCAAGAGTGTCTCAATGTATGCCAGAACTCGCATATCAAAAGGGCTAAAATGTACTCACTTAATTAACGCACAATAATTCATCCAATTGTTTTTAAAGCGCTAACTTTGAGAGGGGAGAAAGATTTTGAAACTAGAGTCTAATTGGAAAATGTTAAATTCAGAAATGTAGATGTGTTTCCTGCAGATTTAGGTTTTATTTTTATTTACTTCATTTGATGAAGGTTAACTAAATAACTTAGAGACTGAGACAGATGGCGACTCTTTTTTTTTTCTTCCAGTCACAACAGTGTAAACATTAGCCAGGATGTGTTCTGTATTCACTTCACAAAGGTTTTAATTCCTTCAATTGTTTTTTTGAGATCTGTTCGCTGCTCACCAGAATGGTGTTGTGTTCGTTTTGTAAGGCATCAAACAGACTCTTCAACACATCCTCCAATCTGCTGCTGTGGGACGGTGACAGCAAGTTCCCTCTCCCTCCGTCTTCTCTCTAGATCCCACCAGGGACATCCATGGAGCTAATGATGCCACCAGAGGATGAAAGGAGTGTGCCTGAAGAAAATAAAAAAAAAAAAAAAAAAAAAACACTTATACACAAACATGAGAATAAGTGCACTAAAACAGTGATGAGGATTATTTTTAGACATCCGTTTCATCGCAGCCTGGACTGAAAGTGTGTAGAAACAGCAGATTAACACCAATTTTCATCCATTTCTATCCTTTCAGTGGAATATCATATTTATATCAGGTCCACACACACTGTCACAAAATGGACAGTTTGAAAAAAGCCAAATGTAAAACATATGGAACCCTCTCCCCAACTTCCTTCTTCTGGTATTATTTATGAGTTTCCATGAACATCAGTTGGGTACAGCTTGCAAAACATAAAAGGGTATGAAAACACACACACACATAAAGCATACACATATATGTATAGGCATACACACACATAAAGCTGAAGGCTTGAAGACTGAAGGGGATCTGTGTCTGCATTTTGTTTTCCAGCCAGCCCCCGGAAGCCATGTGTGACAGTATGAGATACAAAACAGAGAGATGATTGTAGAAACTGACCTACTGTTCACTCCCTTCAGCTTCCTGCAAATAAAAATGAGGATTAGCTGCTTTTGACTCATATATTACTGCTCCTTCTGACACTCCTAAAGGCGGGCAGCCACCATGCAGGAAAATTCACTCATTATCTGCACACAGCTTTGTCGAAACAGACATGGGTGAAGTTTTTGGAGATTGCAAAACACTTTTTAAAATTCCGGGGGTAAAAAGAGCCTCTGTCAAACCTTCTTTCAATTTAACATTCCCAGTTGAATTTAAATCTCCAAATGTATCTGAAAAGTATCATCTTGTTTCACTTCTACCATATATAACAGTATTATTAGACATGCAAGAACTTAGAGAGGCACCAACTGTACTGGGATCAGAGTTGTCGCACATATACATATAAAAAAAAAAAACACTCACATATGAAAAAATCTGACCGAGTTGGTAACTGATATTTACTGATGTCTGCATAAATGATACAAATCAATAGTTCTATGATAATCAAAGGTTGATACATTATAGGTTATTAATTATTGCATTTTAAAAAACAGTTAATTTTCTTTTTCATAGACTCCTATTTGCATGTTCCTGGAAAAATATAAAAAAAAACCCACTTCAATAATGAACAATGTTCTTGTATAAATAATTTAAAATGAGTTTCAACTCTCCTCCATGGAAGTGGATAAATTAAAACATCAGAATGATTTCCTGGCTTTTATTGTTACTGAATAAATGTTTTCTAAATTCACTGCATTTGGGTGACTGTATATTTTTCAATATTTCCAACACAGAGACGCCTCTGTGATTAATATGACTTGAATGTAATTACAGATCATTTATTACTCAAATGCATGTTTCACTTAATGCTGTCTTCAATTCAGTTCCCTGACTGTTGCCAAGGCGTCCAGAGGAGCTTTGTTCACCTCCAGAGTTGAAGCCAAACCTGTAACAAACTCCCTTTATATTAGCAATGGGGGTGCTGGGCATTTCTGTCATGATGAGTCACAGTATTTATTAATGATCAAACACAACAGGCAATTTAATAATACTGTGTCTCTCTCACACATGCTGGCCCTTAGATCATTACACTCACGCACACACACACACTCTGCACCCCCCCCTTCACAAAAGGACTCTCATAACAGTAGATATATGACATCAGACATTTCTCCATTTTTCTATTAATATAACCCACAACCTCTGCTGTCAGTCATGCACAAACACACTCGGCATGAAAAAGACACGCGGCGAGATGTGAAAACATTTTTATATCAGCACAGTTTTCATCTGAACGATGCTGAATCACATGACCATTGATGTCAAAGCCTATTGGATAACAACTATGGACACTTTTAATGTAAAACTGATGTTCATTTTTCAATAATAACATGCATATTCAATAGGAGCATACATGAACAAAAATGATTTGTGTCTGCATTCAAAAAGCCCATTTTCCTATTATCTGCAGCCAAACACCAGTCATGCCCATGTAGTTTATGCATCACTCTCACCATTGCCCCACAGGCATCACATTTTTCCAGTATTTACAAGGTTATTTTATTTTGTTTCTACTGGATTCATGGATTCGTGTTCGCAGGTCTTTTTTCTTCCTCTCTGAATTGCTCAGCTGATAAAAGATGCCGGCGGTAAAAGCAGCTCCATGGAGAATCTATTAGCAGCCATGGTCCTGAGACACGAGGTGTGAGGTGATGCAGAGGAATAACGCAGCTGTGTGTTCTCCTGATGAGCCTGTGAATTCATTGTCTTCTCAGCCTTTAAGTTCCCACATCATAAATTATCTTCTAATAATGTCTTCTAATAATGTTTTAGCTTTGAGCTGAGTTTATTATGGAACTGATTAAAATGATCAACTTTGATTCACATTCTGTTCTGGTGCTTCAGTGGTGCTTTTGATACAGCTGATCATAACATTCTCATACATAGACTGGAACATGTCATTGAGATTAGAGAGGCAGCACAGGTTCAGCACTGGTTTTTTTAATTTTTAAATTTATCAGATAGATACCAGTTTGCTAATGTTCATGATGCCTCCTTTTCATGCACTAAGGTTAGTCATGGAGATCCACAAGGCTCTGTATTTGGAGCAGTCCTTTTCAATTTGGACATACTTCCCTCAGGAAACATTATTAAGCAGGATGGAATAAAGTTTTATTGCAATGCTGATGACACTCATCTGTATTTATCCATGAATCCAGAGGAGACAGAGTGGTTAGTGATGCTCCAGCCTTGTCTTAAAGACATTAGTCCTGGATGACCTCAAATTCCCTTTTTAATTTGGACAAAACTTTAGAGGGATTGCTTAGCTCACATCATTGCTCTAGATGGCATTTCTTTAGCCTCTGTGAGGAATCTTAGCATAACCTTGTTGTAACTTTGATCACATTTGATCCTTTAAACCTTTAAATCGCATATAAAAATGGTCTTTAGGACTCAGTGTAATTCTGAAAAGCTTTTTCATGCATTTTTTACTTCCAGGCTGTGATTCATTATTATCAGGATGTCTAAATAATTCTTTGAGAAGCCTCCAGTTACTCTAACATGCTGTAACTAGAGTTCTGACAGGTATTGACAGAAGAAATCATGCGACTCCTGTGCTGGCTTCTCTTCATTGGCTGCACATTAAATCAAGAATAGTTTTCTAAATACTTCTCCTGACTGGCAAAGCCTCTATGCTATCTGGAGGAACTAATAGTACTGTAACATCCTACTTGACCACCCATAGTTGTGCACTGACCTATATTTATATATATTTGCATATGTGATGAATGTCTGTTGTCTCCTTTTTCAACTTCTCTTCCTTCTTTACACAGTCAGCCAACATGGGGTCACCTGTATGACCAGGGTCCTGCTCAAGGTTTAATCCTGTTAAAAGGTTTTCTTTGCCACTGTTGGTTGTTGGGGGTCAGGCCCTGGGTTTCTGTAAAGAGACTATTTTGATTGTAACAGACATAATATAAATAAAGATCAATTGAATTGAATTGAATTTAGTTTTTCTTGTACTCTAAGACACCAGAACAAAAATTATCCAACACGCCAAGACTATCTGTGCAGATCTCTGCCTGATTTATGTAACTTCATGAATGTTTTGTTGTGATGTTGCACAGCCTCAGATGGTGTCACAGACAATAACTTTAAGGATTCTGATTCCTCAACACAGATGTGTGGCCTCACCCCACAGGCTTTTTGACAACACTTCACAGTTCCACTTCATAGCTGCACTAGTAGTGTATAATTCAACGTGCTTTCCCTCTCAATAATTCATACTTCTACTTACAATTACATACATTGATGGCCCAAGGGATCAAATTACACACTGCACTTTTCAGGGAGAATCGTGATAGGCAGGAGAGGAGAGAAGATATTAAGAAAATGGTGGGTTATTTCCTATCGTGGACTCATTCTTTTACCTTTGTTGGTAAACGTGTTGCACTGTGTTTGTATACCAGAGCTAGTGATAAGTGTGGAGCCCAGACAGGCTTATACTACAGCAGGCAGATCACTAGAACGGGAAATGGAATCCTTTCTAAGCTCTTTAAATAGTCTTTTCAGTATTGCGCATTTGATTTGACGAGATCTTAAACTGAATGAAGCAGCAAGGGGAACTGTAATGCTTCTCCCCACTTCCTGTTAGTCAGACATCCAAACGAGATCTGCGAGTTATAGGTGTGAGTTTGAAATTTGAGCCATTCAAATGTCTCTTCCAAAAGAATGACAGATGATCTTCTGAAATTAGTATAATTCATTTTGCTTTTGTGGCAAATGTATTCTCTAAAACCATTGAAACAATAAAACAAACTGTATGTTTTGAATGATAAAGCTTGCGATCAACCCTGATGAAAACCCACCAGAACTGG
Source organism: Lagocephalus sceleratus (assembly GCA_911728415.1). NCBI lineage: Eukaryota > Metazoa > Chordata > Actinopteri > Tetraodontiformes > Tetraodontidae > Lagocephalus > Lagocephalus sceleratus. The sequence continues at coordinate 3,579,187 of CAJVRN010000040.1, forward strand.
CCTAGACCAGATGAGTCCACGGAGATGACTTTTGCCTGTACTACTGACAGGCTGTCAGGGTGTAGATCTGTCATGCGCAGAGGGCGCTTCATTTATCCCATTTCCATGATGTCACATGTGGAGGCGTATACGTGATAAATGCTCCCGCTTCGATCGGTTCAACAACATAAATCTGACTCCTGACAGAGCAAACCAGTTAAATATCTTCACAATGGAGCCTTTAATTCAAACATAAAACTCAAACTGTGGTTTAACCTGCTGATGGCTCCACCTCCTCCATTAGCATTCATATTAGTTTCAGGATTTTATCATCTTGCTCGTCTTCACTATCACATTCCTCAGCACAGCAGCTACAATCATATTATTACATGAGTCTAAAGGGAGAAAACAATCCCACTGAATCTCCAGTGAAAGCATCAACTCAGCAGGCTGAATTGGGAGGTTTTGTTGCTTCTTTAGTTGCAGACGTCGCATTGTTTCTGTTGTCCCGGCACTGAGAGGAAGCCCGTATTGACAGCCTGTCTATATGTGTTCCTCTTTACTGTCAGTGACAGTGAAACTGGCCCCGCTCTATCTTCGATGTGCAGTGGCAGATGTCCTGTTTGTGCTGTAAATCGAACCTTCCTCTGTGAGAAATGCTGCCGGCCCCGACACATTATAGTGTGGTCAACATGAGCCGTCTGAAACACTAACAGGATGACCGTATCAGTTTTGTTTTTTGTTTTTTTCCCATCACTGTTACACTCAACAATCAATATTCAGCTTATATTTAAGTCTATAAAAGCCAGATAATTTTACACTACTACAGCATGAATCAGTCGAGATGGCCTGAATGAATATAAGGCATAGAGTTTTGCTCTAAATCAGACTATTTAATCTTTGCATATATTCTAATCACATATTCTATATTCCTGGAGTGTATTAACACCTAGGCTTTGATGCTGCTGACATTTTGAACATGTCTGAATCCTACAGATTAAGAAAAACAAAAACCTCACCACTTCCAGGATTTCATCCATCCTTTCTGCATGCTTGTTTTCTACAGTCAGCTCATAAATCTCTACCTTTCTATGGATCAATTCAATAATTCATGTAATCACATCAAAGACGGCGGTTTGAAGTCCCCGGTGATCCAGAAGGAAAAACCAAGCACCAGTGTGGTGGGTGAATCAGACATGAGCAGAGTGATTAATTTGGTCTGGAAAGTGCTGATGGACCCCATGGGTGTCCATATTTTGCTCCTTTTTTAAAAAAAATTGAAATTGAAAATGTTTTCATGAATGATTTGTGGGACAGTCGCATTTAAATTGTAAACGGGATCTCAGTATTATTCAGACGAAAGGAAAATTGCATAAGGGCAATAACATTGCATGGAGTAGTTTCCTTCATATTTGAATTTGGCCACAGAGTTGTCGTATTTGTAGTAACTATGTACATCTGAGTGAACCTAAGTTGCAGTTTAGAAACAAAAATATCAGTGGGGCAGTTTGCTCCTTGCTTTACTAGAAAAGTTGGATAACGAGTCTTTTTGAGATTCCCACTGGACCACAGAACAGACAAGCAGCAGAGATAAATATAAATAAATACAAAACACAGACATCACACTCCTAAAAACAGAGTGATAGAGAGAGAAAGAGAGAGAAGCTATACATCTGCTTGGCTGCAAATAGAAACAGAAAAAAATCATTTTTTTTCAAAGTGAGTAGCACAAGAATGAACACCAAATCCCCATCGTTCACCTGGGTTCTGTCGGCTGACATGCAGATGCTTTAGAATACCTAAAAAAACACAACGTGCAGGCTGGAAACAAAGGTGATTAAAATGTGTAGAAAGTGTGGAGAAGGAAAGTTAAAAAGTCTGACATCTGCTAAAACGGAAAACTAATTTTATCTGAACTCAATCTCTTGGAACACAGTAGCAGGACAACAGAAGGCCAGAGGAGGTAGTGGCATATTAGAGTTGCTGTGAAACCCAGCACAGTATTACAGCGTTGAAACCTCTGGGCAGTCAACAAGTCAGAAAACTGTCAGACAACACTCAACATTATCACCAAATATAACATAAAGAACAGCACAAACTGCTCAATGCCCAAACGTCATGTCATCCAATCCATTTCTGACGTTTATTTCAAACCACTGGGTGGGGAGTGTATCGCCAGGAGTTGCCAGGTGAGGGACATGAACACACCCTGAAGAGGTCAAAGGTCACACACATCATTCGCTCACGATGAGGGGTCATTTAGAACAGGCCAGATCCTCTGTCCTACAGATCTTTTACAAAGAAAGCCCTGTAGGACTGGGTCCATGAATCCGGATTTAGTATCTCCACTCAACCTTCTGTTCATGTTTGAGAGGAAACCCACAAGGAAGAACAAGCAAGCACAACAGTCGAACCCACAGTGCCACTGGCCCACAAGAAACTGGTGTCGCCGGTTTAATTATCGGTGGAAAATGACTTTCTGACGATAGTAAAGTGCTCAGAGGCAGCTCATAATGAATCATTTCACCCTCCGCTCTGTATGTGCCAGTTCTCTCCAAACATGTGCATCCCTTCACACGGTTGCAATGATTAATGGTGCTTTCTGGCAGGCAGAACACAAATTTGTCCTCTCTCAGACGCATCATGTTGTCACCAGTAAATCAATTTTTGGCGAATAAACATGTTAGATTCTGTTCCTGAACATTGGCCTACAGATGGTGAATAGTGTGTAGTTCTTTAGAGGCTGTCAGTGTGGAGGGTTTTTAAAGGAAGAACTGCTAAAATGTTTCTTCCACTCGACTCGGCTCGACATTTTTGGTAGCGGGTCTACTGCAAAGCATACTTCAGTGCAACTCAATCTACAGCAGTCTGCTGTGATGGAGCACATATGACATCTAACGCCACACAGACACCACTGAGGAGGAACTCTGCTTTTGATTCTTGCTATTTTAACATCACAGAAGGCGGTAGAAGTTTTCATTCGAGGACTCTAAAAGCCCCACAGTTCGGACCAATCATCAGTTGACATCGTTCTAGGAGGTGCTACCGAAAATCATGGCAAGCCAATTAATAAGCAACAATTCTAACCAATTAAATAATGGTTACATTCAGGTAAGCTGTTTGCATAAGACCAGTGGATGCGAGCAAATATTCATGTCATCCAGAGAGAAAACAGATTTTTCACCTTCCTCAGCAATGGCTAGGAACAGCACATCCAGGGTGACCCTGTATTCCGACCTTGAAATGTGCAGAATGTAAGTTTGAATGTCGGCCATAAAAAACATTACTTACGACTAATGTTTTCCATTTGTTGCATTTGAAATATTTATTTTCATGCTCTTCTTTCTAAGTCAGGCGGGGTCCGGAATGAAAGGACAGTTTTGACAGCGAAGGGAAGGGAGGGTTAACCTTCATGGTTTCTTTTCAGTGGAATTCAAACCAAATGATAAAACCTTCAGTTCTATGGAGAAGGGTGGATTAAATCAGAGCTCCATTTGAGATCCCTTTTTTGTTGTTGTTGTTTTTCAAACTTTAACAGTAAACGCACACACACACACACACTTGCACATTCCTGCTGCTGGAAATGGAAGGGAGGTGTTCCAGTTCTGGGGGAGGAAGGCTAATATTTCATAGGTCTATTTTGTCTGGTGGCAGTTATCAGCAGCTGCCAGTCTGCAAATTGCTGCTTGAGGCCTCGTGCTACTGGTGCAAGCCACCGCTGACAGCCCAGTTCCAGCCTTCAGCCGCGGGAGCTCCTGCCTTACTTTTATTTTCAAAATGAAAGCCCTGCTGTTGTCAAGCACTTACTCGCAACGGTACTCGCAGCTTCTTTTCTTCAACGGCCCCGAAAGAGCGTAAGCAGGACAGTTTGTGAGCATAAATATCTGAGTTTTGGAATTTATTTATTTATTTATTTTCGTGGTTCGTGAGTTATTTCGTTGTTTGCGTGGCTCCTGGAGTGACAGGTCTACACGTCACTGGGGCGGCTGGTGAAAGTTTTCCGCTGGTCGTTTGTAAAGTCTGGAACGGGCCGGCAAGCGAAGAAACATTAGGAGGAGGAAAAAAAAAAAACCAGATTGCAGAGAGAGGAGAGACGGGAATTTTCTTTGATTTAAGACCCAGCATTGCCATTCGGAGAGCCGTGGCTGTACTGTGTACAATCAACGCGCTCTGTCACTTAGCCAGCAGATAACTGATGTTCCTCTCCCTCCATAACCAGGAGCTATCAGTCTGCTACTCCTGCTTGTATCTTTCCTGGCGTCTCTCAAGTAAATTACAGCTCAGCAATTCCAGATAGCTTGATGCTCTTCGCCTGCCCTCCAGCTCTCTCCTCTGCTCTTCATTTCACTCTCTTCTTTATTATTTTGTTTCATCTGGAAACGGGGACAGAATTAGGATGCAAACTTGCTGGAAATTAAAGGAATCGGTGAAAGCAGCCACAGCAGCCGCTTCTCCTCAGCCTCATTCTCTCACGCTCTATTGAATCCCGTGGTCAGTGGTGAAGAAACGGTTGTCTTGTGCAGGACAGGGGTTCTATTGTCCTACAGATAATGTCGCCTTAAAGACGAAAACACTTAATAATGGTTGGAAACCATCCAGGCTGCACAAAGTTAGAGGTTTACGAGTGAAGAAAGGCAATGAAAATGTCAATAAGATGAATCATCCACCACCATCCACACAACTGAACTGGTCACACTCATATATGAATATTTGCCAGCTCCTTAAGTTCCAGCACCACCGTATCTCCGTGTCCTCCGTGCTTGGTGCAACAGTGATCACAGTAGGCATCCGAAATTTCAGATCAATAATGCATCCGTGCGCAATTAATGTGAGTTTTCTTTTTATTCAGAAAGTGGCGAGAAATGCTGTTCTAATGTTTTTGTTCTTTTACTCGACTCCCATGCTCGATTCATCATCTGAGGGTAAAAACACAGAAAGGAAAGAGAATCCATCAGGCCCTATCCTTGTTTCTATACAAACACATCTATCTCCGTTTCCCGTTTTTTATGGGAGCTGTATGCTTTTTCACAGATAACCTAATAAATGACAATTTTCTGATTTAATATAAGTGATATAAGATATAAGATAAGGCAGTCAGGAATCATCGCTGGACTCAAACATTACATGTATGATTTGCTTAATTACTATTGTCACGGCTGACATTTGAAATTGGAGTAGTTGTGGTTGTGCTGTGCCCACTTGGCAAATAATCTGAGTGACATTGAGCAATGTAGAAAATGGTTTTAAAAAGGAAAGAAATTCCCAGATTCTGGAAATCTGACCAATCTATCTACATAACATATAATAAGAATATCAGATCTATTTATCTATCTATCTATCTATCTATCTATCTATCTATCTATCTATCTATCTATCATCTAACTATCTATCTATCTATCTATCTATCTATCTATCTATCTATCCATCTATCCATCTATCCATCTATCTATCGTCAAACTATCTGTCGTCATAACACTTTTGATAAGTGAAGAAACCTGGATCTGTACAACTTTGAAATGGGATTACCCTTTTAAAACAGGGAGTTTATACATTAAACCAGCTCCTTAACATCAAAACGAAACTTGTTTTCATCAGCCTGGTTGACTTTGCAGGAATTACCTTATCAAGATGTTGTTGTCCTCCACCGTGCGCGTCAGTCTTTGAAAACGCGAGGCGCCCGCTGGAGGTGGAGAGACTGTGCCATCCCACTTTCATCAGGCACCACAGCCAGAAATAGAAGTCTCAACTGGAATTAATTACACCAAATGTCACATGGATAAGGATCAGGATGAAGACGGCTCGTCTCACAGGGTGTAATGAGGAAATGTTAATAATTAGCCCCACAGGAAACGATCCATCAAAATAAGATAGTTGGGAACTTCAAGTACCTCAGAGTCGACTGCCAACATTTAAAATGGTGCAGACAGAGTTTGATACTAGTTGCAACTTTCTCAACACCGAAATGTTGAATTCTTCTAGAATGGTTTCATTAAACTGAAATTGCTTTGCAAAGACACTTCAACATTGATACTTACTGAATATTACAAGTTTTGGGGCTTTTATTCTGAATTTGTTTCAAGATTCGAACAAAGTTCTACTCATTCAAGTTTTTATTCTGCAGTATAAAGCACAAAGTATAATAAAAGTTTAGAGAATTCAAAGAATGTTACAAAATAATAAAAAACAGGAGTTGGATACAATTAATGATCACAGCTGAACTGCGATCAAATTATATGACATAAAATTACTTTAAAAGCTGCTTTTTTTTCACATGTTTTTAAACTTGCAGCAGTAGCATTTGTTTGTAGCTGCACTCACTGTTTACCTGATGATGAATGCTCTCACAGCAGCACGCTACATTCACAACAAAGCGCCAGACAAATATATTTGATCAGTTTGCCTGAGACTGTGGCCTGCCGAGGGGCACCCTGGTGTTCACAGTGCCAATTTGCACACAGTCCCGCAGACAGATGTTGTCTGGAGTGCCAGAGCCATTATTGGAGGTGGTATCTGATCTTATGTTTCAAAACAACTTCTAAAGACACGACCCTGTCATGGGACTCCCACTTTGCGGCGTTTCAAGTCGGCTTTTCTCCTCTCGAGCAAGAAGAGCAGCCGGATTGAATCTGCAGTTTGCGCCTCGGTGGCTGTGAGTGGTGCACGTGGATCCTGCGGTGATGAAGCACTTGTCCTTGCTGTCAAATGATCCATCTGCAGGTATGTCTGTCTGCCTCACAGGAAGCCTCTCACTCATTCTCTCCTCCTCTCCCCAGACGGGCAAAAGCACCTCATTTACTCAGGCTTCAAAGACACCCCCTTTTTTTTCCCCTCCCATACGACTTTGCTTCCCAGGAGGTCGTGTCTTTCCCTTTGAATCCCAACCAAACAGGCTTTGATGACATCGCGGCATCTCACGAGTCAACGGTATTCAGCCGAGACAGCGACACATGTGGTACCAGCTATTATAGAAACCAGGAAAGAATTCCGACTTCAGACTTTTCTTCATTCAAATCCTCATTAAAGTCATTTAAGTCTTTGTTTTGCTGAATACTGTTAAATGCTGACAGTCTGTGTCACACATGCATTAGCATAAATCTACAGGGGCCTGATTTACATTCAGATCCACTTCTGCTCAGACATATTCCATTAAAGCCACATGGGGCTTTATTTTAGGAGGAAACCTTGTCACACGTGTGTCAGGTGTGTTAGTAATTTGCTGCGGCACAAATGCCCCCCCCCCAGTTGCGCAGCGTTTCTGTCTTGGTGTGTCAACAAAGAGAATTGCAATTTTAATGCGGTTTTAGGGGAGCCAGCAACTCCATCACCACAGGCCAAACAAAATAATGGAATTCAAAAGGCCAACAGACAGTTTGGTGGCTGCTTTATCGTTTCTCTCATCTACGTGAATTAAGATAATGACACAAACCTAAATGAAGTCACAGGACAGGATTATAAATCAAGACATTTCATTATCAAACCTGAGCTAACCTACACTGCCTGTGGTCACTTCAAGTCATTCGCAGCACAGTTTGGATCCTTTGATAAAAAAAAAAAAATCGAATTGTAATAATTAACATAATACATTAATGTTAACTTTGAGAATGTGCATGAACCTGTACTGTAAAGCAGTCTGTCAGGATGGTTTAGGGTTTAGGATGAGTTCAATATGAGGGCGGGGACATGACGGGTGGAAGATAAGGGCTGTTTGATGGTATTTTCTATGGACTGGGGGTGGTGATTGGATATTATCGACCAGGGTTGCACAATCATTATGTGTTAACGATAAGCTTTTTAAGTGTGTCCATTAAAGGAGATCCAGACTTGAATGTATTTAGCAGCAGGAATATTCTGTCTGTTTTGATCTTTGCTTATTTTGATTCTCGCCCTATTACTACATTTTCACACTCTGAAATATCTTCCAGAATAGCCTTTTTTAAAAAATCTTCACAAATGCAAAGGAGCCCACCCCTTACTTTACTCCTCTGAACAATCAACCAAAAACACCTCATCAGACAGCCATTTCTCTGCAGTGATACATGGTCACCTGATTGACGATAGGCCTTATAAATCATTTCAGGACATTGAAGTCAAGAGAAAAATACTAAGTAGCCAATCATCAACCATCAGGATGGATTTAGACACTGAGACACTGACCTCCAGAATCAAGATTAAAGTCTTTTTAAGTCACTTTATCTAACACAGATTACTTCTGACTGTCTTTCTCTCATACTCTTTATATCATTTTTAAAACCTTAAACGCTCCTACCTGGTGTTCTCATCCACAGACAGCTTTGAAAATGATCCAGCAAGCCCAACATTGGCAATGAACCACCCAATGTCAATGATAATTAATGTGTTTATTATCATTACTAGTAATGGTAAGATTTTTTTTTTATTTTAGAGGTATTCAAATTATAATTTCCCTTATTGCAGTGGAGGGGTTTCTGTCCTCTAATGAGTCCACGAGCTGTTTTCAGGGCCAGTTTGACCCTGTACGGAAGAGGCAAATTGGTCCCCGATGAAGGGTCAGACAGCTCAAAAATGACCCTGGTGGAGAGCGAACAATTAAGCAGGCATGAATCCTGGTCTGGGGTCTGCTGGGGTCAGTCCCTGGTGGCTGAGCGTTCATTCAGCGAGGCTCAATCCAGAAACAGGGGCACGGATCTGTAACGCAGGGCACCTCAGTCAATAGTGCTACAAAACCGCTGCAACAGCAACCAGGACAGGGATAACTGGAGGAAGATGAAGATGAGGAGTACTGTGCTGATCCTGCTTAAGACCAGATCTGGACATTATCCATGTGGTCACAGTAAATAAAACAGTCCTCCAAGCATCCGCAGATACTTTAATCACATTATTCAGCTATTTTAAAACCCTAGGAAGTAATTTAATGATGATTTATTAACAGAAACATTATTTTTAGTCAAACCTTACTCAGTGTATTCAGTGTCACATTTAATATAATTTCACAGAAAACAGAAAACAGACCTGTTTCTATGAAAGTGTACAATAGAAATCAAGAATATGTCAGGGTGAATATTGATTATAGATCACATGACTCTCTAAGCACCTGATGCAGACAAACATCAATGTTTCAAAGTCAATATTCCTCACCTCTCTAGTTAGAAGGAAATAACAAATGTTTCTTTTTTTCTGTTTAGAGTTTATTTTCTTGACATAATGGTTTTCTAGCGGGAAAAAAGCAATAAACTTAAATCTTTTTTGTGGATTGAAAAAAAAAGTTGATTATTATTAGGAGTTAATGTACCTTTCTACAAGGATTATTGATGATAAAGGCAGATTTGATTGGGAAAGGAAAAAAAATAAAGTTTTTCTGTAGTCTTTAAAATATCTCTGCTGTAAACATAAAATAATACTTATACACATCATGCGCTCATGGACATAAATCTTTAATACTAGTGAAAGCCTGTTTGGGTTTTTTATTTTCTTAATAGAAGGAAAACCAGCAATTTACCCTCTTAAGTAGCTTAAGAATTACTCCGGGATCACATGGGAATTCAACAAAAACAGAAAAATACTATAATGACCCTCTTTTTTAAATGTATTATTCGGTCGTCCATGAAGAGATTCTGTTTGTGTGTTTACTATGCATCTTAAAGGAGTGCCCCGTTGTTTGTTCACCATTTAAAATGTTCTCAGTGGAGCCTGAACTTCTTTGCCAACATCAGGGTGCGGGAGCAGCAGCTCTTCATACCGCTGAGTCGTGTTGTCTGTCAGTGGGCACATCAGCGCTGTCGCTCAAGCACCAGAGCATGAACCGGGAAAACATGGAGATGCCAGTGTTTCCCCGCCAACAGGCAGTGCATCTCCTTCAATCAACACTCCTGGTTGATATTTGATTTCTTTATGATGAAACATTCAAATATAGGTTCAAAACCATTATATATATATATTTGTATTTGTTGTTTAAACTTACAAGCACATGAGGAAATGGGGTCCAATCCCCTGTCCTCCACTATCATCCAACCACAGACATGTTTACCCAGGCTACATCTGCCCTGTGTGATGTTCCAGAGTTTCACCGCCCCCACAGAGGCTTAAAATAAAGAATTTAAATATAGAATTTAAATTTGAGGTTATTAAAATGTGATGGCTTTGATGTGAATATGAGCAGCAAACCAGACACAGCCTCAGACAAAGGCACATTTCAAATGGAGTCAACTGAGTCCACGACTAATTTCATTTTCCATCATTATTATCATAATAAATCAAAACATTCAAGCCCGTTCTCATCACCAATTTGTCCAATAATGAAGCTTCACGACACCCTAATGGATGAGACAAGCAAGGCATCAGGTGCTCCCAGTGCTGTCTGGTGTGGCATATTTTTACAATTAAGTGCTGCGATAAGTAAGATTCTCTCCATGTCAGGATCATACCAGCATTTTTATTCCTCTAAAAGCCCGCAGGTCCAAAAGTGATGAAGGGCGCTTTCATGCATCAGATGTGTGAAGCCCAGAGTTGCACCAGAGTCATTTTCATTAGGTTTGGTTGTGTGTTGTGGAGGGCATTAGTAACATGATTTTACACTGTAACCATTGTTTCTATGGTTACAGTGTAAGGAATCCATACATAAAATGTCTCTAAATTGTACAAATGTGAAAAACCATCGTCCTTGATAATTAAAATGAGCTGAATTAGATACAAAGCCAACATAAACAACATTTATCATGGCTCTTACCTTGTTAAATGTTGACGTGTGTGCAGCAGACACCATCTACCCATCTTATGTCCAACCTTAAAAGACCAAACACATGTGATTGGTTTCATTTATACTGGCCTAGACAAGAACACCATTCCTCTATCTCCCTGCCTTTATTGCTCGCACCTTCTCAATCTTCAGTCTATTACCGTTGTTGTTCTCTCAGCGAGCCCGTCTAAACAGTTTGAATCTCCGGCCACAGTATTTAAGTATTCCGGCTGCAACAACAAACAATTTTAAGGCTCCCATTCAGGCGAAGATGAGCTCTGTGATGGGATTCCAAAAGAAAATACCCAAAGGTGCCATCCTCAAGTATCTTCTTCCACAAGGACGGCAGTATGCAGTATGTTTTGGAACTCTGATTTAAGTTGGATAACACAATCACTTCTTTTCTATTCATCATGCTGAGGCGACCATTGTGCCCCCTCCCTTTGCTCTAATTCACTGCCAGTTTCAATTAAGAGTCATAATTACTTTTCCCCCTGCTTGCTGAAACGACTCCATGCTCGCTGATAAAAGATGACACTGCCAGTTGTTTCAAAGTTTCAAATACGCTCCAGAGCACATCCATCATTTACATCTCAAGAATAAAAACCAAAAAAAAAAGCTTTTTTTCCCCCTTTGGTCATGAACTTGTAGGATAATCTACACACTCAACTGTAACAGGTTGGTGTTATATGAGGCAAGTCGAGTGATTAAGATCCCCAGTCAAGCAAAGGACCCAGTGATTTTATATTTTTCCGATACAGGAACCGTCAGAAGTGTTTAAGTCGTGATCTCTTTAAGCTCAGTTCAGTCGGGATTATGCAGCGGAGAGAATCAGCAGTCTGAAACTGAACACCGTTTTCACAGCGGGACATGAAAACTTCACGAGCTGAAACCCTTTTGATGAATGATTAAAAATCTTGGCCCGAACATAAAGATGGAAACAGCACAAAAACAACCTATCACAACTTTTTTTTTGGAGTCCAGCCGCATACTCTCAGTATTTCTAACTCTCATTTATGGAACATGCATTAGGTTTTAGGTAAGGTGTCAAACCCAATGGCCCGATCCAGTTGGGGGACAAATACCAAACATGGCAAACTTACGAGAGACATTAACTGCAAGTTATGTGGGAAAAAAAGCAGTGGAAAAAAAAAACAAACGTAGTGATGCTATAAAAATTACTATCAGTAATTTCTGTAAATCTGACACATGAACTAGAAGCAATATATTTGAATTTCTCATTACTTTGATGAATTACAACAATGTTATTTTCGTAGTCTGGCCCAACTGAGATCAAATTGTGTTGTGTACGGACCCCGGACTAAGTTGTTTGACGCCCCTGTTTTAGGCTGTAGATGTATTTGCATCACTAAAATATCAACCACGCTGTGTTTCTCACTTCTTTGAGAGAGTCTGGAGACTTCTAATGACAGTTGAGATTTTAGACTGTTCCCAGTTTGCTTTTACAGGCTGCATGCCGGCAAACAAGGACAAAAGTAAACGGTAACCTGGAGTTATTTTGAGAAATTTTAGTTTTGCCTCCCCACAGCTCTCCAACAATTAAAAGTTCTCCGACTCCACATCTCAAACAGGTGTCTTTTGCTCTGAGCTTGTAGGCACAACGTGTAGTCAGTAATGATGACTGTGGGGGCTAAAACTGCACTTTCTGTTTCTGGGATGACTTTTTCTTTCTCCTTCTCTCTTTGTTTGAAAATAGCTTTTAAATATATGCTAATACTCCTTGCTAGTCTATCCAGAGTTTCACCTTAAGTTTACTAAAGAAGTCTTAAGTTTTTTTGTAACAAAATCAAATGATGGTAGATTAAATTAGATTGTATGTTTTTTTTTTTAACATGATGGTTTTATGTTTTAATATATCCATTTACTGCTATAATAATATAACAATTAGTAATATTTATATAAATTCTAAACACAATGGGAATTTTTAGGTAATTGATAGCATTTTGGTCTTTTCAAATATCTGTCTGAATACTAATGTGGTGTGAAATACTGTGTCACGGTGCTTTAGGGGAGTGATTGCAACAATTCCAATGTTATTAGAAATAACAGCGGCAGTACAATCCTTTGTTGGGACACTGGCACTCTCCATGTTGTTGTCAATCACTGACATTAACAGTAATACAACTAACAGAGGTTTGTTTCTTCAGCTCCAGCCGCTGCGAGTCAAACGATATTTCTCCCTTATCGATGTGCTGCTGATCTCTCAAAGCGCTGTGACCAGGATTTATGGTGCTGCAGCACGGAGCGGCTCTTTAAATGCAGGCTGTGAATGGTGTCGTGCTATATTTGAAGATCAGCTCGCAGGCTGTCGGCTGCAGCCTAATATAAATCGCCCTTTTCCGAGAAGTCATTCACAGGCCATCTCGCTGCATCTTTGGAATCTGACAGCAAATTTTTATTTTTTATTTATTTTCTGGTCCGGGGCATTGTATGTCCTCCTTTCCTTGGGGGAAGAGTTGGCGTGGCTTCGTGTGACTCATTAATCTGTTAGATTGGAACAGTCAGAACATCTGAAAGCTGCGTCCCGTTCTCACTCTGATCCCTTTGATGAAGCAGCAGCAGAACTGGAGGGAACCCAGAGAGAAGGTGTAACTTATGTTTTCAATTACAAGAATATTCCATTCCACAAACTGCACCTCGCAAGCTGCGTATGTATGTGCTGTGTGCATGAATATCTACTCTAGTACCATTTGTCAGAATCAGGCTCTTAACAGCAAAAGTTAAATGTCCTTAATCCAAGACAGCATATTGTTAATGAGGCGAAAGTAAGAGGAGGGATTTGCTGTACAGTTTATATTGTTGTGAATCATTCTGCGCATAATTTTGGACAGACTGGTTCTTATGTTACCATTGTCTCTCTTTTCTCTATCTACAACCTGAGCACAAAAGTGCTACCACTTTTCTTCAACAGTCAAGTTCATTTTGAGCTGTATCAGAGGAAATCCCAGATGTCTGTGGCTTAAAAATATAAGACAGTAATTTACACCATCCAGAAATTATATTAAAACCACCATTGACATTTACTGAGATTATACAATGTGGAGGCATGAGCTGTTAAAGAATTCTCATGTGACACAAGAGTAATCAGATGTTAGGCGTTCTCACAATTGACCTTTTCAGTGTAAATATGATCCTGAGATGTATACATGTAGACTATCAAATAGGAATTATCAGAAAGCATCTAAAGATAAACTTACAGACTGGCTTTGACTATGACCATTTCACCTAATTTTTAGCTTTGCTCATGCCGTTGATGGGAATGTATTTGCTCTAAATAGTCAGATATTTTTATATTCCCTAAACCGCTAATGATTTCTCCACATACCATGTAGTTTTCACGAGTACCAGCCATGCCTTCAGATTTTTTGGCACCAGATAAGGTTTATGGAAGCAATAAAGCCATCCGGATCACTACATCCTCTTCTCTTCATTCATTTAGCATTAGTAGGACTAGAACTAATGCTCAACACTCTCTTCGCTGTATATTAACCTGCCATGTCTTTTGTTACATTATGAGTTAAATCAATAGCATTAATATGCCTGATTTGCAGTCCTAGTTGCTGGACAACATCTGCAGCTTCTTGCAGTACTTCCTGAATTTACTGTGGATATCGGAGATGATAAATGTCAACAGTCTGCATTTATGCAAATATATTCACATAAAGCCTTCAATTTACTCTTTCGATTATAACTCAGTCACTGCTTTGTGTCTTTTTGATACTTCAAAAAAAAAGGACAGATCCCGCCAAATTCACTGAAAAGATAATGGATGGATTTTAATGCCATAATAATATCAAGACTGACTTAAAATGAAGTATCTGGTATAAACCGACAGGCACTGATGGCTGGTTTTCACCTCTGGCATTAAACAACTGAAGAAGGAGAAAAAAAGAGCGAGGACTTGTTCTTCAGATGGGTGACAGGAAGCTGCTGAACCATGACGATAAGTTCAGCCAATTCTCTGTCCCGTGTGTTTAAATCAGTCTTCCACACGGACGGCGTCATTCAGCTCTAAGTGTTATGTCTTTCAACAGTCAATTTATGGCCGATTGTTACCGGAAGCCCATGACAGAGACAGTAGAGAGGCTGTGGTCCTTGAAATGTGACGACAATCACCACGTTTATGTGTCACATATAGTTGTGATCAACATATTCAGGGCAAGATCATGCTCCCTCAGAGCGCCACCATCCCGAAGATTGGTGGATGAAGGAACTTTGAATGGTCTTAATGGTTTAATTGAGGCATAGTTGCTGTTGGTATGCTCCAGTTTGGCAATAGTTGGGCAGTATTTACTCTCCTCCTAACGTCTGGTGCAGTCAATCCACGACAGAAGAATGAAGTGACTGATTGGAAGATCAAACACAGAGAAGCCGTTTCTCATTTAAGTTGAGGCTGAGCGGCCCCTTGGTATGCAGAGATGTACGCTGTGAGCAGACACAGCGGACTTCGCCTTTGCAGCTCTGTATACTAATGCCGCTCCAAAATAAAGGTGGCCAACTTAAATGATAGATGCGGTCAGCTGACGTCACAGGACAGATTAACTGGGCGGCGTTGCGGAATGAGCATCGCCGCTTTCATCCCACTTCGTGTACATTCATAAAAGCTAATAGCCTTTAGCCTCTTCATCATTCAGAAATTATCCAACGCGCCGCTTCTGCGTCTCCACAAACACACGCCATAAGCAGGGAGGATTGGTTTATAAGGGATGAATGACGGGGATGTAATTTGTTGATGGAGATTAGTTGCCACTATTTGACAGATCACCCGCAACTACGCCCCTCCCGCAGCATCTTCCCACACCTAACCGTCTTCATTTTTAGTATTTACCATTTATCAACAGTCTGTCGGAGCATTCCCGACAAGTCCATTAAGCGGGAGACGCCTTAATGGCTTTCTGCTGAAGATGGAGAATCTTTTGTCTGATGAGGAAGGTGAAAAAAGAGGCACAGGATTTGAACATCGCTTTGACCTCAGACTCCATTTGCAGATGCAAAGACAGGGGCGGGTGAGGTCACCATCCCGAATCCTCGAGCAGCTAGAATATGAATGAGTCTGTTCCTTTTTTTTTTTTTTTTTTGATATTGTTTTTGTAATAAATCACGAAACTCTGGGGAGAACGATTGCAATCTCTTTGTATCCTTCTATCCTTGACAGCAAGATGGACTGGATTACTGCAACATAATGTAAAGTCCTGCTGAACAAGGTCAGAAGAGTAGAGACAAAATGTCCCAACAAAAGTAAAAGTGTAACACCTGGAACTGGAATATTAAAAATAAATAAATAAAAAGGGTAGAGTAGGGTATGGAATAAAGAGGCCTATAATGTCTCAGCTGGCTGGAGCCGAGAGGCTCCGTGGGGCACGCTCTGCTAAAGATAACGTCTCCCTGACCAGATTACAGGCCCAGCGATGGGCTGTTGGCCCAGGCGGAGATTAACATGAGTCTTTCTGGGAGCTGGTCCCAAAGCTAACACTTACCGCAGACCTCTGGGGGACGACGAAGCAGAAGCCAGACCGTCTGTCTAAGAAGACCACTTGATTACCTAATCTGGTTTACGTAGAGGTGGAATGAGGTCCAGCATCCCCAGGCCTGAAAAGGTTGTGCTGATACAGGAATTAAAGATACTTGAATAGAATAGAACAGAATAGAATAGTAAAGCACTAAATATAAAAAAAACCTAGGCACATTTTTCTGCACTTCTATCTCAGACTGGACCAGGTTTTGTTGTGTGAGGTGAATCTTTCTTGCGGATTATGTTTCTCCTTCACATGCTGGGCAATATTTCATCCTCAGGCTAAGCTATCACCATGGAATGGCGGCGGCATCATCTAAATTGCACTCACCTCTTTGAACTCCCTCCACAGAGCTCAGCGAGGCCCAGCAGAAGAGCTGACCTGAAGCACATTACCTAAGTAATGCTCCATCCTCAACGGATCGCCGCGGACGTGCACACACAGGCGCTCCTTATTCCCTGTGGTCAACGAGACACAAACGTACCGGAACTGTCCTGCCTCGCGCGTTTCAAATTCATCCGGACTTTCAGAGTGTTTCCATTTTAAAAAATGTCTTCTCAGAGACAGTTAACATCCTAGTTTCAGCACCCAGACAAATCCAGGCAACAACATAACATTTTCAGTTCGATATCGGAATGTGAAAATGGAACAGTAGGAAGATGTTTTCCTGCAGATACGGCAACGATGGACACAAATCTTACAAGTGTACCTGCCCCAGAGTCCCTGCAGTCTCTGGGTGCACAACTGAGAAGCACAATGCAATTCCACTGAGTTTACTGAGGTATGTTTACATGCGGTGCATCCCAGAAGCAGGCCTCAGCTCTGAGAACACACACCTAGAATGAATATATATATATATACATGGAAGTCCTATTCATTGAGGCAACAACACGAGACATTCAATTTGATAAAATAAAGCTGCTGGTATAAGTTAATAATCTCACATACCCCCACATTGTCTATTGACCGAGGCGAGGCCAGAGTTCAGATGCCCGGCACAACATTTCTGCACGCTGGATGGATGCCGTTAATATTTAACGTTTTCAAATTGAAGGCATGCATGGAAATGAAATCATGAATAAGCTTATCATACACTCAAATCCGGTTTCTAGCCTTATATCAACAAGCAGGATCCACCGGGAGGCGAACAAGTAGGTGGGAGTTTGGCTCACTCTTACAGCCGATCTCCTTAAGAAGGAATTGTTTCTTCCCGTGCCAGATAGAGGGTTTGGGAGCTGTTCTCGATGGCCGTGTGGGGTTCTCCCCGTGCCTCTGTATGAAAACTGCAAAAAAAAAAGAGAAAAAAATGTACAGCACAGTGGGCAATGAAATGGCTTTCCTCTGAGGCTAGAGTAGCTAATAGCATTCCTAGTCCTTGAGGTCTTAGGTGATCCCATTCAATCACTTGTTTCCACTTGAGCAGGCACATTACAGTCAAAGGCTCTGTGGCGAGCAGTATGAACTCGCTGCAGGATGGATCGTTCACCTGCCGATATCCTTCTGCAGCTTGTGAAAATATTAATTAAAGAGATAATTTGATTATTTCGTCTGAGACAGCAAACCCCCCCCAAAAAAAAACAGGAAGACAATGAGATTTCTGTGTGCCGAAAGCGTCGTGGAATGTTGAAATGTGCCATCTGTGCTCCGTGCTGAAGGGAGAGCTCTGCTGTGATCTCCACCCAAGGTGACTGACACTTACACAGCAGCGGTGCAGCATGCTCATGGAGCCATGGCGTTGCTTCTGACAACAGGCACAAAGGTTTTGACAGCACATGACCCCTCTGAGATCGGGTCTATAATGCCCGACGCACACTAAGGACTTTCATTATAACAGAGATCTGTAAGTTTGAGACGGCAAAACTAAGTTACACTCGATGCTATTTTTTTTTTTCTCCTGGTTTCCCCTTCAATTATTCATGGGTTTCCTCCCTTGCTCGTCCTACGGTAGCAGAGTATTATATAACACAACGCATGCAAATGGAAGAAATGCTTAAAAAATTTAATTGTTTTAGTGTTTTTTTCATCTCTCTGAGCAACTGTATAGCCTCACAGCTCCATTGAATTTCAGAAAAATCTGCACATGCTCTGCTGGAAATATGCATCTATGCTTTTTTTTTTTTATTTCATGGATGCCATGTCCCACACAGAGATCAGGCGGGTACTCCATGTGCAAAGTACATAATGAATCCAGGCAATTCCCAGAACAAGACCCTTTGTGCTGTGGTTCGTGAAAGTATGGTTAGAATGATAAAAAAAAAGTTCCCTCAAACCTACCTGCTGTGCTCCTCTGACACAGCACAACGTTCTGAACAGGAGAAAGTTGTTTTCTGATGTCACACGTATGCAACTTTGGGATTATAAAGTTAGATAGAGCCACCCAAAATATATGAAATAGTTGCTTTTGGCAATTCCTGCTTCAGGGACTGGAGATCCAATTGGTCTGACTGGTTCATGTGGATTTCTGCTTTGCTCCGCTGGACTGATGGGCATGTTGCAGACTTTCAAGTGCAACATGATCAGGCCTGGACCGTTCCGATCCGCCTCCACTCCTCTCTGTACCTGCAGAGCTCCAACGCCGCTCGGCACTTCTGCCGATGCATAATTCAGTAAAGGACTAATTACCCTGGCAGCTGGCACAAAACTAAAGAAATAAATAAATGAAAAACATCCTGCGTGGTCTGTCACTGCCGCAGCTTCTCATACTTTGTCTGAGGAGAATTTCCCGCTGACAGCACTGCGCAGTCGTCTCCACTTAAGAGATGTTCATTTGCTCTGATTTTTATTTTTGGCGAAATGTTGTGATGAAGGACAACCCACCATGTGGCACACAGGCAGAGACGGATGCGTGTTTGTCTTCACCTCCAACGTTTGATGAAATTGAACATTAGCGCTGAGATTATTTGTATTTTACAGCCCATCACCCGGCATTCACATGAAACCACCAGCGATGCATGTGACACACGCAGTCTATGCACATAAAATTAAGGCAAAACACTCCATATGACTCATTTGTTGATGTAATATAAATAAATTATCAGCGACTCTGCTGCTATAGTAAATGGAAGAAACCTCCAATGATGGGGATGTAAAGCATTATTGGGTGTTAAGAGCAGAATAGCTCTCTAAAATAAAATGAAATCTAATTCTCCCTATCTGATTTAATACCATCCTGAAAAGACAAAATGAGGCTTTGAGAGCGTCTCCCTAACATCCTACGACCCCTGAAGCTAAAGCCTCGGCAGCCATAACGACAGCCTTTATAATCATCAGATACTCTCTCAAATACACCTCCGTCATGCTCCGGGAGATAAACACTTCACAAACCCTTTTCCTTCCTCTCTGCATTGTTTTTATTCTCACTTTCAAAGCAGCTACTAAATATTCAAAGAAATCACAGTTTGAAAAATAAATAAATAAAAATTAAATGTAATTACATAATCATTGCATGTGGAATAACTGTTCATCGTTCATGACTCGCTGGTAATGATGTATGACTGTCTCACTTTCACTCATTAGTAAATAATTATACTGCATCAATTTCATGTGTTAAAATGGGATGTGCACTTTGTTGACTCTTAATGGACCATTAAGTTAATAAATAACGTCCAACAGCAGTTGGGGGGTGCCAGAGGCTGAGTGCATGGTGCTGATTTAAGAGTGATGCATAACCTATTCAAATGGTGACGGAGAATTATTTCATAATAGCACGGCTGTAATGACAGCGCTCTTAGATAATAATCCAAAGAAAAGATGGCAGCATGCATATGGGTGCAGCAGCACCCAATCTGTTCCATGTCTATTGTAAAAACATACTATACATGTCATCAAGAGGCTATATCTGGGTCTAAGCTGTTTTTAAAATGCATTATTTTAGTTAGATTGGATCAATCAATTCAAATTGTTACATAAACAATGCGTTTCAAATTTCTGAAACAGTAACAGTTTACCTTAAGTTGTCTTTCATATGCCTTCAGATAATTGAGCTAATGGAACATTTTAACTGCATCATTGCAAACATTGGTAAACATCAGTCTTTGTGCTGCATTTGAGCTTCACATGTTCCAGGTTAGCAGCATATCATGTTGTTGTTGTGTTCTAGTTTGGCTTGTAGTTGTTTGGCTAAGTCTTTGTACGAGTCATTTCTACGTACACCCGGAATCCCAGGGCTTCACATGATGAGGAAACCTGCAACATCAAAACCCCATTTATATTCACCATTCTCATATATGGGAGTCCTTGGGACATTTACAGGTGCTCACACTCAAACTATTGTATTCTGGAAAAAAAATATCCATCTGGAATCACTCTCATATCCCAAACGTGCTCAATTTATTGAGCAGAGAGAAAATTGAAAAAAGAAAAATAGACAGCTCCAGAGGGGAGAGAATAGTGAGTGTATAATAACGGTCTGAAAACAGATGGGAGTGCACGGGCTTGTGGCTGAGTGTGGGGGTTAATTGTTTATTTGCTCCAGTGGCTGTAGTCTGTTTAGATTATTGTTATCAGGAGGGATTGGAAATTTGAGGGGCACGGCCTTTAATAGCTATCTGCAGGCTGAACGCCGTGCACTGTCTTCAGATAGAAGGGGAGGGGCGCCATTAGAGGCTGGGTTTGATGCTTGCAAACACCTGAGGCGTCGGCAAGTGTGACACGGGAAGAGCGAAGCGCTTTCATTTACGGCCAAGAGATTTTAACTGGGCATGCACCCAAAGGCTCACGGGGGAATACGATGACTGGCAGTGGACTCCTTTTTTTTGGCTCTGCTTGCTTTCACACAAATGTTTTCTGTTTTTTTAGTTCACACGCAAGAAAATCACAGTAAGAGATTTAATTAAAAATAAGAAGTGGTACACACGGTGTAAACCATTCTTTTTTAGATTCCTGCACCTGCACTCATCTTTACTACTAGTGATTGTTACAATCAAAGTTGGCTTTACCCCAACAAGCAACAGTGGCAAGGAAAAATATGCCTGCAGGTCGTGTCCTTTGTCCCGAAAAGTAGCAAGCTACTTTTAAGTGTTTTAATAGTCAGGCTAACCGAGGCAGACTCATAACACCACATCACAGTGTCACGTTTTCACTAGATCACTGGAATCCAATTAATCTTTGCTATATCCACACAAAGCCCTCCTGCTATTCCATCTAATGAAGGCGGGCAGCCCCTAGCCCCTACAGACTCTCCTGTGTTCTCATGACAACAGACTCCCCATCCAGTCCTGCCAACTGCTCTGTTGCCTTTAGGTCGAGTGCATTTTAGGCTCCTACAGTTCCCCTGATGCCTCTCGATTGCAGGAGGAACATCATAGCTGTTTGCAATAAAGTTACTTTTTTTGTGGCTGCTGCCTAAATTTGTTGGATCTTTATTAAATGTTTGATTTTTACGGGGAAAACACACAAGCCTCTGCAAAGCTGCTGGACATAAATTGGGGTTACAGTTGTTATCAGCTGTATTTCTAATTGTTAAAGTGTCTCATGTGAGATGAAAGAGGCTCAACCTACTTTACTTCCTCTTCTCTGGTTGGCAGATGAGCTCGGTAAACAAAAGGACATTAAGCCCGTCTCGTGCTGTAAACCACATCTGTTGGAGCAGATTAGTGGCTCCCCGTCTCTCAGCAGAAGATAGGCCCAGATGCAGAGCTCCTCGTACTCGCGTGCTCAGAGCTGTCACTCGACAAGGACACAAAGCCATAAAGAGAAGAGGGCTGTTTTCACAGAACGCAAACGTGAGTCACAGTTTTGGAACTGAAACTCAGGCAGATCCAGGCGGGATCAAAATTTCAGCTAATGACTGAAATAGTGAAACGTTTTTCCCCTTCCGAGTTAAAGTTTTTTTTTTTTTTCTCAGCACCGCTGACAGAACTCTGGGAGTTCTGCATGAGCTGTTTTTGAAGCCCCTCTGTGGAGCGAAAGCTTTTACAGGGACACATCCACTCCATTAAGGCATGGCCATGACATCCCTGAAGGACATCCAAGGATAGTCAATTCTTTCAACTCTTTTAAAGTCTTCGTCGCTTCTTTCATGTCCAACCACACACCCCGTCTTCTGTTTCCTGAATTACTTTTACCAAAGAATGCACCGAGCACTACAAAACAGCGACCCACTTGTTTTGATTATGTGAAGCCCTACCTTCAATAAACACATACACCCTGTGCTTCATTAGGATCGGTTCTGGGGAGGGTGTTGCTCCTTTGCACGCGACTATCTCCCATGCATAATTCAGGATCGCAGCCACACTGCAACCGAAGGTCCCGCCATCGCACTAATCTGCTCTCATTCCAACCTTGTCCTCTCGTGCGGCCCCCGCAGCAGCGCACGGACCTCGAGCTTAGCGCTGTCAGCTTAAAGCAGGATCACGCGCAGACCGTCATCGTGGGGACGTGATCAAAGGGCCGTGTACAAGGGCCACGTTAGTCCTGCCCATAGTGAATCTTCAACGAATTTTTACAGTGAAAGACCTTAATGTAGTCAGGGAACGTTGATCTGTGCTCATTCATAATAGAGCACGCAAACCCTTAACAATTACCATCAGCCTGCTGAACTATAGAGATGCCCAGAAGTGAAGCTTAGAAAGATGCACATAAATAATGCAACGCGGGGCAGCATTCTTGAGATACTTATGTGGATATACAGCAGGTTGGGCATGATTTAACCATGGGAATTAAGCATTTTGGAGTGAATTAAGTGATTTAGATTTTATACCAATGTAGGGTCAACAGAAACAATCAATGTGAGTGCAATTTCTCAGAACTCTCAATGATTCTGATCACTCACAAACAGGAATATTCTTCTGAGTTTGGAGTTTGGGTCGTCAAAATATACAGTTTGTGCTTTGCAATGCACCTATGGCTGGTAGATTAATAATCTGTACATAGTTAATATCGATAATCTTAGCAGATGTTCCAGATGTGTGTAGAAATGTGTGTGAAATTATACAGGTACAGTTAGGCAAACACCATCATCACATGAGCATTGTCCTGTATCAAAAACAACAGGAGGCAAGATGTTTCTGAATAGAGTTACATGGGGGGAAAAAAACAATAAAGGAGAGCTTTGAAGTAATCTGGGAGCTAAACCTTGTCAGAAAGTGACAGGGGAAGAAGGTACAGTCAGGTAGTTGTGATGTCGTTGACCATAACTCCCCCTGCCTCAGTGAATTATTAAACTGGTTATTATTCCTGAAGCTTGCAACTGAAGATGCATATACAAGCAGCACCCAACATGGGTGGAAAATGGAGTGTTTGACAGTAAAGTCAAGATCAAAAATGTTAATTTGCTATGTTGTGTTTTAACCTGCAAACAGTGCTCACTCTAAAACTTTTGGTTGTGTTTAAAACAAGGAGAAAGAAGATTAAAACAACACAAGAACATGTGTCTCCTCACTGGCGTTTGCAAAAAAGTCACCCCTGAGCAGACCTTCGAATTGTGATACTCAAATGTATGTGCATATGTTTACATGCAAACAGGAACCTTGACTCGCTCGTCGGAGCTCCGCGGCTGTAACTAACAGGGCTTGATTAATGGAGGTACCCAGTCTTGCCGGAGGAGAAGATAAGCAGCCTATCGCTGCTCCGAAGCCTCTCTGCATGACCTTGAGAACGAACAATGTACAAGGAAATGGACCTAAGGCGTCCATTAGTTCTGCCCTTCATCATTTGGCCCGGCTCCAGTGTCAAAACTACTGTCTGCTTGCATTCATATTCAACAGTCAAAGGATGACACCAGCGATATATGTCACTTCAAAATCCCTGCCTTCGTCACTAGAGGTGACAGGTTCTTTGGAGATATAGTTATAAAGTGGAACCTCACATATTACTGTCACGCAGTGGAAACCTCAGCGTCTATAGAGTCTAGTGTAGCATTATGAAAAATCTTTAATAATTCAGATATTTTAATTTGTGGTGTCTGGAAAAGACAGACTGTGGATTACATGAACTGTATATGAAGATGAATGCCCCCTGTTGGTGGGGTGTGGTTGCGCGCATTTTCATGTCACGTTGAATTGTTTTAAATTTGTTCGCAGGCCAAACCCACATGGTGATATTTATAGAGGAAATATGTTGTTTCAGTTTTTGAGCAGTGGATGTGACAACATGTTGCACATCCATGAATTAAGTGTGTCGCGTGGGCTGACACGTGCAGCGTGACTGTATCTGCACGACACGAGCTGTGGCGCATCCTTCACATCACCTTACTCCATAGTACTCTTTCATTACCGGCACTTTTTTTTTAATGTATTCATGTCTGAACAAAGAGGCCAGCGTTCCAGCCTCATCAAGACGTTCTGTCCTTTTATTTTGCTAATGAAAATGGGGGAAAAAGGTGTTTTCTTTGTATGAATTTGATTAGAATTTAATTGAATGTAAACCTTTGAGTTCACCTTTGGTGGGATTCTCATAATTACGGCGGAGCGGAACATCGCCGCTGCATCGTTATCGAGCTGCTTTACCCACTCAGAAGGTTCGCCGTGTTCGCTGACAGCGTTCCTCTCGGCTCCCAACAGCTGAGTGACTGAAAGGTCAGCCTGTCTGCTCGTCCCGCAGTGTGAAAGAACAGCAGCCGGTGGAGAGAAGCTGTGTTAAGCTGTTACACCACAAACCTATAAAAATAAAGATGCAGTCCCTGTCACAAGCTTAAAGATGCAAAAGCATATTTCCACAAACGAACGAACGTTTCTCCTGCAGCATCGACGTGCACCAGAGGAAAGACATTGATTTCTCTATTTGATAGGCAGTATCTTATCTCTATTCTCTGACGAAGCGAAGTGTGCTGTTGTGAAATGTAGCGTCGGCACATGTTCATTTCTGTCAACCTGTCAGTGCGTAACCTTTTACTAAAAAAAAAAAAAAAAAAGGAGGGGGGTAGACAAAGGCCCTTCTGCTTGCCAGCAGGTTCCGAGCTCGTGCTGCTGCTGCTGTTCATGCTGCACACATGAGGCAGGGATGGTTGGTAATGACACAGCCATTGGCAAATTGTCTGTATTGGCACACATTGTGAATTAAAATAGGGATGTGACCGTTCACAAAAAGAACCACTTTCAGAACCGCCCTATGACCTGGAATTATAGTATCAACATGTATAAAATCACTTTTTTAATGCATGGTGTATTAAAATTAAGCCTAATCAGTTGCAGACAGAGAATAGTTTAAAAGATTCAATACTGACTTAAAGAGTTAATAAAAACAAACAAAACTATAACTTGCCTTCAGCTGGATTGATGTGACGCGTGGTTTACATTTCCCATACATCAGTGACATTTCTCACACTCACAGATGCCTGTCGTGTGAATGGGTTCTAGAATGCGCAAATTATACAGAGTGGGAGTTCACAGTGAATTAATTTGTACACCAATATATGCAAAATGACAACATTAGCTGTTGTATAATCAAGATTTTTAGAACATATCTGGGAGTGACTCTGCTCAACTAGAACCTCCATAGGACAGACCTTTACACCACAGCAGTTTGATGTGTGAAGAGATGCTGGCAGTAGTTTAGCATTAGTCACTAGAACTGGTACTGTGACGAACCAGCAACTCGTCCAGGGAGATAATGGACAAAAGAAACGGGTACAACCACAAAGAAAGACGATATGGAATCATTAATTCCTTAGCCAATTATCTAAACAGCTTCATAACAAAGAAACAAGTCCATTTCAGCTTTACAAAAAAAGAGAATAGATGAATTTCCAGAGGCTCCTCTGTGACGGGGACAGAAAGGACACGTCCACGGTCAGAGTCACGTAGAGGGGGGAGAGATAAGGACCAGCAAGGAGAAGCTGCTCAGAGATACCTGCATGGGCCCTGGGGTGTTGTACAGTGTCCCCCAACTGTCACCATTTCACTGTGTTTAATAATACAGGCAGACTCAGTTCGTCAGTCCAGGCATCATTTTGAAAAATTCCACTTGGCCACTTAGTGCAATCAGGGCACAGGATCAGAAAAATGAGACGTGAGAAAAGAAGACATGTTAACTACAGCCACAGGTTACACTCCAGCGGTGTGATTCCTGGGCCAGTGTTAGTCATGTAGGCTGCAAACATGCCTCCTGGGACCTGTTTGTCATTTTTCATGTGTGAAAGTCAGTGCCCACCTGACCTGAGGACTAGGAGAGAAGCCAGAGCAACGTTCAAGAGAACCCATGTCCTGCAGGCAGAGATGCAGGCCACTGCGGTTTCCACTCTTTGTTTGTTGTTTTTTTTCCTTTCTTTTTCCTGTAGCTCTAACACGTAGTTGAAATCTTAAATGGTATTGTCATGTTTAAATAGTCAAATCAGGGACAAAGATTTTAGAAAACTGTTTAGATAGTAAATATCGGTTTTATACACATGTAGTTCACCCTCATGCCACAGTGAGTTCAACAATAGTAAAAACTGATTTTGCGTGTTTTTTTTTTTCTCACAAAAGAAACAGGATTAGCGTACAAAGGAAGGGGCAGAATTCTTTCAATGCTAATCCTGCTTTATT
Organism: Lagocephalus sceleratus; assembly: GCA_911728415.1. Lineage (NCBI taxonomy): Eukaryota > Metazoa > Chordata > Actinopteri > Tetraodontiformes > Tetraodontidae > Lagocephalus > Lagocephalus sceleratus. Next base: position 3,605,874 of record CAJVRN010000040.1, read on the forward strand.
CAGAAAGATAATCCAGGTTTTTCCTTGTTGTTTAAATCAAAGAAAGTGAGTCTCAGCTTCCTGTCACATAAAATATGGCACTGCTAAATTTAGCCAGACTTTATACAACTAGGCTATTTTCAGTTCAGTTCAGTCTATTTCTATAGCAACAATTTACTACAAACACAATCTCGAAGTCTAAACATAGTTTGAGACCTTTACGTTTTTAATCAAGAGGGATTAATTGATGAGAACTAGATTAGTGAAAGGATAAGATACTATATGACATTTATGGAAGGTATGCCACTCTATTTTCTCGCTCCAAAAGGTAACTGACAGTTGAATCTGTGGTTTTGCAGCTCAGATTGGAAATGTTTTCTCTGTATTGCGTTTAAAATTACCCAGGGCAACCTTTCAGTCTGCACAGTGTGTAAGAGTATCAAACTGCCTGAAAATGGAAAACATTTCTGAAACATGACCCCACAGTAACCTTTTTTATGCCATTAAAACTATGATGAGTTTTATACTAGAGAGGAGTAGTTAGCTGCTAATTTCTCATGAATGATGCTGAAATCGATGTACCTCAGATGGTGACTTTCAATTAAAGATCAGTGGACCACAAACAACACGTTTCAACAACAAAGTAATTACATCTAGATATTATCTCCTATGTGTGATCCAGTATTATCACTGATGCTCCACACATATCCATTTTTTTCTGTTCTTGTAAATATAAACATAAACATTACATGCCTTTAATAACCAAGTGCTTGTACACTTTCATTCTAATTCAGATTGTTTAATGTGCTTCTGAGGGTTGCAATATTAAGACAGATGCATCAATAGCTAGGTGAAATAGAAACTAAAGCACAAAAATAAGAATAGGCCATTTCATCAAAATCTTATGATAGGCTGCATGAAGACCTGTTGTCCCTGCAGGTCCTGGTAGCAGCATGCTGGACAAAACACACCCCGAATCCACCAGCGCTGATACCGCTCCGCTACAACCATTAACATCACCATTAACCACCAATTTCAAACGTCCAATATCTGCACCATATTCCATCCAGGGTTTAATACTGTGAATCAATCAAACCCCAATCAGACCAGAAGTTTAATTTATTATACTGTATTTAGCTGTCTCTCTACCATGACATACACTGCAGAGATGATTAAATTCTGTACCATCTAAAAAGTGGAAATTAATTGCAAGACAATGTGGCCTGCTAATATGCTGTCTTCAAAGCTGTAGCGGAGTGTCATTACTCCGGCTCCAGAAGCAATCCGCGCTGATCCACAGCTCACACTTAAATGTTTTCATTCAATCTTTTCTCAGGCTGTACCGTGAGGTCGAAGGTCACGGGGGAAAAGCTGCGTTTGGCCACTAAAGTGCAGCTGGAACCGGTGTCACAGGGAAAAGGAAAATATCTTAAAACCGAAAAAAAAAAAAAAAAAAACAGCCTGAACTGATTAAAAATGTGATTAGAAGAGAGCCGTTGGTGACCTGGTCTGCAGTGGAGGTTTCATTCTCTTCTCTTGTACTGTAATGTGCTGCCTGGATCAGGCTTCATGACTGTCACAAGGACACAAGGCATGTTCTTCATCCAGACACTCTTCAGAGCACTTTAACGCAGCGGTAACAAGCTTTCCTCTCTGTAGATAGTGTGCTCGGGTGCTGAATAATGAGACTGACCACATTCTGGCTTTCACTGGGAGAATAGTGCATCGTACAACGTAAATAAGGCTGCATTCCAATTCCCCCTTAAAATGCATTAAATGCGTGTCGCGCATGAATAATTATTACCGGGTGAGAAAGTGTCAAGGATCAATTTTGTCAATAAAATAGAACCCTCAAGTCAAAAGGCCAGCCCTGAGATGCTCACCTCTTCACCATTCAGGAATGTGAATGCAGAGAGCCGATAATCACCATGTCAGCAGCATTTTATTCATAGAGTTTGTCAGCCATTTCCTTTCTGATGACAAGCGTGCACAATATAGATTTTGAGCAGATTCTGGGGCACGGTGAAAAGTAGAGTTTCTTCCAGTTGCGAGCAAAAAGCAAAACAAAAACATGATGTAATAGGTTTTAAGCCTTTATATAAGCCCACCATTCTTTTGTTTTTTCCTGGTCCCAAATTTCCATTAATCTTTATTAGTGGTTCTCTTTCTTTCTCTCTCTCTGTATCTCCCTCTCTCTTCTCTCACTCTCTTCTCTCTGTCTCCTATCTATATTTCTGTATTTCTGTCTCTCTCCCTCTCTTCCTATCTCTCTGTCCCTCTCTCTCTCTTTCCCTCTCTTACTCTGTCCTTTTATCTCTCTCTCTGTGTCTCTCTTCCTCTTGTCTCTCTCCTTTTCTCTCTATTTCTCTGTCTCTCTCTCTCTGTCTCTTTATCTCTCTCCATCTCTGTCTCTCTCTGTCTCTCTCCCTCTCTCTGTATCTCCCTCTCTCTTCTCTCACTCCCTACTCTCTCTGTCTCCTATCTATATTTCTGTGTTTCTGTCTCTCTCTGTCTCGCTCCCTGTGTTTCTCTCTCTCTTTCTGTCTCTCTGTCTCTCTCTCCCTCTGTGTCTCTGTCCCTCTCTCTCTCTCTCTGTCTCTCTCTCTTTTATGAGGGTACCACAGGTCTGGGCTGCTTGCTGCCTGTGCTACAGCTTCCACTGCCACAGCTAACAGAGTTATCCATCTCTCTGCCGGCAACCGCTCTTCTATTTTCCTAATGATCACCGAGCCTGGAGCGCTGACCGCGGAAGGAGGTGAACATGTGACCTTACCCACTCCTTCCGCATCCCTCTTCTCTCCTACACTGGAGTTTCACTTTTATACTGTGCCATTTATTTCCATCGACCTGAAAGATATTTCAAGCCAAGCCCTGGCCATTGATTAAAGCCTCAAGCATATTAAAGTTGTGTGTCACCAGGACATGGCTGTGGATTCATCTCCATATGCTTCGTATCTGGAGCCCACTCTCTCAGAGTTATTCCTCCCTTCACTTTATTTGTGCAATAACCTTGCAGCCTGCACAGCAAATCCTTCAGCAGACATGGGGAAAAGCTTAGGTACCAGGTTTATCTTCTTGATTATCTTCTTCGGCCTCACCTTTTCAACTCATCTCAACTGGGGCTATTGTATTTTGCACTTGTGCTAAACATGCAAAGAAGGTCAAGGAGATCAATTTCCTGATCATCTCATGACAAAAATAGTAAAAGGTGCATGAAATTGTGAGATGGAGGTTGCCTCAAAGAGCTTTTGGTTGCTGCACATCCTCTTTGTTGCCCACCTTGATTCTTCACGCTCCATTGTGACGCCTGTGAAAGCCCTTTTGTTTGGCCCTGTCATCCTATTGATTCGAGCGTGTCTCCTTCTCGTTCACTGCCTCCCTCCTTTTGTGAACGGTGCCCTCCTGGGTGGTAAGTCGGTGTGACGCGTGGTACCTACGTGATGTCCTGTCCGTGTTGAGAGGAGAGTCAGAGCTGGTGGCAGTGCTGGTAGATTACCCTGCTTTTGTTTCGGGGCAAGTGCTTGTAGCTCTGAGTTCAAAAAGACAAGAAAAATAAGAAAATTATAAGGAGTTTATTGTGTAATCTACATTTTAAGACACAACTTTGATCCGTCCAACAAACGGATCAAAGTTGAACGGACATTCTTCTGTTCAAAGTGGGAAAGCTTTTTAACGTTGCTGAGGAAATGGGTAAGAGTTTATAGGACTAAAGGATTCACAGGACTTGCGCACAGTGCAACTCATGACGCCAAACATGCAGATGAAACCAAATCGTAACGTCTGATCAGATATTTTAATATTTCACTCAATATGTCTCTTAAGCGCCTGCTGCCTGTGGAACAATACAGAATAATCACTTTCATTTGTTCGCGACAGATGCTCGAGACTCGAGCAGACCTGCTCTTGCTCTCTAAAAGCACATTGACACCCATACCCTTCAGTTGTGTCACTTGAGGACATTGCGTTCTCCGCTCATTAAGAAAAGTGACACGCATGGGAAAGCCAACGCAGCTCCAGCTAAAGACACACTGGATGAATGTCTGGCATGAAATTATCTTCAAGACACATACCAGAAATGTAAAAAAAATGTCCTATGTTTTTTTAGGATCTCAATTGCCAAAAAGCACTGACCTCCCCCACAGCACTCCAAGGGAGAAATCATCAGCTGGTATAATGTTCTTTCACACTTAAATGTCATGCTAAATTTAGGTGGCGTCACAGCAGGGGGCAGAACACACATATATGATGGCGTATAAATTGTGCTGAATTTTCTTTGCTAGATAATTGGGATGCGTCTTAACAGAACGGCTGCACACACTCCACACCTGAGCAGGACCCCAACTTGTCAGGTCAACCGAGTGTATGCTCCAAAAGCACATCCTACACGCGCTCTGTCATGCTGATGACCTGATTTCAAAAGCTTCCCCCCACCGCGATTCCTCAACCAGGTTGTGCGTGTGTTTTCTTTAACCTGGTTTATCCTCGCAGCGCCGGACGCAGAGGCTAACGATCAGCCTCAGCCGCTGGCAGAACGTCTTTGTGCAGTCTGAAGCGAGCAAACACACTATTATTCCAATTCCAAGTGCCTTTATCTCGTCCAATTTGACAAGAAATAGAATAAATGATGACTGCAGCTACTCCATCAAAGCATCCATTTCTTCTTCTTCTGTGCTAAATGTTTGTTTTGTTTTCATCCCCGGCTCATCTACGCTTGCGTCCAATCCAGATGCCCTAGGTTTTACCGCACCATACGTGGGTTTAATGCACCAGCAACATCCAGCCGTCTGCGCCGGGTTCGTGCTTCGAAGGGGTCGAATTGGTACCAAGGGAGGATCATCCCGTCAGCTGGCGGTGGAGCTGAGACGAAGCTCTGTGAGAGGAACGACGGGGGCCCTGGTTGTAATATCAAGTTGGAAGAGTACACTCCAAACTGGCTCCAGCTTTACATTGTAACTTTCAGCAAAAACCTCTAGTGTCAGACCCTCCGACAGGCTCGTTGTGTATCTCACCAAATATCCCTCCTGGTACATCCATCGGGTGTATCGTCTCCCACCTGCGTAGTTTTTAAAGTCTACAAACTCAAATTTGAATGTCCTCCTTCCCCACTTCACCTTGCTATTCTGCAGATAAACTGTTATACAAAGATCAATAAAAAAATACTGCTTCCATTTTGTCTCCAAAACTCATAAGTCATCAGCACACAACGACCTTGGCTGCCTTTGAAACGCTATCTATTGATATGGGATCGGAGTTAGATCAGCGGTGGAACATAAATAGCCTCTTCCTTGTCCTCTCTCGGTTCGTCTGGAGGAGCCCGCTTCGACGGTCGGTCTCTCCGAGCTGTCACGAGGAAAACATGGCTGCCTGCAGACTCCGGGCAGGGCAGGCTGCCACCAAGTTGATAAAGTGAGCCATTTTGTACGCCGGCAAGATTACTCTCAAGGACAGAGATTAAAGTGGCTTCTCTTTGAGTTGCAATCCCCAAACGCACGCACGCACGCATGCACACACACACTGATTCCCATTTGAATTCATTGTTTGCACACAGTATCACAACAGAGACACACAGGTGTCCTGTAACGCTACTGCATGCTGGGGACCAATGTCTGGTATTTAAGTCATCTTAAACAAATTTTAACACAAAAAAACATTTCAGTAAAAAAAAAAAACAAAAAAAGAAACAAAAGCAAGTCTGTCAAATGCTGATAAAATATTAAAGTAGCTGATGTGTCATTCAAAGGAAATGAAATGATTTAAAATATAGACAACATTTAAAGTTTCATTAGCTGGTGAACACAAAGGAGAGACAAGCTGAGATAGACTTAACTTTAAGGGCTCTAATCCTAAAAGCAAGGCACAATGTTAAATATCCATTCAAATTTCAAACTTCGGCTTTCTTCCCTGTCATGACGATTTTGCTGGGATTGTCTGGTGCAGACTTAGTGCCACCTAGTGGCAAGGTTGCAAACGTCAGGCAAGTGATTTTGTTTTTTCACCAGGCTCTTCGTCTCCAGGCGCTGCTCTTTTCTTTTGCATGTTCAGGGTTTCTGTTCATTAATAATGCAGTGTGATTGTACAAATTAAGAAAATGAGATATAAAATATTGATCGGTCAGCTTGAGAGCTGCCGTCAGACAAACCCTCTTACCTCCAGCCGGACTTGGTCGAGCTGATTCATCTGTCCTCATCTCTTTTTTCTTTTTTCTTCTTCTTCTTTATTTGCTGGGCTAAGCAAACTGCGCCCAGGTTATATTGCATCTCATCAATCTTCATTTCTTTGCAAGGAAGTGAATCAAGGTATTCCCCCAAATTGCACTATGCAGCTGCTAGGGGATCTTATATTCCCTTTGTTTTCTCTTCCAAAACCATTATATTGTTCTTTATTGCCTCTTGCTGTCATTAGCTGATGAACAAAAGGTGATCCCTCGTGACCGCAGCGTCGTCCCAGATGTGCCGCGCGTGTCACAGTAATTCCATTATGCAAACATTTTTGTTTCCTTAATGAGAAAAATCACAAAAGATGATCCCAGTGACAGTTTTCCTCACGAGTTATTCAGTGTGATCAGTGCTTAAACCGAGCAAGACAAAATGATTTGACATGGATGATCCACTCCAGACAGCAGCTATTAATTATAAATGGATACTTTTGAATCTGATTGCCTCTTGAAGATCTTTGGGGTTCTTTTGTGATATATATATATATATATATATATATATATATATATATATATATATATATATATATATATATATATATATATATATATTGAAACCTGTTTGGGATTCAAACCGCTCGTACGTGGTCATATGTGATGCACGTGCTTCTTGTGTGTGGTTGCAGCATCCTAAGAAGGACGGAGGGTAGAAATTCTCTTTAGCAATGAGGTAACAATTATTCACTCTTGGGATAGTCAACACTGCTCCCCCATGTCTTGGCTGGTACTTATCAGAGCAGAAAACCTTAATTAATTCATGGCTGGCTGATTTTCTGTTAAGTTTGAAGGATCGTACGTTGCTGAACGTGTGAACAGCTGGCTGGCAGACATTTCCAGACACACTTGGCATATTCAATAAAAGGCTACTGTTTTAGAATGGATCCATTATGGATCAAGGTTTAGGAAAGAATGCTATTTTATCTATCTCCATAAATCAGATGTGCTTTGCTATCTTGATGCCCTCTCCAAACACCTCAATGTATGCATCATTCATATTCAAGGAAAATCTGATTTTATGGGACAGCACCATCACGAGGGTGTAAGGTCCATGTAGGGAGGAGAGTGACTTTCAGAGCTCTACAAGCTCCAGCAGCTATTAAAGTTGAAATGGCCCGAACCCCTGACCTTCTATAACGAACAACCTACTACTCCTTAAGTAGCATGCCACTCTGTGTTTAATTTCCATGCATCTATCTGGCTATATTTGCAACACTTTAATAAACGTCTGCTGAAATGGGTGGTTTTATTTCTTGGATGCATAAATAGAAGTATGTAAAGATATTATTATTCTTTAATGTATCATTTCCACCTTTTGAACAGAAAGCAAAAGCCTTCAGTATGTGATTCATTTTTATTGATTCTTTGGAATCTTGATTTGTTTGCCTCTCTGTAGTAATATTAGCCGTTTCACACTCTATAAGTTATATCATATTAATGAATGAGATTTTGAAGCACCCAGCTCCTTCAGTCTGGAATCTTTTTAAATCCTTGGCTGGTGAAGCTATTCAGTGCGTTCTATTCGACTGCCTTCTTGAATTAGACGGGTATGGCCCAGGTTCCCCTGACATTGCTGCAGATGTTGAAGGACAGCAGCACACTATTCATCTGCAAATCTGTGAACGGCACAGAGACGATCACGCATGCTGCAGGTATCTCAAAACGGCGTCAACAATAAAACAATGAAAATAAAAATTGGGAATTGGGTTAGTGTAAAAACAATGTCTGCTGCGAATGTCAGGGCAGTTAAAGAGGTCACCTTCTACTAAAATAACGCTGTGCTCTTTGCCTCTAAAGGAAGAGATATGCATAATTGAGGGTTGGACCATATGCTTCAGTCCAAGTTCAGGACAGGCTGAAGCTGCAGTGCAAGTTCAAATGGAATACTTTATGTAAAGATAATAAGGACTAGATAGATAGATTAGATAGATTAGATAGATTCGATAGATTATAGATTAGATAGATAGATAGATAGATAGATAGATAGATAGATAGATAGACAGATAGACAGATAGATAGAACACATTGCAGTATTTATCATTAATCGATATGTGCATTCAGAAACAGAAACAAATTAATATGCAGGATTTCTTTCATATTTTGTCCAAGAATTATATGTACAGCCATAATATTTTATTTCAACTATAACTGCATTTTATCACCATGAGTGAAGGCCAAAACCATAATGGATGATGGCAGAACGAGGGGCTTCTAATTGTAAACATATTGGAATTTCACATGTTTTATCACTTGTGACTAATATAAGCAGGTAATAAAACGTGCCATTGAAGCGTGCGCGGTGACTGTGGCATTCACAGACTCGTTAATGGGTTTCAGTATCAAAGGAACGAGTGTAAAAGGCTGCACAAAAGTGCTTACCAGCTCACTTTCACATTGCATCAGAATCCTATCTATCCTGAACATTCATTCATGTGGTGCCCAGTGGACCCCAACCCTCACTCACATGAGCTTTGGGCTTGGGATGTGGAAATTTGAGACCTGATCCACAATTCTGCCCTCCAGCACCCACCTCAGAACAACATCTGTTTCAAAAACAGCTCACTTTGTACTTTGGGAGGACATTCCTAACTCCAACCCCTTACATTTATCCAACTATCCCATCTAACCTCCTGACCCTAAACATCCCCTAAACTCAATTCTAACCTCAACCTTAAAACCATGGTCCCACTTCACAAAGATGCCCCCACTGTGAGGATGGTGGTACTTAATATGTAGCAAGTACAAGAACACACGTACACACACGTGCGCGCTTGCACACAAAGAATACCATGTCTATATTAGCATTATAAGTATTTGAAAAGACACAAAATACTTTCAACTTTTCCTCTCAGCTGTGTTATGAGGCTCGTTTGCATTTGATATCAAACTAACAAGGTCTTTCAAAGTATAGCATCTGGGGGGGAGAATATTAGTTTGAGTCCCTTCAGGACAAGTGTCTCTGGTGGAAACCTGTTGTGGGTGAGCGATAGAAAAACATTTGGAGGCCTGTTTAGAATTTGAGTGGATTTCTTATAATTTGTGACTTGCTCAAGGGGGATATTGCTTATTAAAGACATGAATATTTATGCCAGTATACGGGGCCTACATGTATCTATCAAAAACATTCAGGTTGTTTGGGCCTTCTGGAAAATAATTGGATTCAGTCATGAACCACAGCAACTCCCAGTGTTCTTGACACACGCTGCTGGATGGGCCCTTTAAAGATATTGGTGCATAACTGATAAATTGCCTCGGCAACACGACTAAGGGGAGACAGGGGCAACAGAGAATGCTGGAATTAAAAATAGTAGAAACTGGTGTTATGGCTTCACATTGTGAGCCAAATAGTATTCATGCTATCTTTCATGTATTATTTAATCTTTAAATGCGATCAGAATTATTTACGTTCGTGTGAAAAACAGGCTGAACTCTCTTGGGTGAGAAAGATTTTTTTTTTTTTTTTAATGCTTTTGTACAATATAAAAACACGGACCAGAACTGTGCTAAACAACATGCAATGCCTGTGATAAAGATAATGTCACGTGCAATGGAATAAACCCACCTGGAGAATCCAAGACAGGGAATTAAGAGGAGACTTTAAATAGCAAGGTCATCCAGAGATGATTCTGGAGGAGCCTAACCCCATGCTGCAGTGTCACAAAGATGGATGTGCTTCATCTGCTATTCAGTCAGGTCCATTTAAAATGGTGAATCACGGAGAACATTTTTCCATTAGTAATACTGATATTAAAATTAGAGTGAGTTCACATGCCCGAAACTCTCTTGTGAACTGGAGTTTGAAGCAGGCGCTCAAAATGTGGCTTATTAAATGTATTACAGGCAGATACATCACACGTGTTTTTTTGGAAAAACATCTGTTCATTATCACTGTGTTGCAGATGCTAATTTACCAGCTGTTTTGCCTCTAATGAAGTTTTTTTGCTTTAAACGACTCTAATATACTTTTGTTCGGCGGTTTTGGCCAACCTTGCATTACTGTCAATGTTTCAGCTGTGAAGATCGGAATTGTGTCACTTCAGCTGGCGGTCCTTGATTTGGGTAAATGTCTCATATGTGACCATACAACCCCAATAAGGCAAGTGTGGCTATGGGTGGAAGATTATGTGTGAACAAAACCCTTATATGCTTTTATATATATATATATATATTTATTTATTTTTTAATATCTTTTATATATAATCCTGATATGCAAATATTTTTTTTTGAATTACACTAATGTAAACACATAAGAAATCTTAGATTTATAATTATACAACAATAAGTAATTCTGATCATTTATTCATATTTCTGTGATAATTTATGCGACTATGTGAAATGGGTGCATTTATTCAATTCTTTCACCTTTTCTCCATCTGCAATTGTCAATGATGCCACATTTGCAAAACAATATCCACTGGTGTGATATTATATTTTCATATGAGGGAGTTTAATTTTGTTCCTGAGGCGCCGGCAGTGCAGCTCCGTCTTGCACCTACACATCAGCCGCGAAAACCAAAGAGGGAAATTGGGTTAGCAACTGTTAGCTGAACGCTTAGCATCAGACACCCATCCCATCCTGCACCCTGCCAAACCCTCAAAGTAGGACACACACACGTCCTGAACTACTTATTTTATCGTGAGGTATTCAAACATTCATAAATGCACATCTGTATTCGAGCCATGCCGTGAAATAGCTGAGATTTCTATCCAGCCGTGATCCTGTCTTCAAAGCTGTCACCTCTGGTTTTAATCTTGTGAATAAGCGAGTAGGGTTACATCAACCTATTCCTGTGAAAAAGAACCTTGACACCACACGTGTCACCTCCCATATAGTTACGCGCAGCCTCTCAATCAAAAGACGCCGTTTTCACATTCAGGCCTCGGCGTAGGAATAATCAGTGATCCCTGCGGACTCATGGGGTCAGCACAATCCTACACGGCGAGAAGATACAAGTTATGAAAACAGAGGAAGTTCTGAGGGTAGAAAATAATGCAAAAAAAAAAAAAAAAAGAGAGGGCCTGTGTGGATTTCAGTCAAACATCCATGAGGACAAAAAGCAACATCTGTCCATTCTTTCCCATTTTTTTAACGAAAGCTCAAATCCAACGTTTTGTTTCTCTTCTGTTATTAATAATCAGAATATCCACATTGTGTCACACGTTTAACAATATTTAATGGAAACTCTCTTTTGTTAAAGCTGAGAGTGTAAATCTTAGTGTTGGACAATCCAGCAATGCCTCGTGTTCTTGCTGCGACACCTAGTGAACGGCAGACCTGCAGACAATTAAAAAAACAGCAGGAGGAAAATGTGCTTTAATTATAATATGTACAGTACGTCTTGGGAAAAGAAGAGAGGAGGGTGCTTGGCGTGTCAAGGTTAAGTAGATTAATACTGTCTTTGAAAAGCCATTAAATTAACCATCCCGTAAATGAATTAAGAGGAAATTGCTGTCTACACACCTTGACCCGCTGGAGCCAATATAATGTACACTCACTTGGTCATTACAGCCAATTAGAGCTCCTACCACTGTATATTTTATGATCATAAACAGTTCAGAGTTATTTGTTCACTCATTGGGCATGAGTACATTTAAGCACAATAGCTCATCTGTGGCATGTGGGGGGGGGGGGTGATATCCTCCAGCGATCGGTTTTATGGGAGCAACATTATTATTCAAAATCCTTTACGAGGCTTTGAGTAAGATGGCTCCCAAAGGATATCCTCAACTTGATATGTTTTCTTCTACTTACAACAACTCACACTTACAATTTATGATGGAAGAAGAATATTTTTTATTAAACACTTAAACATACTGATGAAATAGTTACAACCACTCTGCTCTTCTCATATTTCTCCCGATTTTTGGATGAAACTATCATTTATGATAATTTATCTAGTCTATCTAATTAAATAGCCCAAGAAGTTATAGATATATTTCAAGCGATTCAGCTGAGCGAAAAGGTGATGAACACTATGTGGTTATTCCAAACTTCATATTTAAGAGGCAGCTGTCAGTGCCGCCACAACAGCTGGGCACTGGAAGACAGCCTGTTCCAGCCTGCCATCCTGTCTGAGGGCTGGAGAGGGATAATGGGGGCTTGGGGTGTACAGTCACAGCTCCAAACCGACTCTCTATGCAAGAATAATCCAGTGTTTTGGGGAAACGACATGACAGGAGTTTGATGTTTTGTCAAGGATGACTTTCAACAAAGGGATTTAAATCAATGAGAGGAAAAGACAATTTAATGTCAACACAGATTTCCCATTAGTTCAGTTTTTCTTTCCCTGATAACCAATGGTTCTTAAGTGTATAAAATATAAAATAATATATTTAATATAAAACAAGTTTATTTAAGTCTCTTACTGACCTGCAGGTCAATCAGAAACAAACATTAATAGTTACACAACTATCCATCCATCCATCTTCTACCGCTTGTTCCTCCACCGAGGGTCGCAGGGGGACTGGAGCCTATCCCAGAGCAATGGGCGGAGGCAGGGTATTAATGTTTTAATGTTAGAGCTAATATTGCAAAACAGAACATTCTTATTTTAAGGTCAACATAAAATATTAACCCTGAAGTGTTCCTTCCCTATTGTCATTGTTTACAATGACGAAAGAAGAGTCACTTTTCTCGTTACGCCACTGTTACCTGTTGAATGGTGGTTCAGTATCTGCAGCATGATGATTCAATGCAAATCTGGGTGAATGAAAGCAGATTCACCCTGAGATTAAGTGATATTAATTCACACATTGAACACCAACACATAGTTTAAAAAAATATATATCACCAGTTGTGTGAAGATGCTCAGGCTGGTGTCACCTTCTCATTTATATATGCAGTCTGAACATAAATTCTGCTTCCAGACGAGCACTAAGGCAGGTAGTGACCTATAGAAATGTCATACATGACTCCTTTTTGCAATGCTCCGTTGCTCCATGTGCTTTCTGTCTTCACCCTCACAAGTTAAGGAGCTGATTGTGCTTAACAGATCACGTTTTCCCATAAAACCATGCCGTTAAATCCCTTTAGTAGCATAATCTGACTGTGTGGGAGGAAGAGAAAGGGCACTTATCAAATCAATACAATTGCATAAGTGTTTAATTTACACACATAAGCACAGTTACAGGTCTGACTGACCTTTAAAGAGCACAGAGAAGACACAGGGAAGAGCTGCATGATGTGTGCAATACCTCAGAGAGGAACCAAACCAGGTAGAGCTGTAGATGCAGATTACAGCCAACCTTACCATCCACTTCCCTATGATTCTTTAACATTAGCATTCAAGGTTAATGGGAAAAGTCTCATTGAACCTTTACTGTTCTGGCCATTGTAAACACAGCGCTTTTTGTGTAACAGCAGTCAGCTGGGGAGGTAACATCGACACAGGTCATAATTAATGATGGAAAATGAGAGCGGTGTTGCAGTTAATGTGGCCCTCCAGCTATCTTTACTGTAAGTCTGATTAAGATTCTCTGTTCATCGGGGAAGCCCTATTCCCTGGTGTCCACTCATAAAACATAAAACAAGGTGAGAAAACAGGAATTCAGAGAGCAGCCTTGTGCTGGGGAAAAAAAATAGGACAGCAAGTTTGAATTCTCGCTAATTATATCTTTTTAAGTTGCATCATTACGAACGTTAGCATGTTTGTAAACATTTGACACAATTTGCAAATGAATACATAATTGGTTGAAAAGCCTTCTTTTTACTATTTAGCCGTAAAAGCTGTTGATTGCAGAAAATCAGTGCTCAAAATATGCAATGTGAATCCTTCCACCTTTTTTTTTTGATGTTCGGATTTAACAATAAGATCAGCACTTCAGAATTTGCTTCAATTTTTTTGGATGGGGATTAAAAAAAAACACTATATGTAGTCATGTGACATGAGGTTGAGACACGCATGGTTAAAACACTGCAATAAAGAACAGTTATGACTCTTGAATCATTGTTTTCATCATTGTAGAACATCAAAAGCTGATAAAAAAAACATTTTACATCAGACTTTTTCCTACGGACTGAACCTTTTCATCAATATTCAATGATAAATATTCTATACTTTCCACGTGCTGCACCTACTTATCAGAAAAATAGTCCCAAAATGATGTGAGATAAGAATTCCAGAGGAACATTTATCAACTTCACTTTTCTTCTCCGTTGCCCTCTGTTAGGACGGATAAACACACAGTATCCACAGCAAACACTCCCCCCTCTTGTTTTACACTGTTACGACTTTTTCTTTGTGTGAATATATGGCCCATCCATCCATCCATCCCAGGGTAACATATAGAGCCTGACAACCATCTACACTCACATTCACACCTAAGGTCAATGTCGCCAATCCTGTTACAATCAAGATTGTCTCTAGGCGCTTTACATAAGCCCAAAGCCCCAAACAAGCAATAGCTGTAAGGGGAAAAAAGGCTGTTAACAGGAAGAATCTTTGAGCAGGACCAGGCTCATATGCTGCTGAAGTAAAGGATGACATAGGACAAGGGAGGGTACAAAAGGTAGAAGAGCAAAGACGTACTTTATACTTATATATGTCATACTTTAGACATAAAGACAAGCAGATGTAATTGATCTTGGATATAACTCTTAATGTATAGTTATCTTTGAATAAGCATGTAAGTCCTGTTGTGAGCTGGACAACTGAGACATGCAGAATCATTCTAGACACTGGAGCTCAAAAGTCTTCTCTTAAAAATTAAATTTATTCCTAAAGGGATCGCCATGAGACAAAGTTTTGCCTGATGTTGAGTTTTGAGGCGTGAAGCTGCATGTGGCTGACTACCCAGTCAATAACAACTTTTCCTTTTTTTTTCCCACCATCTGGGAGATTTTTAAAGAACTTGATTCCCTCATTGCACTCACCATCTGCACTGAGCAGACATTTCCTATCCGTCAGACCCAACAGTCAGCCACCCTGACAACAAGTCCTCCTGGGAGAAGCAGCATTAGTTTAAACTTACGCCAGGGAAAACCTCCGTCTAGTCCTGCCCAGGCTACAACTGCTTACAAAAATAGTCACATGACCTGAAAGGAAATCATTTACAAGGCAAATTTGAAAATCTAACCCTATTATTTTTGCCCTTCCTTTGTTTGTGCATAAATACAGGATGGACCACACAACAAAGAAGCCCACCAGCTTGGTTGCTTACGTAATATTTTCTTCTCTGCCGCCCTATTTCCAGCACCATCATTGGCTCCTCTTCACACAGATTTAGAAGGAAATTTTGCCAGCAAGAAATCATTTTGGAGGTGGTGGTGGTACTTTGGAGAGGCTGTGGACTAAACATTTTTATTCATTGTATAGAAAGCTGTGATTTAACTGCAACTGTTGCGACGGCAGCATCCAAATGAAATGCAGCGTTCCTTGATCATCTGAGGATCGCTTTACCACAGTACAACACTGAAAATCGTGACTTAAAAAAGCTATGTTTAACTTTTATTTTCCATATTTGACACCAGGATCTTTTATTTTAGGACATGATTTGAACGGAGTGAGCATCTGCTGAGGCTGCAGGTCGTACTGGGTTGTCTGAGCGGACCAACCACTCTCACATGAATCTTTAAAGATTTTCATTTGGATAGGAAATGAGTTTTCTCATAGCTCTTCTAGTTATCACTTTTCTCGTCACCTCATCATTATCTTTTCCACCAGAACTTGGGCAGCAAAAAAAAAAACATCAAAGACTTTGCCAAAGAGCTGAGAAGAAGAAGAAGAAAGAAAATGCACATTGGAGACCTTGAACGAAGTCTGGGTTCTGATTGCATCTGCGCTGGATCTGTCTGCATCATTGACCTACTGAACCTTTTTTTCTTTAAAAGATTCAAACAAGAGATGTTTTGATTCCTCTTCGTCAGCCCAAGCTCCGTTAACTGTGACTGATGCTGCTGACAGTCGCTCACACGTCAATGTTAATTTGTTCAGCTTAATATCTTAATGAAGGAATCGACCCAGCAAATCCGTGGTGATGAATTATCCGGCGGTGACGTGGATCGGATGCGTGAAATTGTCCTCCCGCATCACCCGATGCGAAAAATAACCCCACAGATAAAAATCCCACCCCTGCAGAACGCCTCACACAGTCACGTCGGTGTCCTTTTATGGCAAAACAAACAGCTATTTAAATAGCGGCCATTAATCACAGTTACGTGTCCCAGCGAGAGAGCAAACAAACTGGCTCTGCTCTCCAGTGGTTACAGTGAGCGTCTTGAGGAAACTATTCTTTGCTGTTTCCAGATGCTTAGTTCTGCTCCATTTCTCCTTTCTCCAAGTTTTTGATTGAGCCTTGACTTCATTACACTCGGGTAAATGATTTCTGAGGAAGCGTGAAAGTGAGACGGCCAACGCCGCATCCAGGCTGTGACTTTATTTTCCTTCACGATTCCTTAAAGAAGAAAAGAAAACAAACAAACAATCTATTAAAACATTTTTCTCCGAAGAAATGCGGTTAGCCACAGTGATCACAGCCTCTCTGGCTCGCCCTACTGTACCTAGTGAAAGGCATCGGGTCCTTCATGGTGAGGGGTTCGCTCGGGTGGTGTACGTTTAGGGAAAGAGCGCCAGAATTTAGCCTCCTCCTTTGTGCCTGTGATTGCATTAGAGATGTGCCAAGTGACAGCAATATGGATTGCTTCATTGCATGAGCGATTTCTCTCAAGCCCATAATTGCATTATATTGATGTAAGAGAAGGGTTTTCATTTCATATCTTACAGTCGGCTGACGAAAATGGAGCAACCGCGGGATCCTTCCCCTGGAGAACACCCTACCCTGTTTGGTGGTGTGTGTGTGTGTGTGTGTGTGTGTGTGTGTGTGTGTGTGTGAGGCAGACGTTGAATCAAGCAGCCCGTAGACGCTACGCATGGCAGCGGCCTCGATTGGGTGCAGCGCAGTTGCTTTTTTATTCCAAACTGAAATAGAAATGGAGCCGGCTGCAAGTTCGAGGAAGACGACGCATCAATTGACGCGGCATCGTGTTGCAGCAATAATGGTGAACAACCACTCCCCAGTGACAGCTTAAAAGATCAGATGAAATCTGGGCAAACTGGCACGCTTCCTCTGTCGCGCAAAACAAATGTGCGAAAGACGCTGTGTAAACTGCATGACGAAAGGAAACATTGCGTGTTCCATCAATTATTCACACCTGTCTGGAACAGGGGTTGTGAATTGGGGGAAAAGGGAAGTGTTTCCCGATTTTCGATGCACTTTTTCAGAAGTTTGGCTGCTTGAGTTGGGAGATTTGCTCCTGGTGCTTTAATGTAGCCATGAACCTTTTAATTGGGACTGTCACTCTGTGCTTGGTGATTTATTTCACTGGGGCAGACATATCTCTGTATTTAGCCTTTTAAGGCGTTTCCGTGGCAATCTATACCAATTTTCAGGCGTGACACTCTTTGAAGTCCCCCCGCCCCGGGAGGAAGAAGGGGGGAAAGGTTCAATCAGACGTTTGGCTCTGGTGGGACAAGGAAGTGACGCGTAAAGTTTGATGATGCATATTTTCTGAACATTTAGGCGTATAGCCACCATAAAGCGGTGCTGGAGCTGAGATGGCCTTGAGCCGCGAGCGCCACGTGTGTTCAGAATTCATCGCGAGCAGCTGCTGTAAGCCATATGGCCCTTTGAGCTGCTGAGTGAGAATCCCCAAGTCCTCATTAAACAGTTCATGGACCATTGGCCCAAAGACACGACTGTTTCTCATACAGTCCGCCTTATCCCAGATATGTTCCTACAAAGTGTCTTCTCTCCCAACTTTGAAGAAGTGGTTAACAGAACGAGAGAGTCAAGGAATAATCCACGTACTGCTGCAGAAATACAACATCTGTTCGACCAAAACAGCAAAACAGTTTTACTTCAGCTGCGTCATAGCCTGAAGGTTCTGGGTTTGAACCCCAATGCCCAGGGCTCAGTTCTGTATGACATTCACATGACCTCCCAACCTATGCACAGGTTTTCTGCAAATACTGTTTCTTAAAACCCAAAGACCTGATGACATGCCCATAGTCTAACCTAAATTTGAGTCGATGGTAAATGGTATATAGAGAATGCACAGACCCTCAACTGGATATTATTGGGTTCTAGGCCAGACAGAATAAACCTGAAATTATGCTGATGGTCTATCATTGTCTCCTTTGCATGTTTCCCCGGAAAAAAAAAAATAATAATTAGAATAATTCAACATAATTGACACAATAACCTACCAGGGCATAACAGAGGATGCAATTCTACAACTAATGATACTAAATAATATGAAGCAACCATTAGAACTGTAACATTAGAGTCCCTGACCAGTGTTGTGTGTGAACACTAATTAGCTCTGATGAGAGAAAATGTCATCCCATCCAAGAACATGCACGTAGGAACCAAATAAGCCAACCAGGTAAAACTACACTCGCCAGGATTGAAATACTAGGGAAAAAAAAACCCTGTAACTCCAGTTTTCAACAGCAGCATTTCTATTTAGCGCATGAGGTGTTGTAATGAGTCTCATTTAGATTTTTGTGTCCTTGGAGCAGCATCGGGCAATTGCCTCTCTGTTCCTCCGAGTGTTTGAGCGCAGACGTGATTTGTGGGAGCTCGTTGATATTCAACAGCGCGTTGACCAGTGAAGTGACAATGCATAACAACGAGCGCAATTAGGTCCCCGTGTTTTCGTTAATCAAACTGAATGTGTGGCAAAAGCGTTGTGTTTTGCAGCTGAATGGCCTGGGCTGAAGAGGGTGCGAGGAAGAGTGAGAAGACATCATTACAAATGCACTTGAAGTCGCCGCTCCACGTCGTGACCATTTAGAGTAACACGTTAGGGTATTTGTGCCACTCTGCATTTACTTTGCAGCTAGTTCCACAAGAGTTTGTTTCACGAGATGAAGCAGGAAATGCAGAATGAACATGAGTCAGCATTAACTCTCTAGTCATCCCTGGTGGCATTAAGAATGGAGCAGGTTGGAGTCAGAAGCATAACTTGGCCTTTAAATTAGCAAACAGTTGTGATTATTCTGAATTTATGATGTGCTGCCTTTGAGAAGAACCTGCCAGTGATTCTAGCTTTGGCTGCTCTCGAATGCTCAGTTAGGCTGCTCACTCAGCCAAACCAACACAAAGATATAGCTAATGCAAACTATTAATGATCATTACTGCTATCGATTGGCCATTACTCACAGACGTAAGGCCAGAGTCCACATAAATAGGATAAATCATGTAATTTCCATGAAGGGTGAGCTTTTAGCATGCAGGAAATAAAAATGAGAAACTATATTATAATAAGACTAATAAAATGCATAACTAATGGACTTGAAAAGTCTCATTAAGCTTGAATTATTACACACTTTTGCTCGAGCTTGCACTATATTTAGGAATATACAATTAAGTAGTAAAATTACCAGTCAATGACAAAGTGGCTTCCGGGTTTGAGTCCAGTTCAGGACTTTCTGTGCGAGTTTAGAGCATGTTGGTAAATCACATAGTTGACTGGAGAGTTGAAGTGGAGCTGGCGTTGAACTGTTTGAGCAAGAAATAATAAAGGAATGTGTCCTTGATGGTGGGGTAAAACAGGGATCAAATGAAAACTCTTACACAGAAGCAATGAAAGGCAGTCTTACAGTGTGGTTATGATATTTAGTTGTGGATAAGCTCATGTCCACCAAAACTGACATAAATAGGCTGTCTTTGGGCTAATTAATGCAACTGCCCTGGAACACAGGCTGAAAGTGTCATCAGTGGTGAGGGTTGTTATATAATCCATGCTGTCAATGCACACTTATATGTCAGTCCTGTCCATTAACAGCATGTCTGCGGAAATATTACTGCAAAGGTCATCGCCTGAAGGAACTGCGAGGCAGAGGGGAGAGGAATGTGTGTGAAATAGCCGCGGCCAGGTTCTCAGCTGGCAATGCGCTCTGGCTCGCTTGCCATTTAAAAGCCAGCGCACTTGGCTGATAATACCTGTCAACGGAGCGGGCTGGGGCTTTCAGCCGCTATTGATTCCGTGTTTTATCATTCTTTGATTTCCATTTTAGGTATTTAACAAGTAGATGATGGATCGGTGACCTTCAGCTTTGCTCTGTCCTGCTCCACTCCCATTTTCTAAACTCGTGTTTTTCTGTATTGACTACGAGTGCTGTTTACTGACTGTCATCTCCCTTTACTGTCCACGGGATGTGAGATTCCTGGAGTTTTAAAGGGATGTGTGATTTAAAGGCACATTTGATTTTTCTTTTTGTCATCTTTTAGAACATTTTCTTTTGACTGTAATAACAATAAAGACCACCTACTGCTGATGACCTTAGCTGAAATAGTTATAGGGAATTGGCAGTGAGAGCCTTTTTTCCTTTCTTTTTGAAATAAACTAAGTATAAATTACCCAAACTGGGTGTGTTGTACATGAACACCAAGGTGCTTTCTTGAGTGTTTTCACATTAGCGGCAGCAGATAAAGCACCCAAAACAAGACAAATTACTTTAATTTTTTAAAAAAGGTTGATTTTGAAAACCCTGTTTAAAAAATGCTGCACTCCTGAGAAGCCTCTCTCTTAAACAGAGCCTGAGCTGAGATAGTCTGGCATGAATACCAGAAATGAAATGAAGGTGAAAAGAGATGTTTCATGCACCAGTACTCTCCACTATAGCGAGCTCAGGGGTGCAGAGCCTAATCCGCTGGATTTTAGGGCTGCGATGGGGGAGATTAGAGGGAAAACTGCTTCTTTATTCTTAAGTCTTCCACATGCTTGTTATTCTTCTCATGTTTTTGGCCGGCTTATTGTAATGTATGTGGAAATATTGATTTGTTTTAATATGAAAAGGTTGGAGAAATTAGCTCATGGTTACATCACAGGCTCGAAAACAAAGAAAATGTCCAACAGGAACAGGGTTCAGGGTCTTCCCGCAGACGGTGGAGGTTTTCATGAAGGAATTCAACTCATCATGCTGTGAACGTGTGCAGTATAAAAGCCACTAATTGCTGGTCATTTGGCTGATTTTTTTCTGATACTGACACACGTTAGCACTGACAGGAGGCAGTAGCTAAGAGAATTATGCATAAGATTTCATCCGAGAGGCAAATAATAACACATTAAAGGCAACTGAGCAGAGGATTCCCAATACATGCCTGGCATATTCATTAAGAGGAATTTGTTATTTATTCAAACATCAAGCTTTTTTTCCTCTGTGGAAGGCTGCAATTCTCCCCAGGGACAAGTTGTCCAACTTGACGCGTTGAAGGGAAGAGTCAGTAGTTTAACTAAAAGGGATATTTTGTTAGGCGGTCTGAACATGTGAACGTTGCACCTGTTGCCGTTGGATCCGCCTGCAGCCTTCATCAGATCTTCAACATGGAAAAATGTCATTTACCCCCCTCTTCTCCCCTGGGGAATCTAAACATTCTGAAGCCAATATGTGTCGTGTATCACAGAAAGTTGCCAGATTTCACCCGCATAATTTGTTTGGTGCAGCTCGGGAGCCGGTTGCCAGGTTCTAGATTTTTTTTTTTTTTTTCCTGCTAAAATGAAAAGCCTGCAATAATTCCATGGGTGTTGCCGCCATCAGCCTCCCCTGTCATAATCAGCGGGAGTACCAACGGTGCAGACTCTGTCACATTTGATTATAGGCTGGAAGGCACAGGGCAACGCCATAATAGCCTTATCAGTAACAGATGATTGAGATCTTCAAAGAGTGCGATCTGCGGCGGGTTCATGTTCGCCTGTGTGTCCGGGGCTGTGGACTGATCAAAGGCAGGACGGGCAGCCCTCACAGTCCGCCGCACATGAACCAGCCGGCTTCTGCGTGTTTCCACTGACAGCTGTCACATCTTTGCTTCCCGGGCGGAGCGTTGGGCCTGCCCATCAGGGGAAGCCATTGTCATTTGATCTCAAAACGCCCTTGGTGTCAGATGAAAGTGCAGGAGCTCCGACAGGGCTGCACGTATGATAACAAAGCAGGCAATTTTGTTCGTTTTTACATGTTTTAATACCCGAGTGCTTCCCTCTACCCCTGCGAGCTACACGTGTTTACATCATCAACAGTGATTCACTGCAGTGAACTGGCAACCTGTCAGCCTGGGCTTTACTTCTCTCTCCTGCCCTGCACGCTGGCTTTGACTCAATCCCTACATGACCATTAACACAGAGTAAAGTAATTATCAGGTAAAGGCAGCGAATGCATGAATAAATGAATAAGTAATGAAGTGAAACCGAGTAATTAAAATTATTCACACCATTGTGGCATGAAACAAAGTCTGAAGACAATTCCCCCCCCATCGTGCTATTATTAGAACACTTTCCATTTCGGGTTTTTGTTGAAAAATGAAAATGATGAGTCTAAATTGAGTCAGACACGTTCAGTTCTGAGTTAGCGGAGGCAAATTTATGAAACTGATCTCATCAGAGTCCTATATCTCCTTTTCCTTTGTCCTTCTAAATAATAATGACAGAGAATTAGATTCAGAGCCAGATGGAAATACTGACAGTGGATCCTAATTGAGTTGTTTGTGGGATGAAACAGCTCATCTCCATCCATCAGTGAAGAGACAGAAATTTTAATCCAGATTCATTTAGAGCTAAATTAGAGCATGCGGATATTATGTGATTTTATGACAGGTTATCTCTCTGATCGTGCCCCACTCCACACAGGACGCTCTTGTTGGGAACACAGTAGAATTATCTCATTCTTATTTTTGCATTTTTGTTTTTTATTTTTAAAGATGCTAATTATCCTGATATGATTCATGGATTTTTTTTTTCTTGATCTCCTGCCTGGAGTCCTTCTTAATCCCCCTAAAGAAGGAAATCCTTTTAATTATTGTCAGAATCTGGTGGTCAGATGTAACGTTCCTTTCCTCCCTGCCTCCATCATGCATGGCTGCACACGGAGACGCTTTGCCCACTCTTGCAGCTGCAAAACCTGCTCTTTGCCAGTGGCTGCGTCGCTCTGTGTCACTACATTTTAGAGACGTAAAGGTTAGCAACGAGCACTGGCATCCACGAGGCTGCTCATGAGTTCCACCATTCGTTTCCATCTAATAGCGCCAGATCGATGAAAATACCCCCTAATCGGTCAGATCGACAAAATAATCCCGAGGTCAGTCAAGGTCAGAATAAAACACTGGCACTGTAACCTTTAAAAATGGACATAAAGGGGAATGTCAAAGAGGCCAAATTGTTCTCCGCAACTAGATTAAAGTGACATTTTTGAAGGGATGTCTGAAGATGAAGCAGGAAGATCAGAGTGGGATCAGTTTTGGAGGCATCTGATGGTCAAATATCATTTGCTCTTTGCTTTTCATCACAAGCGCAATATAAAAAAAACAGATACCAGTGCAAAGCAGTGCTGTTTGAATATCTTTAAATAATTCATTTGATATTTTCTTTCTGTTTACATGGGTTGTGAATTTGTTTTCGTAACTCAGAATATGATTACTGCCTCTTCGGAGCAGTGGGATTTCTTTTCTCTTCTTCCCATTATCTTACTTCATTTATCGTAAGGAATCCCAATATAGAGAGCTGTCAGCCAAATCTGGGTGTAATAACCTCTTTTTATATCACATTTTAATTTGCTGGGTTAATGTAAAAACGCGTTTCATGGGCTACATTTTTATTGCATAATCGGGTTTGCAGCCATTGTGAGTCGGCGTTTACTCTCATTAAAGATTATTGAACTGCTCCTGCCTACATTTGCCACCAAAAAGTGACTTTAATAAAATCACTAATGTACACCTTGCATACAGTATAGTCTCCAGTGTGTCAATGTGCACATGGCTCCCATGATCTGAGCCTGGGGAAGGCGCTATAATAAGAATTATAATTTATGGCTGTAGGTAACTTTGATGAGGTCTTGGTCTTCAGCCTCACCATGTCAGGTTACTGCTGACGTGCAGGCAACGGGTATGTCACCATGGTAACATGTGATTCACGGATCCCGCCCTCCGGTCGAGGTCAAGTTCCAGGGTGAGACGTAAGCAGGTGCGGGGCCTTCTCTTCTCTCACGGGAGGTCATTTATCTCAGGTCGGTGTGTCGCAACGCTTCACACCTCCGCAGGAGCACCCACCCCCCTCTCGTCACTGGAATTTGGTTCCTGTCAAAACCGTTTTATTATGCTCTCAGGAAGCAGCATCAGAAGAGACTGAAAAGGGCTGAAGACATTGAAAACAAGCTTTTATTTCCCTTTTATTCTCCTACTGATTGTATGCCCCATGTTTATCGCTGCATTATGTGGCTATTGTTTGTTGTGCTGCAGTGCTACAGGTTTTACCTCTCAGTAAGTAATATTTACCTTGTTGAGGCTGAGTTGAAAACACTCTAAACCTATCATCTAAAGATGTTTTAAATACAGTTTGAGTCGTTTACACATGAACGGAGGATAGTTTTAGACTGACTTGTCAAGAAATGCTTGTTAATAGATTGCTTACAGTCCAAGATGTTGGCTGCAAACATCGCACTGCAAATTGCTTATTGGAAGAGTGTTTGGAGAAAAAAAAAGCCCAATCCATCTGGCTGTTGCATGTTGCATAAGGTGCGTGATGCAGCATTGTTTTTCATTAGTATCCAGCGTGTTAAGATGACAACTGACAGCAGTCCTGGGGGGTAGCTTTGTGCTGCT
This sequence comes from Lagocephalus sceleratus, assembly GCA_911728415.1. Taxonomy (NCBI): domain Eukaryota; kingdom Metazoa; phylum Chordata; class Actinopteri; order Tetraodontiformes; family Tetraodontidae; genus Lagocephalus; species Lagocephalus sceleratus. The sequence goes on from CAJVRN010000040.1 coordinate 3,630,655, forward strand.
CCCTTATTTATGTGCCGAGCACAACTCGGTAGCGTCTCACCCTACATGCTCTCCGCATCCCACATCTTTATACATTACGCTCAACCTCAGGAGCACCTCTGGCGATGCAGGGGTTGGGTATATTTGCCTACCCACTCAGAGAGGTGACGGCAAGGTCTGGGAAGGCTTTCAGACACTTCAGTTTTATGTAAATGTAATTCCTGACATTCAGAGACGCCCGTTTGAGCTCCCTAAGAATAACAGCAGATGTTATTGGGACAACGTGTAAATCTGCTTGTGTAATGTCAAATTAAAAGCTGAGAGCTTCCTTCTCAAATGAGCTCCTGGTTGGGTGCTCTTCGTATGTGGAAATTAATATGCGACTTTCGGCTTTGGAACCTATAGGATGATTTAGTCTGGTAGCTGTTCACCCAGCCTGAACAGACAGATACATGACAAACAGCCACTGTTAGCCTCAGGTGGGAAGCCTGTCATAGATTTACTTGTACTGTTCTGCAAGCAATAGATGCTGGGAAACGTCTAATATGTATTAAGAAAATGCATTTTCTTCCCCAATGACCCCCAGGCCACTTTATATCACCTCTTTGATTTACAGCGTCTCCTGTTGGAAAGTTTTATTGGGCTTTTATTTGTTGTTGCTGAAGTAAATGTGGTTTATCATGCTGGGAAAGTACTGTGGTCAAGACGGACCGGAAGGTCGGAGTTCAAGCAGTAGTAGAATGTGGGACGTAGTGCTTTTTGAGTTAAATAAAACAAAGTCAACGTGCTGTGTGGCTGTGTCAGTGAGCCAACACTTCACTGAAATCAAGAAATAAACCCCTCTCCACTAAAAGCCATGCTATCGTGGCCTAGTAGTGTTTTCAAACAGCTCCAAATGTTGTATATTTAATATATCCCTTGGTAAAACCAGACTTAACTTTCATTATTTGGTTTTCTGAATTGATATATTTTCCCTCACAATTACCAGCCGCTCTAATCCGCAGCCGTCCCAGTGCTCCGGCACTTGAACCACGTTTCACTCTAAGCTGCGCGGCAACCGGGGCCATTGGCTGGTGCTCTGAGCACATAAGATGATAAAGCCAGGACTGTAATTTGCTCAATTTAGCAACTATCAGAGGCTCTTCCACTTCCCATTTGTTCTCGTAAGACTTTTAATGGCCCGTTTTTGCAAGATAAATGTGTCCATAAGCAGTCAGCTCTGGCTCATTTGAATACAGCGCACTCATTTCACACCCATACACATGTATATCAAAAAAGGGAATGTACAAAACTGCATTAAATTGAAATAGATCGGCGCGGTTAAGAAATTAAATGTGTGTATTTGTAATGGCATGTGTCCTAGTTGTGCCACCGATGCATTAAATAATGACCATTTAGGTTGGTGAGTCTTTTCTTTGCAAACTCCTCCTGTGCGTTGCCGTAGGCCCTGTGTCTGGACCTGACAGGGTGGTCCTGAGTTTATTTGGTGTGGCACTGGGGTAGACACACTCCATTACTCTGAAGCTCCAGGTTCACGCATGAACATCACACAGCCCTCATCCTGTCTCCCCCTCTGATGGTCTCCTGGCTTTCCAAACAGAGGGGCTGCCCTGATTTTCCGGCCTCATTGGTTCTGGAGGGTCTCCATCAATTATTTCCTAGACTTTCAACTCCACTGAACCCAGTGCAGGAAAAGCGAAATGACACCCCAACCTGAGAAACGAACCCACCTTTGCACAAATGCAGAGCGACACGTCGCTGGTTAGAAGCAAATACTAACCACGGGCGGGAGCAGTACCTACGCTGGATCTGAGCAACAACAGAGTTGGCATGCAGCTCACAGACGGCACCTCAGCCCAGATCAAAAAGAATATATAGATTACGTTTCTTCTCCTGTGATAACAATGGCTGCTGCCGAGCTGCGTCCCTCTGCCTGCTGCTGTTTAGAAGACTTAAGAGCAGGAAAAGCAGCCCGCATTTCATTGCCATAGTATAATTACCTGCTCATTTACATACACCGTCTGTGTACATTTGTCATCATTATGTTAACTTACAAGTGACTGAAGTAACATTTATTAAAAGATCACTTCGATGAAAATCATTGTCGCAGCAACAGTAATAAAACTGACCTGACAACTGATGAATTGAGGGCTCCTTCGAGAGTACAAGAATATGGGTGATCTGCAACAAAGGCTAACAGAGGGTCAAAATAAAGAAAGAGCTTGTAAGTGGGTTTTAATTAAAGGTAAACAAATTGAATGAGATGGTGCTTTAGCTGAATGCCGAGCTCGGAGTCACATCGGTGGTATTTACCGTCCTTAAAATAACTATGACTTCTGCATTTATCATTGAAATGAAGGAGCTAAGAAGCTGGTCTCTCAGGATCAACCACGTCGCTGTGCCCTTCAGAAGCGAAGCTGCCATCTGGTGGCTTTCTGCAGCGTAGGCCCCTCCCCCAGGTCTTATCCCAGGTTATTATTTCTCAACATCATTATTGTAGTAATGTCCCTTTAAGTGTTCTGGAGTGCTTCAGGTTGGATGACTTTAAAAGAGGTGTGACATCACAGCCATGATGGAATGCCCCCCGGAGGGCACAGCAACGCTGGCTCCACAGCCAGCCATCTATTGAATCTATCGTATTTGTTTCAGCAGTAAATCTATCCTCGAAAGTAGCTGCAATACAGCCGGATGCACTAATTGACGAGGGGACAAGCCCAAACCGTGCTTTTACTGCATTCCTTTAAAAAGAGAAGATGCTGAGGACACGGGGCTCGGGCGTCAGATGTGACCTTCTTGTATAATTTTAGTCTTTTATCTCTGTCACCAAAAAGCGCAGGATCACCTTTACCTGACATACAGCAAGTAGCCAGTGAAGAATGACAAAAATTAAGAATTTTAAACACCGCAGGCTAATCTAAATAATAATGCTGCCCACGTACGTGTTTAATGTCATTCTAAATTAAAATAATTAGAAATGGCAAATTGATTCCTGCTTCAGCCGAAGACAATACGAACTCTGTGCTCCCAATTCATTTGAATCCCCCCTTCATCTGGGCTTGAGATTCACATAGGAGTGTGCAGAGATTGATGTTCCAGGGTGGTAGGAGGTGAGGTGGGAGGGTGAAGCAGCTGCAGCACCTCAACAAAGGCCTTCCTGATGGCTTTGGTTCTGAGCAAGCCGTTAATCAGGTCGCAGCTACCACATTCCTCAACGCAGATGTCTAGACCATCCCAGAATTTTGCAGAACCTGTCTCTAAAGATCCACATTCAGCTTCATGAACCTCAGATGAACAGCCTGGAGACACCTGATAGCCCATCAAAATTTCGTTGGCCAGTTTTGCTCTTTTTTTTTTTCTTGTAACCACTGCCATTTTCCCTTTAAATCACTTATAAATAATTTTCCAAACTCTATTGGACCTCTATTAACATCCATGTGTCTCCCATCCAGTTAGCACTCCAGTGGTTCATTTCATGTATGTTCAGGCACACGTTCCCCTCAGCGTGTATAAACGTGCCCCAGTGCATCGTTTCCCATCCCGTCCGTTTTCCAGTTAGACAGTTGTGACATAATTACTGTGATTATATCAAACAAGAACAGTGATTGTGCATTGAACTCAGTGCTCTGTGCTGCAAAAAGACAGAATTACATCTCATGTCGGAGTATCTCAACGGATTAGACAGTGATGACGGGCTGAAGCTAATGCTAGTTATCTGCTAATGTCCTCCTTATACTGGGTTTGAACATGCACAGTCTAGTAATTGCCTTATAAGTTAAAAAAAGAAAAAGAATATGATTAATTTATTGAGACTTGTGTCAGATGTTGTATATCAGCCTTGCATATCATAACACTGAACTAAACTATTTGTGACCTATTGCGCAATATCAGTGACTCAGTTTATCTGCAAAGATCTAAAAAGGAGAAACTGCCTTTGGTAAAAATCGGTGTTAATGTCAGATAACAGCACTAAACGTAAACACGGGCATGAAGGGAGGTGAGAACATTTTGCACGGTGCAGTCGTTTCCTTTAGTGTTGTTGATGATTAAATTGGATTGATCTATGTCAGGTAAAGGCTATGGCAACATGTGGGCAATTCATTAGGCATCAAATGGAGGTATAGATCACAATCCTTCAAAGTGAACAAGAATCTGTAGTCTGTTTCTAAATTTTCCTAGGTTTCCACTTTTGAGGGATAATGAAATGCACAACGTTCATTAAACTATAAAGATGCAGATACCATACAACAAATACCTGCATTATAGAGGAGTAATGAAAGTGTGTGTGTCTGTGCGCGCGTGTGTCACAGTTCTGTGTACCTCATGGGGCTTTATTTTAGAACGGGTTAATTTTTTTTCTTTTACGTGCCAATCCTGCTCTATTTCTAAAAGCGAATGGTGCCTCGGAGGATATGAAAAGTAGCTACGCGAAAATTGCTTTTTGACAAATGTAAAACTTTTCAAAGTGAGTCTCAGTCCTGAAGTGAACCTGCTCTGAGAGTTGGCTTCACCATTTACTTTTTTATTTATTTATTTATTTATTTTTTAGGCAAGAAAAGATTCACTTACTGAACTTGAATCAGTTCTGCCAATTCTCAAAGTTTTAATTTGGTCTTTCATTTAGTCGAGCGTGCTTTTTCACATCCACGTCCTCCATCAGTTCTGGAGCTTAAAGAATGTTTCATGGTGGAGCTTTGACCTTCATGGTGGGTTTTTTTTTTTTTTTTTGGCTGTGTGCTGCAATAGTGTCGGGCTCGAGTGTTTCTGGATAGTCCGACCGAGGTCAGGAGATGTCCCAGATGTTGGTCTGCGGTCTTCGAAGATGTATGTTTCTACATTACAGAGCTGCTTGAGGCCAGAACGACATAGAAAGTAGAGAAACAGAAGGGCAGGATGTAGAAAATAGAGATACACCGTTCTAAATTAGAATAAACCAGATTAGAAAGAATCAAATGATTTATCGAAGAGAAAGTGAAGGAGAAAGAGGATGATGTCCACCAGCCTTCCAGCAAGTACAGGATGTTTAGCTTTATCTTATTATGGTTAAAATTGAGCTGGTAGAGCTTTACAACTTCCTTCCTTAAGTTAGTTGCTTCCAGCATTTTCCAGTAGATTTATTTTCTCCTCGTATGAGGAAAAAATAATCTCTAACCATCCATGTAATGTATTTGTAGCCAAAGCTAAATGCTTCATTTCAAAGTGTACAAGAACAATCTTGCTCATTTTTGCCACAGAAAACAGGAAGAATTTCCCGGTGTGGCCTGGCCAACTCTCTCCAGCACCCACCAGTGCATGCATCTGCACCGAGACCACCTCTCCTGCTCACTGAGAGATGTCAATTATTGATTTGCAGTGTCAGTTGACAACCAGCAGAGGTTACTGTCAATGAGGATTGACACTGATTCATTTCTGGCCCCAGCAAGCTGTGCTGCAGCTCCTCCTCTTCACTCAGGGCCATGGAGGAGCCTCCTATATACCTTCTATTATTTATTATTACCATTTATTATGAATAGAAGAAAACACATGGTATATCATCTGAATCAAACTACATCTGTGTTCATGCCTGCACTCAATAGCTGTCAATCGGTGCTGTTGAGACGTGCACCTTCTCACTGAAAATCAATAATTATGTCCATAATAAGCAAATAAATGATTTGATGAGATGATGAAATTAGCATTTTCTGGTCATTCTACTCTGTACTTTCTTGACTTGATCAGCCCAGTTTAGCCCTGATGAGGAAGTTTTCTGAAGTTAAACTCATATTTGCTTTCTCATGGTCAGAAATACACAAACACACCACTTAGGAGTCATTGTGCCACTTGAAACATTTATTCACAGGGACAAGCTGAGAGACAAATCCGCATGATAAAAACAACCATTTTGACAGAGTTTTTGTTCTTTTAGCTGACAGACAGTTAACGAGAAAAAGGGGAGAGTGGATGGCCGTGATAAGAAGCAATGGGAATTTTTAGTACAAATCCACAAATATGGTCACATCTGTCCATCAAACCATAGTTGTGCTCAGTGTTGTGGCAGTACGGCAAACGGCATAAATCTAGTTCTGGCCAGCTTTTTGCATTTATGCTTCTTTGCATGTGGAAGACAGTAAATATTGCCATTTATTGCCTGAGAAGCAATCTGGCATGAGAAGCCTGTAAAAAAGGCTAGCACTGCAAACACTTATGTTCTTGTGGCAAGATTGTTGCTATTGAAATGATGATATGAGGAGAGAAAATTCCTCTGAGCACAAACAAACTGGGGGATTTTCCACGAAGAACAAGTGTCAGATTAAACATAGCAAAAGCTTGTAGAATTTGCACATCTATTAAAATTCCATGTTCCCCATTTGACGTGAGACGTATCACTGGATTACAGAAGGAGTCAGTGGAAAAGGAAAATGACAATTTTAGAGCAATTAAAAGGTCAATAAAACTGATGAATTTATTTCACAACAGACAGCTATTTCTGAATTAATCGACGTGATTGTGGGTTTCCATTAAAAAAAAAAAACATCCATTTGTAAGATTGACTGCAGGTGTATTTCGAACATTTTGCCTGTGGCTTTCTTGGGGAAAAAAAAAAAAAAATCAGCTGCAGGTGAAGGAGGTAGAGAAGTGCAGCCCTCAGATCTTTACACAGGCTTCCTGCGTGTCACAGAACTGACTTTAAAGTACTGCTGCTGGCTTATAAAGCACTGAAGGGATTAAAGCTGGAGCACGTTTGTGATCCAGACCACTCAGGATGTCTGGGACGATCCGCTGAGCTGAGTTTCTATAAACCGCGTGTACCTCGGGGATTGGTGGAGGTTTGTAATTGGCTTTTTGTTAAATTGGCCTGTTTATCTTGATGAAAATGATTCTCTCCAGGTGAAAGAACAAACTTTTTGCCTGTTCCCCCCTGGCTTGCGCTCCATTGTGCAACACACATTACTTTGGTTTGAGATGCAAGAATTGGGCTGGATTTCAATCACCCTGAAGGGTTTTGCAACACAGTCTTGCTCTCTGGATGTGCAACACATAGATCTCCTCAAGCCCCCATTAGAAAAATGTTGAATCCCATCATTCAGTGATCATAAATCACCACATTTCCTACAATAACGCCTCTCGGAAATTTCAGCATACCCCTTAGAGTCCCAATTCTTCTGCTTTTGCATTACCTGCAGCTTTTAAGGACAAATTTAGTTTCAATCTCTGTTTTTAAGATACAGTCTGCTCTTCTACAATCCTTCAACACCCTACACATGCTGCAAATATTACACAAGAGGAAACGGGTCATTGCTTTCATACGGAAAATGCATGGGTCCCCTCCAATCTATGGAATATTACACACCTCCGGTCTGGTTGGTGTGGGTTCCCACTGACCACATCGACAGAGATGTTGTTCCTGTGTGGTTGCAGACAGCTGCCACACAGCATCACTGCAGCTCTCATACATGTCGGCAGGTGAGGCGCATGCGTTCATTTACAGGCGGAACTTATGGGAGAGTTGGCAGCCGGCTTCCGCACGTGGGATTCTTCCTGACAGTTACATTTCAAGCTGCTGACATGTATAGGCTCCATAGGGCTGTGATCGAATTAGCACATCAGAAATTCTCTTTTGGGTCTTTGAAAGCCCACTGAGCCTTCCATGCCTGTATTTAACAATTCTTTATTGATTGCGGGCAACAGTGTGTCGAGAGAACCCTTTTAGTTGGACTGGATTCTGTCGAGGCGTTAACTGTGAATCAGTGCTGTTATAAAAAAAAAAAAAAAATACAGGGCAGAGAAGCTTGATTAATAATTCACCATACACCCAAATCCATCTATAGAATCTATGCAAAGACCAGAAGAATAAAAAAAAAAGAAAGAGGTTTGCCTCTGCCTAACTGAACAGTCAGTTTTTCCACCAATTCTCACATGTAGTGATGAGCACGCTCTATATGCCACCGTTTGATGAGCAGTTTGATCTAGATATGTTTATGTAGCAATTGAAAGTAATGAGCTTTTCTGCTTTGAGAACATTTCCAACGTTAATGTGCCAGCGGCTATAGAATGTTCTGAATTATAATTCTGAAACCTGAAAAGATTTTCCAGCGATTTACGCTGAAAAAGCCAATTTTATGTACATGTTTATGTCTGTTCACTGTGAAGAATGGTTTACCTCTGTAATGTGGCTGTTCTACCTTTTGGGTCCTCCCTGTCTTCCTTTACCTGGCTGACGATCAGCAGGACGGTCCCCTCATTTTGAGCCTGGTCCTGCTCTAATTATTTTGCTCTTGTTATTTTCAGTCTTGTGAGTAGATCTAATGTCTTATTTAGTATTTTATAACTCAGAACTGTTTAAAAACAGTAAACACAGACAGAAACATCAAAATTCTTCCTCCAGTCAATATATGTGATCCATAACTGTCTAATCACATTCATTCATCTTTATTTTTTTTAGAAGAATTCCAACTTTAGTTTGGGGTTTTAAACTTGCCATGTACGTGTCATTTTCACAAATACCTACACAAAGGTAGCAAAAAAACAATATGCTGGCAGATCAACATTAACTGGGGCTATTGTGAGACTCTTCTATAACTTCATTCTACCAGACCGAAAGAGTGTCACTACTGTAAGTGTGAGAAGAAGCTCTTATGGGTTTCACAAACATTTATTTATCCCAAGATTGGCAGACAATGGTCTGTCCACGCGAGTGAACAAATCCAACATGGTAAAGCCAACACGCAGTCTAAATAATACGTCTGGTCAAACATGGGGATCAGAATTCCGGGAAACACATGACCGGAATAAGAGCACGGAGGGAAGACAGAAGGGAAGGGAAAAATGAAGGTTTACACACCAGGAAGTGGGAGGAGACACAGATGATGGGATAATGGGAGGAAGAAGGATCAAACATCCATGGGAAGACAACAGAAATAAGACAAAATGAACCACAGAAAGCCGCAAACAATGAGTTCCCAAACAAGGAGACATGGTACAGCGTCATTAAATTAAACTGTCAGAGGAAAGCTTTGGGTATTATTATTTTAAGCAGATGGATGTTTATGAATTTTCCGCTGTCCAAAAATGAAAAACGATGCACTTGCAAAGAGGACGCAGCGCGCAAGCTCGACTCGGCTCGATTCATCACTGCATCGTCAGCCCTAAGATGCAAATTGTCCCCTTTCACTAAGTGAGAAGGCTCGCTGATGAGTGCGGCACACTGCCACGTGGCTGAGAGGAGCGGCGCTCTGGAGGAGGCAGCTGTCTTCGAGTCATTTACAGAACAAAAGTCTCCTCCAGATGTTCAGGCCCTTCGGAAAATGAAAAAAAAAAAAAAACACACACATTTGAATTTGAAGTCTTATTCACTCCTTTGTAGGTCTTTTAATTTCGATGACTGTCACTTTCACTTTTCGAGTATTTGCTCCCAACTTCAGATTTCCATATTGGAAACATTTAAATTCAGCTGCTCCAGGTTAGTTTGATCAGCTCATATTTGAGTTCAGATTCAGTCTTTTGCCCACGCTGGGTCACGCTGGATAAACTGTCAAATCGGGTAGGGACAGAGTTTCTTTTAAACAAGGGCAGAGATGTTTTATTTGTTTTTCATTTTGATTTAATTTGCTGCTCTTGATCTCAGCTTTGTACTTTTCCCATAATGCCCCTCACCAGCCCACGGAGCTGGCACAGACAGCCTGGCACCCGGCAACAGATTACCTGTGTGGGCGTCGGCGGCTGAGGTGCACCGGAGCAGGAGAACGCATGGGTGCCTGTTCCTGAAACAAAATTCTAACTAGAACCTGCGGCTGTATTACATTACATGGCTCATTTGAAGTGACGGAGACTTCTTCATCTGCCAGTGGGGCTCTGAAGTTTGCGGTTTGGTTGTTGTTTCGCTCTCTCTTTCTCACCAGTTTTGTTTCACTACAGTTCCATTAGACTGCGCACATATAATGAGAGATGAATCATGAGCTATAAGTATCCGCTCCGCGGGTCATCTGTCAGGGTGCTGACAGGACCAGCTGGCCCATTCTTGGTGCCAAGGGGCACTGGCAGGTTAGAGGGCGAGTCTCCTACAACAATGGTTTCTGCTTATTATACCAAAGGAAGGGATGGAAATGTAGCCAAGACTCAAATTAAACAACAGTATAGATACTAATAACAGGACTAAAAATACTAATATAATAATGCTAACAAACAGGAAAGAGTGAGAAGCTTATGCAGCCAGTCAGATTAAGCACAAGTTGAAAGTAAAAAAGCAAATCAGAGCAAGAAAAATCAAACTGTGTGTGTGTGTGTTCAGATTAGCAAGTGAAGGTATTTTGTCGAGATGATAAATTGCTTCTCAACATTATTACTGGCTGACCTTGTGTCCTCGAGTAGTCCCTAATTTCCTTCTCTCTTTATCTGGGCGTGTGCGTGTGCGTGCATGCACGCGTGTGTGTGTGTGTGTGTGTGTGTGTGTGTGTGTGTGTGTGCGTGCATGTGTGTTTGGCAAAGCAGTCTACCGCATAGGTTAGCAGCAAGAAGAAAAAAAAAGACTCAGAAGATAAATGAAGAGGAAACAGAGGTACTTTCCTTATCAACTTTTTCACTTTCACATGCATTTGTTTAACACTACCATCTATTTACAGTTTAGCAAAGACAAATGTCTTTTTTGTTGTTTACTATTGCTATACGTCTTTACTATTGCTATATGTTTCTTAAATATCATCCAGGCTTCACCAAATATCCATTTATATGATGAACATATGGTCATTATCCAATTTCTAGAGTTAGCAGATTGTTTCTGTTTAAATACACCACACTTTTGTACATATGGTTGTTAATCTAAATTATTTCGTTTTTTATTTATTCTCACACACACACCCTAAAAAAAAATTCTTTGTGCACGTCTATTTGCTTCCAGTATGACAGCTAAAACCATTAAGCTGGCCTTGATTACTCAGGCGAGATCAGACATTTTGACAGCAACAGTAAGTTTGAGTCTTCGTCACTGCGTGCGGCCATACATATACATGGACTAAAACACGTAAACAGATTATTTTTCTATACCACTTTTTATGCGTATTTGTGAAGGCATCAGATCAGGTTTTCACAATTATCTGACAAGTTCCACAAGAACCTGAACTTATTGGAGGAAGAAAAACTTTCTGTACATAATCGAATGTTGGACACGGAAAAGCTCAGAAAACTAGGCAGAAAAGTTATATTACTCAATATTATAGCCTCTAAAGCAACTCAGCTAGACACATTTTGGTGGTTTCTGACCAGGCTCACATTACCACTGGCATTCACTGTCAATCTGCTCCCCTCACTTATGGAGATGCATTATTAATCCAGTAGCTGCAAACCAACGTGATCAAGTCAACAGCTGGAGGCTGAATGTTCATCCAGGTGACCATTCATTTATGGGCAATGAATAAAACATATGAATGGTTTTAAGAATCTCATTAACTTTCCTGTGATATCTGAAAAGATTCATTCCCTCACTTTGGGAATAACTGCAATAAGAGGAAACCCCATCGAGCCAAAAATGACCTCTTAGAAGCACAAAGAAAGCTAAATCCAACAACTGGATTAAAGACAATACCTTTTTCATTTTTCCCGAGCTTCCTCCGTCTTCCCTCTGGCTCCAACCAGACTGGCCCTCTGGACACTGGAGGCAGGTTGGAGCAGCAGGTGGGCGAGGAAGCAGCGTGGTCGGTGCCAGTCACGCTGGACACAGAAGACTGAAGGGAAGCAGGCCCTGCAGGAGTAGCCGGGCAGATGGCTTCCTCAGGATAATGACCAGGCGACATCTGCAGAAGGAACGAGCCGTCGGGCTAACAGACTCACCTTGACCCACCGGAGGGATGCCGAGCTGTCCCGTCATTCCCCCGCTCTTCCCTCTTTCCAGCTTTCATCCAGGAACTGGAGGGAAAATAAGTTCCTTAACGGGAGGAAAAAAAAAAAAAAATGGCGTGAAAAAAAAAAAAAAAATCTGAATAAACATTAGCAGATTTTTTGTGGGTGTTGTGGGTGAATGTAGGTTTATTTCACGCGAGAACCAGGCGCACGATGCCAAGCTATCGGGGAGAACATTTGTCTTTGGACAAATTCTTCGCAGACAAACTTTATTAGAACCAGAGTTTAAGCGAGGAGGCGCAACCCCCACCCCCACCCCCACCCCCAGCATTGAGAGTTGATGAGGTTTAACAAGACACAGTTTGAGCCTTCTTCTGAAGACTCTTACTCATACGCAGTGACTACGTGATGCTGAGCGCAAAGGTCATGGTTTGACACAGCCGCGAGCCTGAAAAGGTCAGAATCGTTGTGCCATTTGGAAAAGAGGCAGCGTGATACCAGCCTGCCAATATAATTTCATCATGTCTTTTTCATTCGAGTGTTATCCACCTTACATTGTCTGCTGAATAATTGACCGCGGCCGTTTGACGGGTAAACTCTGGAGGCCGGGGAGAAGTTGAAAGAGGGTGAAATTATTCGGGAAGGGCTGCTGTGCTGTGGAAAAAGCAGAGAAGCCTGGAGCAGGAGTCGGAGAGTCTTCGCCTGAAACAAATTGCGCGTGTTTCTGGTGCGGCGGAGCCCCGGTCTGAGTCAGGCTCCGAGGCGCTCAGTCCGGGGTGAGTCATCAACTCCTTAGTCACCGAGATTTGAATCTGCCAAGATTCTACCTGATAATGTCACAAGCCGCTCCATCATCAAAACTAAACCTACTGGTCCAATCAATTACATTCGGAGATTAGATTTCGAGACAGCCCATCAGTCTGGATTAGACTCAGATTATTCTGGTCACCGCGTGTCCTTCAGGGAGGCAAGTTTGAATACCATCATCACCATTAGATTATCATCATTAATGTTCTCTTAATAAAGTAATACTATGATATAATTTAAGATGTAGTATCTTGATTAGAATTTGTTCATATAAAAATTATTTTATGTTCCTCCCAAGTGCAAATTCAAGTCCCTTGAATACGGTGGATGAATTTAAAGGGGAATCTCAACTTTGGTTAGATATTAAACGAGCGTACTTTCCTATGCTTGTCTGGTTACAGCAATCTTCAAAATTTCACCTTTAATGTCAACGATGCCAAAGTTTGTCCTCATCACTATTCACCAGGTGACTCAAGCGCGCAGCACGATAACCGGAACACTTTGATGGTTCAGTCGTGCCATTTTCATGCTGTTTGGTGACACGGTGGGCTCCTCTGGCAGCAGCTCCCCTTTCATGGCTTTTAAATATGCACACATACACATGCTGAAGGTTAAACTCCATACATTAAATCACTGTAAAGAGTACAAGTGGCAGACAATCAGCGCATACATAAAATGAAACCATCCATCCATCTTTCATCTAAAGCGGTTAAACTATTTGGGGAGCAGATTGGCACGAAAGATGCATGGGGTAGGATTTCTTTACATAAATAAGCGGCTGATCAAATATGAATAACTTTGGAGTACAAGGATTTTTAAACAAAAGGGCTGGAATAAAATCTTTTTCTCACAGATTTACTTTCTGATCCTGCTCAGATTTTTCCGGTTTGGATCCCGAGGAAGAGCCCCAATTTGTGCCTTTGCAGCATTTACGCCAAATACTTGCATGCTGCGAAGCAGTGCTAAAGTCCCAGAGTCCTCCTATGCCTCCCTAAGCTCATGCTCACCGCTTCAAATGCATTATGTTGCAAGATGTTAACCCAATTTCTGTTCTTGCATTTGGACATTTTTCTCTTGGAGCTTCTCGCCGACTCTTGTAGTCAAGCAGTGTCTCCGGACCCTCTGAGACAGCTTAAAGCTCCGATGCTTCAAACTGTGTAAACATCGATGGTCACTGGCAAATGTTGAGGTCAAACTGCTGTATTTGCAAAGCAGCCACATCAGGTTTCCCTGAAATGGAGAAAAGTTGTACTTTAAAAAGATATGACATCACATGTTAGAGGCTGGACTCCAGCGTGTCTGAGATTAGCGCACCCTTGGGAAATCATTTTTTTTCTCCCCCAGACAAATGTTATACTCATTAAAATCTCTGCAGGGGAGAGCAGAACAGTCCTCTGACCCTGGAGCACGGCTCCCGCATCCCTCCCTCTTTGTTGTCCTTATCCTCTTTCCAGCACTGGAACGCTCTTCCATCATTTATTAAGACAACAGCTACTCCGGTGACAACTGCAGAGAGGACGGAGGTTCCAAATCAGGAATCCCCATCACATGTTCCCCACGCATGATCATTTCTAAGGCCAACTAAGCGGGTTTTACGCGCGCGTCCAAATCGGACGGCGCTTCTCGCTTGAATGTACGCGCACTTACTGATGGAGTGCGATTAAGAAGGCGGGAAAAAAAACGTGAGGCGTGATCTTAATGCACGCAAGAGGTGTCTTTTGTCAAGGCGAGCCCTACAATGAACTGTTTATATAGCATGAGAGGAAGCCCAGGTAGGCTTCAGAAGAAACGTTGCATGTCATTAAGAAAATCCAACTGAATTGACTAAATTAATCCCACGCCTGCCATATGCTACCAATCGCATTTCTTGGTGACAGCTCCAAAGATATCTTAATCTCACTCAAGAGCTTCAAATGTCAAGAATCATTTCTCTCCCTTTGGAACGGTGTTATTATAGTCGGGGAGATGGCAGCTGTATCAATTATGCATAAGGTGAGGATGAGGTAGGTGTCGATGCAAATCACCCCACAGAGAGCTGTGAAATAAATGAGAATGCTCATTTCAAAGTGACGGGGTTCAGGGAAGCCTCTGCCACTCCGGCTCCTCCAAAACTCCCAACAACCAGCAGAGCGACTCGCTCGACTGCGGGATCAGAATATTGATGCCGCGCTCGCGTCTGGGGGTCTTTAGCTTAGCATTAATGGGGGTGGGGGGGGAATCCAGCCTTGGCTTTGCGCTGGCAGCAAATCCAGCGCACCACTCTGTCAGGCCACAACCGCCGCGCAACGACACCGGGACGCGACTCGCTCCTTTGGGTCTTTAACGTATGACGACAAGGGGAGCAACTCCAAGCCGAGAGCCCAGAGTGGATGAACGCTGCGATCCGAAAACAAATTTTGCCCGGATATTTTCACTTTAATCTCTCACACTCACATTCATTTTGCAAATAGGGGAGGGACAAAAAAAAAAAAAAAAAAAAAAAGCAACACCGTTCCCTTAGCAGATAGTAGTTACCATGGATACATAATGCAGTCTGTCTGTATGTCAACATATGCTCTCAAAGTGTTTGATGTAATCCATCTCAAACAGACTATGTGCACAGGTGGAAGGCGGCGTGCACACACACGGGCATCCTTGCACACACACACGGGCATCCGTGCACACACAGAAGAGAAGCTGTATGTAAATAAGGAGTTGGTCGGAGGATGGAGGCTCCGGTGGGACGACACCTCTTATATCTTCCACTGTTCCTCCACTCCTCACACCCTTTGTCCCCCACCACCGTGGCCCCTCTGCTACTTCACTCTCGTACCAACAGCTCCACCAACAGGTGGACTACCATCACCCCCCCAGGTGTGTTTTCATGCAGTGAAATACACCCCGCCACGTGTTCTCAAGGTCTGCGCATTAAATCCCCCGTTAGCTGGAGGCTGTGGCGCATGTGAACTGCGCAGGTGGTTGCTGGGTCGTGCGCGGAGGGGGCTTATTTATTGGCGTTCAGCGCGCAGCAGTGCTGAATCAACAGAGTGACAGGATGAAAGAGTATTAAGGACTCTGGGCTGCTTGCCTTTCCACATCAAACAGCACAACACCCAGGAAAGGCTCAGTTCTCAGATCTTTAGATCTTCGTATTGTTGAGTCTTTTTTTTCCCTTTTGTTTGGCATTGGAGATCTGGAACGTTCCTAAACACACCGCAGGCTGTGTGTCATCAACTGACAGCATTAAATACGGGCGAGGCAGGTGGAATCTCTTGAGCGCTAAATAATAAATGAAAATTGCAGGTGAGCCGTGACGTTTTTTCAGCAGCCGCTTCACGAGAGCTGCTGTCAACACCGAGGACGTGCTCGCTGTAGGACTTTTGGATTTCCCCAAGCATCAGCCTAAGCAGCTGATAACAACCGGTCACACCAGCAGAACACATCAGGCTCGATATTACGGAATAAAGGCACGACCCTTTACATCTTAAATCCATGTTCGTTTATCTAAAGTTATGCTGATGAATTCCAATAATACATGTGATATACACCATTACCATATTACCATCCAGCTTCCCCATCTGTTTTATCCTGGAGAAATTTATTTGCATAGCATATCAGGCACGTTGTACCCTGTGAAAGCGTGGATTAACACGCTGCAATGGAACATTTCATCCTCAAGCCCGGTGCCATTTGGAATAAAGACGCAAGCTCTGAATTGAGTAAAGCACGTGAAATGACACTAGTTGATCTTTTTTTTTTTCCCCCACCCCCTCACTTTCTGCACATGTGCTGATGAAAGGGCCATAAATGAGCTTTGTTAGTTTCCCCATCTCATCTTCTACTTTGCAGCAGCAGGAGAAGACAGCAGGATCTCTGTTGTCACCTAATGAGCTCACCAGTTGTGACGTCACCAAGGCAGAGATCAGCACAGAAAGGCTTTCTGGGTATGAGGCCATGCATTTGTCCAAAACACTTTTAGGATATATGGAATATTTCTGCATGCTGTAGGGAAACACCCTCACCCCCTCCGTTCTCAGCAACCTCTTTGAAGAGGCTTATTGAAATAAACAGTATAATTATGTTGTTCTCAGCCTTTGAATAATATTTTACTAGGTGTATTTATTGAATATTGACCAAAAAAAACACTTAAATATTTCTAAGAATTTCCCTTATACTGTAGACAGGTCAAAATTGAAGTGAACTCGTACCTTGATGAATGAATATTTCAGCTTAAAATCCTGACAATTGATTGATTATGTAGCATAGTGAAACCCAAATCAGAAATAAGAACGCAGGCTGATCCAGCTTCAGGGAATTACCTCGTAAAGTGACGCAACAGCGTGCACGGCCTCCCCGGGACTGCACACAGCTGTGACGTTGCATGGCCGTGCTCCCGTTGGGCCTCCTTTACGATCCTGCCTGGATTCCGGCATCGTTCAACTCCTGGACGGTCCGCTTTGGACGCAACGACACATGATGTTTCAGAGAAAACCGGAGTCGGGTCTCGGGGAACGTTCCAGGGAGTCAGCCGAGCATCAACGACTTCCTCATCACCACCTGCCAATCCATTCCACTCGGGCGTCGTCTCGCTAATTGCTTCTATTTTCCACCTGTTGCCAGCAGAATTGCACACCTGGTGAACATGATTCACAATCATTAACGCCTCCCAACAGCATGTGACTCAGTTACACTGGGATGATTGTGCGTCCATGTTGTTGTTTTGGATTGTTTTTATTTTTATGGCTACATGACAGCTTACAATTTAAATAGATTTCTCCACATTTCACGCCACAACTCAGAGTCAGTTTAAAATGAATAGTAAAAAGAACATAGATGTTTATTAGAGTAAAAATGTATAGATGTTTGTCGTGCAATGCGCAATAAATGTACAGCTATAGCCAATATGTTCATAGGTGGCATTCATTGTACGTGTTTGCTTTAAAGCAATAATAACTAAAGTATGTGTAAATGTATTTGTTATTCCTCCCACAGTCCAAACACATGCACAACTGGGGATTAGGTTGACTGGGAACTCTAAATTGCCCATAGATGTGAGTGTGAAAGTGAATGGTTGTTTGTGTCTTTGTGTCAGCCCTGTGATTGATTGGCATCCAGTCCAGGGTGGACCCCGCCTTTGCCCAATGTCAGCTGGGACGAACCCCCCCCCCACGACCCCTCTGTGGAGGAATAAGTGGAAGAAAGCGATGGATGGATGGATGGATGGATGGATAAATTGTTGCATGTGCTGTCCTCAGTGATGAACCTGCCAGGGTGGAATCACCACCACCACGTGTGGCCGCCAGGGGGCGCTGTCCTGGATACACACCAGAGCGGAACCGGAACACGACGTGGCAAGCCGACACCTCACATCCGGCGCTGGCGTTACCATTGACAGCGGTCCCACACAGTTCCGGAGGCTCTCCCCTTCCCCGGACCCGAGCCTCGCATGAAATTCCTCCGTCGGCTCGCCGTCAGAGCGACGCCGACCGGCTGCCGTGGCGCATGAGGAGCGGCCGGGGAGGAGCGAGATGTTGGCCGGGCTGCTGCTGCTGGTCCTCGGAGGGCTGCCGGGCGTCCGCGGCACCGCGTCGGTCAACAGAGGCGGCTATCCCTCCTTTTCCGACGAGATACCCTTTAAAATAAGCTGGCCGGGACCCGAGTTCACGCTGGTAGGTGTCGATCTCCTCGTCGGAGTCACCGGTCGTGTGAGTTTAAAGACCTGGATCAGCCTGATGCTCGTCCGGCCATCGTCGGCTCAGCCCCGGAGTCGGCCAGCTCGACACCGCCGGGTCGACCCCGACGTCGAGTAACAGGCGCCTGTCTTCGTTTCAGCCGACCTCGGGGGTTCTTTACAGCGAGGATGACTTTGTGATCATGACGACAGCGGAGAAGGAGAAGTACAAGTGCCTCCTGCCTTCGCTGACTCCAGGAGAGGAGGTGAGGGGCATCAGGAAGTCTCAACCAGAGCACGTCTCACTCTGAGCATCAGCAACCCCGGTGTTTCTCACACTGTGTGTGTGTGTGTGTGTGTGTGTGTGTGTGTGTCAGGATGATGAGAAGGTCTACAGCGGGCCCACCCCGGGGGAGCTGCTGGAGCCGCTGTTCAAAAGAACCAGCTGCTCCTACAGGGTGAGACCGCGTGCGCTCTCCGAGGGTCGGCGCCTCCTCGGTCGTCGCTTCCGTCCCGTGCGTGGTCGCTGTTCAAAATCCACCCCCCCCCACCCCACCTTTCTCTCTCTCCCTCCAGATTGAGTCCTACTGGACGTACGAAGTCTGCCACGGAAAACACGTGCGGCAGTATCACGAGGAGAAGGACACCGGTCAGGTCGGTGGTCCCGGTGATTTCAAATAAAGAGACGCTTTAAGGGAGGAAAGTCATTGTTTGCCCCCCCCCCCCACAGAAGATCAATGTTCAGGAATACTTCCTGGGGAACATGGCTCAGAAAAGCCAAGGTATCCAAGGAACTTTGACCGCACCGCGTGTGTGTGTTTATCACCGTTTAACAGAGAATAACCCTTTTTTCAGAAAAAGTGGAGGCGGAAGAGGATGAGCCCAGGTCGACAGAGAAGACAGACGTCAGTGTTGTCGCCAACGCGTTGACCCTCCGTGGTCTCGCCGCCGTGACCCGGTCCTTCTCCGATCCTTCGCCGCAGGTCCCCACGAAGAACATCGAGGGCCAGCTGACCCCTTACTTCTCCGTGGAGCTGGGGAACGGGACGCCCTGCACGCTGGTCCAGAACCGGGCGCGCACGACGGCCGTGCTGTACGTGTGCCACCCGGAGGCCAAGCACGAGATCCTGTCCGTGGCCGAGGTCACCACCTGCGAATACGAGGTGGTGGTGCTGACCCCGCTGCTCTGCTCGCACCCCAAGTACAGGTAGATCCTTCTGAGTGGCTCTGTTTACACCCCCCCCTCCCCCTCACACACACACACACACACACACACACACACACACAAATGCTGATGCGTGTTGCAGGTTCAAGGCCTCTCCGGTGAACTCCATCTTCTGCCAGGCTCTGGCGGGCTCCCCCCTCCGGCCTCAGCGTCTCGCCCAGCTGGACAAGGAGCGGGAGGAGCTGCTGAAACCGCCGTTCAGCTCGCCGCCGGAGAACAGAGAGGTGACGGAACAGGAGCCCCCAGGAGGG
Organism: Lagocephalus sceleratus; assembly: GCA_911728415.1. Taxonomy (NCBI): domain Eukaryota; kingdom Metazoa; phylum Chordata; class Actinopteri; order Tetraodontiformes; family Tetraodontidae; genus Lagocephalus; species Lagocephalus sceleratus. The sequence goes on from CAJVRN010000040.1 coordinate 3,650,375, forward strand.
TCCTGGTGACCCGCCTGACCACGCATGTTTGTGTGCCCCCCCCCCACCCCCCCACAGGAGGAGGCGCAACCAGCGAAGGAGGAGGCCTCCGCTCACAAGCCCATCACGGTCCCGGGCCAGTCTCAGGTGGCGGTGGGCACCACCCACATCTCTCGCCTGACGGACGACCAGCTGATCAAGGAGTTCCTCAGCGGCTCGTACTGCCTGCACGGGGTGAGCGGGGGCACCCTCGGGGGGGGCGCCGTGACCTCCGCCGAGGGTTCACCTGACGCCATCTTCCGTTTCAGGGCGTGGGGTGGTGGAAGTACGAATTCTGCTACGGGAAGTACGTCCACCAGTACCACGAGGTAACGCCCGTCCCCGCCCCAGATCACTTAAGGCCCGCGCCTGACGCCGACCGCTGTCCGCAGGAGAAGGAGCAGGGGAAGAACATCGTGGTCGTGGGGAGCTGGAACGCCAACGAGCACGTCGAGTGGGCCAAGAAGAACGTGGCCCGGTCCTACCAGCTCAGAGACGACGGAGTGCAGAAAGTCAAGTAGGCGCGCTCAGGCGCCGGCGTCCGGGAGCGCTTCACGCCGGAGATATTGTTGATCGTTTTTTTGTTTTTGTTGTTTTTCTTTTTTCTGTTTCTCCCCACGTCCAGGTTGGTCTCTCACTTCTACGGCCACGGCGACGTGTGCGATCTGACGGGGAAGCCCAGACAAGTCATCGTCAAGCTCAAGTGAGTGGACTTGACAGCGTCTCGCCGGCTCAGGTTCAGAGTCAAACCCCCCCCACCCTCCACCCCCCCCCGTTTAAGACGCTACGCACAAAGGTGGAGCCACCGCTTTGTCTTTCTCTCGGTCAGATGTAAAGAGTCGGAGTCCCCGCACGCCGTCACCGTCTACATGCTGGAGCCTCAGACCTGTCAGTACGTCCTGGGGGTGAGTCCGCCGGGCCGGGGGACCCTCTCCACGAGTCCGAGGAGAGTCACGGTGTCGGTGTTTCCCTCTCCGCCAGGTCGAGTCCCCCGTCATATGCAGAATTCTGGACACCGCGGACGAACACGGCCTGCTGTCGATCTCCAGTTAACTCGAACCGAGCGTCGAGGAGAGGACGGGACGGGGAGGAGGAGGGGGGGGGGGGGGGGGGCGGGTCGCGCTCGGGAGACGGAGGAGGACAGTTTGCCATCACACGCGGGTCCGGTCGGCGGGGGGGAGCGGAGCGGAGACGCCCGCGGGCGTCGGAATCGGGGCCGGCGGTGCAGGCTGGACTTCACGCTCGAAGGAGCGCGGCCCCGGTCCGCGCTTTGGACGCGCGCCACACCCGCAGCCGAACCGGGCCGAAGAGGCTCGGGCAGCCGCCTTCTTCCACTTATAGATGAGTTGATCGATTGATCGCGGAGTCGCGAATCAGGGGGGAGTCTGGAATCAAAAGGGGGAATCACAAAGATTAGCGGTTCCTGTGTGAGCGCGCGCTGGGGCATTTGCGTTCGGGAGAAGAGGCGCCTGCGCTAAGAATGCCTGGTTTAATGAGATGCGGAATGAGTGTAACTTATGCTTACTGGCTGCTGTGGAAACCAAACTTCAGTAATACAAGCATTTCCGGGTAGATCCGCTGGGGCTTTCTGTGGTCTGATGATTGACACTGGGGATCCTGATCTCTCTAAAATACTGCTGCTTTTACAAAGAATAAAACCCAATCATGAACGCCTCTTCACTTCTGTCCCATTCACAGTTTATTTTAATATCAGCATGTGCATGTCTGAGCTTTATTCGTCATTCAAAATGCAGATATTGTTTGCATACAGGTATTCATAGTCAACAATACTGTTTGAAAACATACATATTATAGTTGCTCCCTCCTGACGCAAAATAGATGTCCCTTATTTTAATTATTATCATTTTCTTATTATCATTAATAATTATCATTTGTTTCTCGGAAAAGAACGTAACCATTTTCCTCTCATGGTTGTGTAATACCATGTAAAGGCCACCAGGGGGTGCTGACGCCATGCATATTAGATTTTATACACTATCCAATAAAACAACCAGATTTGTGAAAGATTTCAACACCATTCAATATATTTAACAATGAGGTGCAGTCCCGGGCTAAAGCCAGCTTTTGGTGGTCAAAACGGCACAATTACTGTAAACTAACGAAGTACCAGTGCTTCAATAGTCAAATGTGCTCCAGAAATAGCAACACAGGTGAGGGAGAAATCCCATTTTGGCACTTTTAATGTTGAGGAATCGCCCCATTAGAGGTCGAGCAATGACTCCCACCTTCACTCCAAAAAATGGTTCAGATCCTGGATTAAAATGAAAATGCAGTACATCAAATTTAGGTTCAGGAATATACAGTATTTACAAAAATACTCTCTGGATTCTGAATATTATATTATATATATATGTATTCCAAGACCAGTCACATGAACTGGTGTGTGTAAGGATTATGGAATCTGACTTTGTTTGACATGTTTGACAGCATCCTCGCTTCTTTGGAACTGCAGCTGTGTTTGAGTCATCATTGCTGTTCAGAAGGCCAAAGGGTTTATTCTGTTTTTAGGACACGCAGCCATTGTTTGGTTTTTTATATTTGCCTGAAATATAAAAGCAGAAATAAAAAGTCAAGCAATTAATAAATTAACCCCCCCCACCCCTCCTTTTTTTTTTTTTTTCTTCAAATCAATCTATTTGCTGATTTTTTTTTTATTTTTTTTTTTTGCTGTAGTGTAAAAAGTGAAAACATCCAAACCCTTTAACGGTGTAGAGAGGCGAGTGAGGTTCATTTATTTTATTTTATTCTTTTTTCCTGCGGAGGACGCAGACGCATGGCCCAAACTGACGGCAACGGCAACGCAACTCAAATACTTCGAGACTGTCGGGAAACCGCCTGGAAAGCAGATCCCGGCTTCAAACGCGTCGAACGGAGCACCCCCCACCCCCCCCCCCACCCCCCCCCCCCTCGCCCCTCTTCGCGGCTCTCGGGCCCTACACCGAGGGAACGGGAATCTGTTGCACGGACGAGCTCTCGAAGTCTCTGAGCGTGTCCTGGTGGGTGTGGTAGTGCATGGCCACGTAGGACTTGGCGAAGGCGAACGTCTGCGAGCTGACGGGCTGCAGGCTGGAGGGCGAGCTGGGCCCCGCCGACGGGCTGCTGTTGTATATGCTGTAGTACGGCTCGATGCGCGTGTTGATGGGCGTGGAGGTGCTCGGCGGGCGGGGCTTGCGCCCGGCCGCGACCTTGGGGCTGACCCCGCAGTCCCTGGAGTGGCTGGGCCCGCACGCCTGGTCCACCAGCCTCCTCGGGGGCTTGGGCGACAGCACGTACGCCGAGTTGGTCTCGTGGTGCGACGACTTGTGGCGGTCGCCCTCGGGGCCGCCCTTCCCCATGGCGTGCAGCCGCGTCTCGTGCTTGCAGCAGAGCAGGCGCAGCGCCGCCCAGCGGGCGCAGCAGAGCACGCGGCGGCGGAGGCCGGCGCTGTTGCGCGAGTACACGAACGGGTTGACGCCCGACTTGAGGAAGATGAGCACGAAGCCGCACAGCTCGAACTGGTAGTGGGCGAAGCCGCTCTCGGGCGAGAGCACGTCCTGGGCGAGGGAGACGCCCATCGGGAGGCAGCAGAGCAGCACGGAGAAGACGATGACCACGCACGTGAAGACGGCCTTGGCGTCCTTGGCCGTGGCCAGGTTGACCGTGGACACCAGCTGGCAGCAGGTGGCCCCCTGGGCGGCGCCCGGGGCCGCGGGGGGGCCGGCCCTGTCGGCGTAGGGCCGCCCCTGGGCGCCCCGCGGCTCGTCGCGGCGCGGGGGCCGGCCCTGGGCGCACTGCATGTTCTCGAAGCCCGCCGCCGCCGCCGCCGCCAGCCGGGGGGGCGGGGGCTGAGGGCAGGCGGAGGAAGCAGCGGCGGCGGCGGCGGCGGCGTCCGCGGCCATGACGGGGCACTTGCGCACCTGGACGTTCTTCCGGAGGGTGTGGGCGATCATCAGGTAGGACACGGAGACCACGGCCACGCAGAAGGCGAAGTCGGCGAGGTAGACGTAGAGCACCACCCTCGCCTGGTCGCCCCGCAGGCCGAAGTGAGGCAGGCAGGGCCCGTCCCGGTGCGGGTACGCCCGCATGGTGAGGAGCGCCGCCATGGTGAAGCTGGAGGTCCACAGCAGGGCGGTGAGCGTCAGCGTGCACGGGAAGGAGGCGGTCCGGTTGGGCTGCTGGCCCAGGACCATGCGGAGCCTGTGGAGGGCGATGACGGCCACCGTCTCCAGGGACATGATGATGAAGCCCGAGCTGGTGAGGTGGAAGGCGAAGCAGAAGCTCTTGGAGACGCCGTCGGCCCCGCCCGCGTCCAGGAAGAGCACCAGGGCGAACATGGGCGCCGTCACGCAGCAGATGAAGAGGTCGCAGAAGGACAGGTTGAGGATCATGAAGTCAAAGTTGGTGCGGAACTTGCGGAACACCGGGTCGAAGAAGGAGAGGAACACCACGAGGTTGCCGTAGGAGCCCAGGCAGAAGATGAAGACGAGGAGGAGGGAGCAGAAGGTCAGCGTGGCGGCGTGGATCACGGCCCAGCCGCTCGCTGCCGCCGTGCCATTGAAGATCTGCTGCCTTGGCCCTTCCACCAGGTCTGATGGTGCAACAGTGGTGTTCATTGTGATTTCAACGACTTACAACGGACGGTCAGAGTCACTGGCGCTCTATTTACAAGGAAGGAGCACATCCTCACCAGAGCATCGACTGCCTGGGCCACCGATGATCTGTCTGGGTAGAGAGCTGCGAAAGAGAAGTCCCGTCAGTAAACGACGTGGAGAAACCTGCTCAGAACAATCGAGGACATACCGTTCTCTCTATTTCTCTTCTCCAATGCAATATCTACACACATGCAAACACAATCCCAACCAAACAACCTCTAGGATTGAGGATACACGGCCTTTTTCGATAAAGAACAACGCATAAGACGCAGTTCCCGCTGAAATAAATCCAGATTGGGAAAAAAAAAAAAAAAAAGTGACGCTTGAAGATGTCTGCGTTTGGCCAATTATGCGCCGATCGCACACGCACGCACGCACGCACGCACGCACACACACGTGCAGAAATCATCCGCCGTTTCCACGATGCATAAGGACCCCCCCCCCAAAAAAAAAAAAAAACTCAACATTTTCCCCCCGTGACGTCACGACCAGATCGCAGAACCTACCGTGCCTGTGGTCGGTCTCGGTCCACGCACATCAGCCCCCTCTGCGTTTTCAAGTCCAGGCGGCAACTGAACGCACCGCGGCAAAAGACGGCAAGGAGCAAATAAATGGATAAACGAAAAGATGCTCTTGGCATCCAAAGCCGACCCGAGCCGGAGCGATCGGCTGTCGGCTTCAGCGTTGAAGGCGTGCGGGCACCGGCCCTTTGCAGCCTTTATTCCCGCACATCTCCATCTTCTGACAGCAGCGACGGTCATCAGACGTGCGCTGAAAAATGAGTATGAGGTCACTGCTACGTGCCTGCGCATGCGCAGCGGCGCGTTCACGCAGCTCCTCCATCCTCCTGGTACTGTGGCCAAGTCTGGGGGCTTATTTCACCTGAGGGCTGCTTTACTGAACCTACTGGGCTCCGATTCGTCTCACACACGCATCATTGCACCTGGAGAGCTCACTAGGTAGCTTAGGCTGGGACCCTACTTAAAAAAAAAAAAAAAAAAAAAAAAAAAAAAAAAAGCACTAAAATCCAAGCTTATTACAAAGAATTTATTATCATTCAATAAGCAAACAGTCTAAAATGATCACCGAAGTTTTTGGCACTACACTATACAAAGAGGAACTAAATGCTTCAACTGATTTGTAAACGGTGCGAAAATGTATTATCCCAGTCAGTGGGAGGAGGTCACGACTGGGAACAGGTGGTTTGTGGTTCTGGACCTGACATACAAGTAGTGATGACGACGACGATGTTGATGATGATGATGAGGTCCTCACAGCAAACGCATCACACGTCACATTGGCGGGGGGGGGGGAACTCGCCTTCTCCCTCTTCTCTGGAGGCGCAGATCACTTCTAAAAGTCATTTACTCAGCATTTGAAATAATCTCTAGGACAAAAAAAATAAAACTTACATAGTAGCACTTCAAAAAAAAAAAAAAAAAAAAGGAAACGAAAATAAATATGCTTGTGCATATTTGCCATTCCATGTCATCTACATACACGATGCATGAGAGAGCAAGAAGCCCTGCAGACTGATGCAGGTGGAGCACTAAGGTAATGAGACATCGTTCAGTAATCAGCTCTCTGTGGTTCTTATCAAACAGCTCACAATTGTAAGATAGTGATGAGTGCATTCCACACTGGACCACTTGCTGGCTCAGACTTAGGGTAGAAAACCTGAGAAATGTCTAGGACGCCGTTTGATGTCTTCAAACACCCCAAAAAATAACGCTCATGAGGGGAACAAACGTTTGAGAGGAAAATAAAAACTGTACAGAAATGTTACAAACTGCAGGCGACTCATCCCCGCAATGATTGATCCTTAAATATTAAGTATATTAATAATGTAAAGGAGCTAAATACATAAATACACTCTTCAATCCTTCAGGGTGAAACTCTGGGGTGAGGCCGTCAAACAGACCTTCCTTCACGGTGTGGTGGCTGGCTGTGAAACAGAAATTGTGTGACTCTGCAGATTTCCCGTCTCGTGGACGTGCTCGTGTCGGTGCTTTCTGGGACGTTCAAGTGTTTACTGGGTTTCAGGCGTAGTAACAGGGGGACACCAGCAGGTCGGTCAGCACCAGCAGCTGGTCGTCGGTGAACTGTTGCTTGTGCTGCTGCCAGTTGTCGTGGTGCGTCCGCCTGAAGTTCGACAGCGTCTTCTTCACGGTCATCTGGAGACGAGAGCAGGGTTTTTTGGTTTTTTTGGTTTTTTTTAAACGGCCTCCGCCCGGCGAAAGCAGCAGAGTAACGGCGGCGGCGGTCGGGCTCACCTCGATGGGCTGCGTGTCGTTCAGGTGAGCGCTCAGATCCATCAGCAGCTGGGGCATCCAGGTGGGCACATCGTACGGGCTGGAGAGAATACAAGCGCTCAGGCCCAGAACGCCGGCATGGCGCCGCACCAGGTCTGCAGGGGGAAAACAAGTGATGACAACACTGATTACATGTACAGACATTATTCAATGTTAGTAGTTTAGAGACCCACCAGCAGACGGGATTGTGTCCACTATAGATCCAAGCTCCCTTTTCCTCTTCTTAGGCAGGCGAGTCTTGCAGAGGGCCTCAAAATGGGCTTGCATAGGGGGGTCCATGGACAGGAAACTGCACTGGAGGAATCCGCTGAGTGTGGTGGCAGCCATTTCTCTGACCTAATGAAGCAAATCAGAAGGTACGGAGGCTTTCAGAATAAAAGTCAGGAGTGCCGGCACGCCGCCGAGGCAGAGGTCCGTGACCCTCTGAGGTGCCTCAAAGCCGTCCGATATTCAGCGGTGAATAAGGATTTCTTTTTCCTGAATTAAGTTTTATGAATCAAAGGAAGGTCTTACTGCAGAGACAGAAACAGGCTTGGCTTAGTTTAAAAGGCCAAATAAAAAAATGGCTACTTCCATCCACCCCCCTCTTCCCCTTTGTCTCTACTCCATCCCTCTCATTCTCATCCTCCTTCATTCTGGATGTTATCACCATGGCAACAGATTACTGCAGCCCGTGGTTTCCATAGCAACAGCTAGAGGACCAGAGGGGGAGGAACAGAGTTGAGAGTCAGGAGGAGAGTGCTGAATCACTACAGTGGAGCTGAAAGACAGCAAAAGTGCCAGCTAGCATTAATGAGGGTGTTTTACGCCAACAGCCTGGTGATCTTTAGAAGACCAGACTGCCGTCTATTTGTTCGTATCCCAAGCGTCTTCCAGCTGGTATCTCACGCCAGCATGTTGGAAATGAGTGTCATGTTTTGACAACAGTTTATAACAACGGTGACGGCTGTTTTACCTCCAGCTGCTCGTCCTCCAGCAGCTGTATCACCAGAGCTCGGACGTCTTTCACGGACTTCTGGTCACTCATGAAGGTGAAGAGGTTGTAAAACACCATTATCTGGAGGTACGTGAGCACCGTGTACCGAGCATGCCAGGAGCTGCTTCTGGCAATCTGCAGTGCGATATGAGAGAGCCATTTTACATCAGTAACAATCTGATAACATTCTGGATGAGGGCACACTGTTGAGGTTTAATGTAATCAAGCTGCCACACAAATCATAAACCTGGATGGCTCCAATGATTTCATATTCAACTTATGAAATTAAATGTTAAGTATTATCAGAGTATCAATATTAAGTTTTCTGATTTTTTTTTAAGGAGCATGATTACTAAATACTTACATTTCCCTGTTGTTCCTTTAACGTGGTTGTAATAAAACATTTTGTCTACATCTACATTTCCGTTGTCAAGTGACCTTTATTGTCTGAAAAACCCTTACTCAACTGTCCGATTCTTCAACCAGCGAACAGAAATGTAAGAATGTCCTTGTGGTGATGTGCGGGTAAAACTTTTTTCATCAAGGCTGAATATGAAGATGAAGGAGATTCAGTATTCATTTAACAAATGGCCATAAACATAATTCTCACCATTTTCAGATTACAGGGGATTGAAAGCTTTGGCACACACTCAGACTTTCATCAGCTGAAAGTCAATATCAAATGGAGGTGTCCTGCAATATGTCTAATAGTGCACCGGCAATGTCATGGTGCTCACATATAAACTTTGATTCCAATAAAGGTTGGGGAGCATAAAATTCTAAAAATAGTTCCAAAACTCAAAACAGGCTGTGTGTGTCACAGAAAAAGCTGACCTTAAATATAAGGGCAGCATGGTTGCAGTTGACTAAATATAAAATTGTTGAGAACATATGAAAATAATAGGAAAACAAGAAAGCTTTGTGTCGTACCTCCTGGAGAACACTCAGTACCATTGGGATTTGCTCTGTGTAGAGAAGTTCCTGAGACATCAGAGACAGGCAGGTTTTGGCATCTCTCTTCAGTTCATCGTAGCTGTCGTCGTTTTCAACTGGAGCAATCTGGAACAGAAGGCGGAGAGATGATTGGTAAGACAGCGGGCCTTGTTTTTGTTAAAAGCAGCTCCAGATGATCAGTGCTGTAAATGAAAGTATTTCACCTTGAAGAGCAGTGGAAGCAAAAGCAGTTGATCTGCGACAGGAGTGGAGAAGGAACGACCGGCACTCGCAATCAACCACTTCAGCACTGCATATGTGAGAGAATGTATTCAGCGCTTCACACACGAGCCACAATTCAGCCCAACAGCTCTGTTCACACGGCAGACCTTTGACGTACCTGTTTTGAGGAGCTTGATTGCTTGTGTCCTTTCGTCCTGCTCTTCCACTTCATTCTCCTCGACCACGTGATTCTGGATCTCCTCGTCGCCCTCTGTTAGAGGTTTGAGCTGCACCAGAATTCGCTCTGTGAAGTCTGAAATGCGCGGGGACGTGGTCGGCTGCGTGTACGGCAAGTTGACATCAATCATGAAGATATAGGTGAGCACGCTGCAACGAAGACGGATAAAATACGATTAAAATGACTTTGTTCTGATTAACACCACGTTCGTATTTAGAAGTGTGAAGAGAACCCCACCTGCCGATCCTTTCTCGTACATTTTTATAGACCTGTGTCAGTTTGGGCTCCAGATATTGCAACAACCTGTGAAGGAGCTCTGGAACGCGCCACTCCTGCTGGGCAAGACCTCCCTGCAGCACATAAAGGCGGCTGCAAGAGGAAAAAAAATAAAAATAGGCCCAGCTGTCACGGTTTGCTGCTCCCATTAACACCTGCTTGTGGGAGCTGCCTCTTTTACTCACCAGGCATCAACAAAAGAGCCCCCCTCTCCATTGACAGGAGACTCCATCAGCATCTCAAACAGCCAGTGCAGCTTGCGTGGGTCCCGACTCTCCTGAACGACACGGAGCGATACAGAAATGGGCATGACGTTTGCAAAACGAACAGGCGAAGAAAAACACAAGAAGGATGTGAACAGGCTTACACATGCTGTGGCGATGCAGGTGCCCCAGTCTGCATACGTCTCTATTGTGATGTTGGACAGAGCCGTGCGAAGCAGTGGACACAGCAGCTGCCACAGGCCTTCAACCTGGAGATGACAGTGTGGAAAGTGGATTAGTCGACACTTTAAAAAAAAAGTAGAAAGCACAATTCATAGAATTTCAATTCTTTGTCATGACTCTTTGAAAGGTTCACACATGCCTTTAAGTAGCTCCAATGCTTGCACCCTCTTATCAGCCCGGAGATGATCTCTGATACACAACGTTGCTTGCTCTCATGCGTGTCGGCCACCAGGCGCTCCATGTGCGGTTGCAGCAGAGGAACAAAGGCATCGTTGAAATTACGGAACAATCCCTAGAAGAGTGAGTAAAGACATCTTTTATCTTTTGTCTCTTCTACTTAAGGCGTTTTCTGCATCAACACGACGACTCCAACAAATCTCACCTTGAACAAACAGAATCTGCGTGGGCTGAACTTGTCTTTGCCCTTGCGGTCCTCCAGAGAAAGAAACTCAATGAACTGATTTATGAATACCGGGTCCGAGAAGTGGTCAAAGATGATCTTCTCCCGCTGTTGAGATTCAAATGGAAAAGTTATTTGTATTTGGACGTTGTTTCACTTGACTGTTGTCATTGGGCACGCACCTCTGTCATTTCCTCTCTGGTCAAGCTCTGTTTGGGCTGGTCCTCCAGGGGTGCATACATTAACAGTTTTCTAAAGTGAGGTGATAATAACAAGGTAAATAAAACCATCATGCCATATGCTTAATGGCAAATAAAGATATTAGGAACAAACAAAGAACCTTGGCCAGGAGTAATATCCCCAGTGAGTCTTCTCCACAAACACGCAGCCATCCCAGTCCTTCTGTGTGCGTGGCAAGCTGCTGCTGTTATACTGGAGCCACTGGTTGTCTTTCCGGTCCCCTGCTACTATCTGACTTTCCTCTTTCACACCAGCTGCAAATGATCCAAAAACGACATCTGAGGTGAGCGTTGATATTAAAGTTAAAATGAAAATCTATTATAAATACTTAAAGTCACACTTACAGAGCTCAGAGGGGCTGACAGGGACTTTCTTATGTGGCCTTTTTATTTGTTTCATTATTCCTGCCACAGCTGATATTGCCACCTAATGGAGAAAGTAAGAGTTTTCTAACATGACGAGAATGCACCAATACCGTGTAACTTGTGAATGCATATGTGTATAGCACACCTTTCGGACATATAGGGAGTCATGGTTGAGGCTTTTGACAAAGAAGGTCACAGCAGGAGGTGGGAGTTGGTGGTCATCTCTGAGCAGCAATGATAGGAAGCCGATTGCAATATGTTCAAACTTCCAAGGCCTTGAAAAAAAAAGTCGTTTTTACAGATAGAAGTGACACTGGGATGCAATATATTAAATCTCAATCCTCATAATTTGACCCACATGTTCCTGTTGTTGATGCAGTCCAGTAGATCTTCAATAAGCTGCTGATATTTTCTGTGAAAGTGTTGAACAATGTTGCTATTTGCACCTCTTATGATCAAACACATATTAAAACTGTGTATAAAATTAAAAAAAAATCTTCATCTAAATGTTGGTGTGAACTTACTGAACAGACTCAGTGTTCTTCTGCTCTTGCTTCTTGAGACCTTCTGCTACTTCATCCTCTGACAGGACAGGATCCAAAGGGCAAGGATTTGAACTAATCATAAGCTGTTTTGCAACAGTGCAGCACTCACTGGGGATCTAAGGGGATAAAAAGTGATATGAATAACACTAACAAAAAAAGTGTCCAGAAATATGGGAGTAATGGAGCAAGCCCAACAAAAATCATTTGTTCAACTATGACAAGATTAAGGCATCAACAACATTAGAATGCTGTCAGTATTCATTTTTGTATTTTGTAAAAACTGAATTTTAACAATCACTATTTCATTCCGAAATCCAGAAGTGTTATTTTTTACCGAGAAGTCGATACCGATGGTCTCATAGTGGCGATGGATTTTGTCAGCCAGGTCATCAAAGAGTCTCACAATCGAAGGCTTCTCCAGAGACATGGCTGAGCTGAGGCCAGAGCGCACAATGGCAGGCCATGTCACGGCAATGCACTCCCAGTCATGCAAATTTGCCAGGCACACTCCGATGGGATTACCCAGAAGGCAATACAAGGCACCCTTGAGATGAACAGAGAAGGTTCAAGTCTGAATTTCCTAAGTATGTGCATTAAAAAACAATAACATGTATCTGCCAGAGAAAAGAATCGTACTTTGAACTGCTGCTGTGTGACATTGCTGTTGTCTGGGTTCAAGAACTCAAGGACATGAGGGATCAGGTCTCTGCAGCAGAAGTTGTAGGTTCCCAGCGCAGAGAACAACACATTTTGGGCTTTGCTGCAAACCTGGAGGTTAGAGTATAATTTGCTTATGAGAGATAATCTTATCAGAGGATGAAAATAAACAAGGAAATCTATAAATTACCACTGATAAGATATAAAGAGCACCCTGCTAAACGCACCTGACTGTAGGTGCTTGTGGAAAGTCTTAACAGGTCTCTCATTAGATCCTGGTGAATACTCCTATACTGACAACCCTCCATTGTCAGCTTTCTGAGCTAGAATAAAACACACACACACATAACATGGTAAAATATAAGACAAAATATATAAACACATTTCTCTCTCAAGCTCAGCATCTTACCTCATGTTGGAGCATGACTCTGTCAATTAGCAGAGCTCTAATGTGTTGCTTTCTACCATGAAGCTGTAAATTCAATAGTTCAGATTCATCAGATTGACACATGCAGATATAAAATCAATTACACTAAAATCAATTGTAAAAGCAATTATACAAATTGATAAAATAACAACAACAGCAATAATCTCACTCTGTTTTCCATTGACTTCTTCACAAGGTTGAAGCTCTTCCATCGAGAGTCAAACTCATGTTTGTGAGATCCTTTGAAGTGCAACAGGTCACTGATAATCTGGAAGATAATTCAGATATGATAGATATTGATTAATATAAATTTTAGGAAAAATCGACACTTCAGAAAGTTCCAACCACATATTCTTGACAGAATAAAGATTTTAAAACATCCTCCCCACCTTGATAATGGAGAAGAGAGACTTTGTATCATCTTCTGAGTGTTCAAGGATATAATCTGCAAAGTAAAGATAAAAGAACTCAAAAGCCTATAGCACACAGTATAGCTTGATGGATGTGACTACAGCTTGTGGAAGAATGTGCATAGACAACAAAAACAAAACTCTTACGCAGCAACTGCCTCATTACAGTACAGATGGCATCTCTGTAGTTTTCTCTGGATTTATCTGCAGGTAGAAATAAAAGTGACATATTTATGTTTTACTTCATATAGCTATCCAACTAACTTTAAACACGAGAGAAACTGTCAGCAATTGTTAAACGCACCATATTCCATTCCTGCATAAAGGTTGGTCTCATCCAGATTCACCATGCTATGGACACTGAAGAAAGTAAAAGCAAAAGTTAAGTGTTTTGGTGGGGATTACTGCAAACATGAAGTTCCTGTCCATCATTGGTTGATATATTCAATGTCTTAACACATAGCTTCAACTGTTACAAAACATCAACAACAATTGACTGAATACATTACTTTTTTCATGATCATAACATATTTCAACTTGAAATTCAACTGCTCACAGCTCAGGGATGGGGTCCCCTTTCAGTGGAGGCATGAGACCCCCAGCTCCTAGGAGGCAATGCTGAACAATGGTCAGGCTTTGTAGGACATCATCTCTGTAGAGCACACAAACAACTGTCACATATAAAGAAACTGGAGTAACAGTGAGTGAATTAATGAAATGTAATTCAAATGGAGCCAACAGTGTCCTCAGGAACCCTCTTAATGTAGTCAGTGTGCTAACAGACCAAGAGGAAAACAGGTAATCTCTGACTTTGTTTGCCTCACCTGCTCATTTCCTGCTCCCCTTGTGCAAATCTCTTAAGGTGCTGAAGCTCAGGCTGAAGGATAATGTCCAGTAAATAATAGGCAAAAGAAGTTTCTTCAACACTGGGCACATGCCATTGAATATCCAAATTCCACAGGTCACCAGGTCGTCCCCAATCCTAGGTGGTTTGGTAGAAATATTGGCATTAATCATAGGTCATTAAAAATATACCATCATGTGTTTCTTTTTGGCAAAATTGGCAACTAACTATTTAGCTAGTAAATGTTATATAAATGTGTTGGGTCATATTTCTCCCACAGTTAGTCAATACTTTAACAAAGGTGTAGCCATTTTGTTTACACAGGTCAAAGCAATGTTGGCAGTCATTCAACCTACTATCCAAGAGTCTCTAGCAGAGAAAAGACTTAATGGGATCAAGAAACAGGCCAACTTGTCTAATGGCAGAGGGAGGAGCAGACAATTAAACAAGGTCAAAGAAAGTGCATTTTCTAGATTACTGTGCGCTGTCCTTGACTTTCTACCATCCAGTTTTTGTCAGCACAAGCTACAACATATTCCAAAAATTTGGAGGGGGATGAACATGAAACATCGTATGTGGGAGTACCTTGATGGGTAAGTAGTCACTGATGGGCTGGCTGAAGCCTCCCGGAACGCTACAGTACTCTGTGGGGTAGATGAGGGCTAAGGAGCGAAGGATGTGATGCAGCAAGTTGCATGCTAGCGTGTAGCCCTGTTTACACTTGAGATGAAGCGTCAGCTGCAAAATCTGGACCAGGTCTGAACGATATGGCAGGATCTTGTCCCCATCTACCCGAGTTACCTGCAAGCGACACAGCAAAATACATTAACTATGTAGGAGAGGTTGTGGGAAACAGCTTAGTGAAAAATGAGTCTCAATAACCTCTGACAACAGTTGGAGGTTCCACAGAAACTCTTTGTCAAGTTCCTCTTCATTCAAGACTTCCTCATCTGAGCAAAAAGAAGTACAGGTCAGGCAACTGAGACTTGATGGTGAAAACCTATTGCAGAAATTTAAATGTCCATTAGTTTGCGGTGACTTACTGATGGCGATTTGGTTTATGGCATTACAACAGTGTGGCACAAACATTTTGAGGGACTCTGCAGGATGACACTGTGAAGAGAGGGTTAAAAAAACAAAACACGTAAATTACAGAAACGACAAAAAAAAACCTGTTCTGAAGTAACAAGACTCACCTTGGCTGCAGCTCTGCACATGTCAGCCACCATTCTTCCAGACACCCGTGTCTCAAAGATGTTGGTGGTTGCAAAGTTGAACACCTTCTCCAGGGCCACCTGTTGAAACAATGACATGACTTTAGATTGTACAAGAGAAAAGTGCGCACACAACAGAGGAAAAAAGCACTGAAACAGGTGAAATATTAACCTTAAAGATGTCCAGAGAACATTGTGTGAGAATGGTGCTGAAGGTGGAAGACAGTCCGAGCTCCACCAAACTCTCCAAATGAGTCATTTTCTCTGTTTCAGTTTCCTCTCGTGTTTGCTCCAGTGTGCTACTGTCAATCAAGGCAAAACACCTAAAACGATATAGAAAAAAAAAAAAATTGAACTCTGAAACATCTAAATAATCTATTCCTCTCTTTTACCACTATCCCAGAGATGTCCCTGTGCTTGTACTTGGCAAAAATTGCTACACAATTACACAATTGCACACGCAAATGTTCCTAAGTGCACTGTCAGCTAATGAATGAACAAACAGGCACCTGTCCATGAACTGCAGCACAAAATCTTCAAACTCAGCTGATGCTGAGCACATCTCTCTTTCCACCTTAAACACACATGTTGTATATTTGTAAATACATTGTCTTAGGCAAATGCTTAGGCAGGTCAGGTTTCCACAACATTACAGGTGGCTCACCTCTGTCAAATCCGTTCTCTCGTGGAGAACAGACGAACAGTCCACCAAAGGCACGAGAGTCACAAATGTAGCAATGAACTGGAATGTTATCTGTAGGCACAGGAAATGACGCACATGAGATGGGAAAAAAATTCAAACCCAGATTTACAATGTTACGGGAGCGCACCATGCACTTGCTGAAGTCATTGGGGTCAACACCTGGCAGTGCCCTCATGAGCAAGGGCAGCATATGAGTGGGCCCCTCAGGAAAGCGCCGCCCACCTGACACCAGGCTGCGGGCTACGCCAATCATGCAGCTCAGAGTTGCTGTAAGCTGGTGCGGTTCTGTCAGAGTCTCCAAAGCAGGGTAGGTTCTGTGACGGACAAAGAAAAGCATGTCGTGTTTGGTTTAAAATAAAGAAAATGATTCAGATTGATGACTCAGATTCCCCAGACCTCTCCTGCTGAGCATGAACTTACTTCTCTAGCACAGGGGGGATGACTAGTTCAGGTCTCATTAGAGCGAGGTTTTGCAGGGCCTGAGCAGCATCAAGACTACCTGTCTTGCTGAACATAGCCAGTAGGACCGGCTGCATCATGCTCTCCACAAAGTTTGTAATATCCTCCTCTGTAAGCTTGTGACTCTCTGGAATAGGCATTTGCCACGTGGGCTTCCTGTAACGCTCTCTGTGCAGACGCCGCACCACGCTAGCTGGGAGACGTTGGAGCAGCTTCATGAGCTTCATCTAGACATGAGGACAGAGGGACAGAAAGACAGATACATGACAAAGGGGTGACACAGGTGGAACGTGTGTGTCCTTGTCTTCTGGACAAATGGAGAGGTAGAGGGTGTTGTCCATAGACAGACACATAGTAACAGACATACAAACAGAAACCAGTTTACCCATGAACACAGCTTTGTCTACTTGTACATATTATGGGAATTAACTTTTGCAAAATAATTGAAAAATTATTCATGAATTTCCAACAGATAAAAGAAGACAGTTGAGATTTTAGCATTTTAGGTCATACCGCTGATTGCCAAATTGTGTTTACATGTAACAAAAATACAGCGAAGTGAAGCAACATCTCAAGACCCTTGAATATAAACGCTGAGCTACCCTTCCAAAAATAAAGGTCTGCATTACACTGTGTTGCCTGCTTTGACTCTAGTGGAGGGGACATCATGAAACCAGAAAGGCATGTGGCCCAGAGCCCAGGGATCCTTAATCATATTCCAACCGTCTCGCTCACGTGTCCCCTTTTTTATTTCTGGGGCTCAAACTGACGTAAACCTCGACGGCCAGTGAGCTTCAGGACAAAAACAAAAACCCTATCAGATTACTTTCCCTGACACTTGTCAACATGGACCATGTTAACAGCTCTAGATTTATAGATGGAGTGACCCATTTAAGTTGTGTATCCAAACTCTAACCCATGACTACTGCTGTTTACAATAATTCTGGTTTTACACAAGCAGAGTGTGATGTGTGGGGAAATTTATATGACAGCAGGTGGAAACCATGAACAGTTAAACTTTTATATATATATGTATAGGCTTTGTATCATAACTTGTATTTTCTTTACTATTTTTTACTTTTTTAAACCATTAACTGTTTTGTAGTTTGGTCTAATGGTTTAAAAACATGGTGCTATTATAAAAGAAAAAAAAAACAGAAAAAGAAAAAAAAAACTCACCAACCAGCGGCCATGGTTTGATGGATGAAAGAAAGATGCAATGCTGTTAAATAGACCACTCAGCTGCGCTTGTGCTTGCTTGGTGGGACCTCCCTGGAATTGGAGAAACAGTCATTTGATTATAAAAAGTGCAATTATAAAATGTATTCATTAATAGCAATGAAATACTTTAAAAACAAATACAAATAAACTAACCAGAAGGGATGAAACCCACAGCACCACATGGCCAATATCATAGGCATTGTTGGCATAACGTGGTACAATCATCTGACTGGTTCCCACAGGGAGATTCAAGCTTCTTAATATTCTGGTGAAAATCTGAAACAGCAAAAACAACATGTGATTATTTTTATCAGATGAATGCTGGTGTTCCTTCAGAAAATGGATTTAAGTCACTCGGGGGAAACATAAACATGATGCAAGTGACTTCACTGACCGAGATCAGGATCAACAAAGAAACATGATAGTTTGTTTTTTTTCTGATGACCAGGAGTTGCGCAAAGGTTAAGCCACATATTTGTTTGTACCCAAGATCTCAGAATATGTAATAAGATCTGAATTGTGTTGGGGAAATACATTTAACAAACCTGGGGAATGTAGGGGTCCCAGTCGATGTAACCGATGTTGTCGTTGGCCAACCGAGCAAAGAGATTTACCAAATGCTGAAAAAATAAATATCACATCAATTTATTACTACAGCTACTCCCACTAATACTACTAATACTTCTAATAATAATAATATTCAGCTTAATGGGGGAATTAAGGAAACAGGGATAATTTGTGACAAGGATAGTTAATGGTAGGTTTTACGCTTAATGGGCCTTAATTTTACTCACGGGTTTGGTTTGAATTGCTTTGTCAACATGACTGGTATATGGGGTCTTCAGATGAAAATAGTGTATTATTACTCAATCTACAATCATTTACATTGCTTATCACACTAGAAAAGCACTTGGAGAGCGGACACCTCCGCCAAGTAGGTTATTTCCTGACATATTGTGATTTGGCCTAGATCTTTGGAAGATCAAGGGTCAAATTAACTAAGGAATCTGGAAAATCACCAAAATGTAATAATTTTTTCCCTGTCTTCTTATCAACATTTCCCAAAATTTTCATTAAAACCTGTTCATAAGTTAACAAACGAAGATACAGAGAAATGCCGGCCATCACATAACCACCTTGGTAGAGATAAGAGTAAATACTCTTAAAAAAAAACTAACAAAATGGTGTAGCCAACAAATGAAACTACTCACCACTTCCCAGCTAGGGAGGTTCTGTACAGATGCCCATAGGCTGATCAACTCATCAAACCACAGTCTGTCAGATAAAGTGACAAACAAGAGGGTAATTGATTTAAACACATATGAATAGCAAATAAAAGACAGCCAAATACTAAATTATGATACTAAAATAGCAGGGAGGACCTTGAGCAAGGATCCTTTAAGACTGACTGCTAAATCATACCCAGTTTTGTCACGAAAACTCATGTGTCTCAGCAGTGTGTATGGCTCCTTGCCTTTGTGTACTGTACACCATCTGATGAGCTGATGTATGCTCTCCTGGGGATCTTCTAACAGACCTGGATTAGGGCATCAGCCAGCCTGTGTATGACGGCAGTGGCTACAGTGAAACATAATGCCCCAGAGGTGTTGAACTGAATTCAGGTCAGGCAGGCCAATCAATGCCATCAATAACTTCATCATTCAGGAAGTGCTGACACACTCCTGCCACATAAGACTGTAGAAGGAACCCAGGGTCGAGCGCACCAGCAATTGGTCTGACAAAGAGCCTTGGAGCCTCAGTACGTCTCATCCTGGGACCTAATAGTCAGGGTCTGGCTAGCATATGGGGGTCTGGGCTTTTGGTGTTCCCCCACAAATCCCATCAGGCTGCTTGGTGCTGGGCAGAGAGCACAGGCCCCACTTGTGGATGTTGGTCGCTCATGTGATCATCATGGGATCATTTTCCCTGGACCACTGTCATGAAGAGGCCTGCAACAGGTCATTTTTGCAAGACTTGTAGACAGCAGTCCTGCATCCTAGAGCCCCCTTGACCTCTTCTGGTGTGTTGGCTGATTTCCTGGTATCTCCACGCTCTTGACACAGCAAT
Source organism: Lagocephalus sceleratus (assembly GCA_911728415.1). Taxonomy (NCBI): domain Eukaryota; kingdom Metazoa; phylum Chordata; class Actinopteri; order Tetraodontiformes; family Tetraodontidae; genus Lagocephalus; species Lagocephalus sceleratus. The sequence goes on from CAJVRN010000040.1 coordinate 3,670,000, forward strand.
GCCTTTTGGCAAGGCATGCATGGGCATGGGTATGCCTTCCAGGAAGAGCTGCATACAGCTGAGCAACTTTTGTGGACTGCAGTTACCACCTCAGTACCAAGAGGAAGGTAAAAGGTATGGTATTTTCCATCCACCTGTTCTCTGTCCCATTTGAACAACAGGAAACTGGTTCACAATCATTGTGAATAATTACCTTTATATATGTTTTGACCAGTGTATTTGGATACTATAAAAATAAAGAAATGGATCTCAAATGCATAACCCTGGGTCTAGAGATAAAATAAATGAATTAAAAACATGTTTTTTAAAAAGTAGTCAGGTAAGGATGAATGGAATCCCACTGATATGTGGAGGATATGGACAACCATTAGCAACATAATAAATGAAACATTAATATGTAGAAGGCTAATTGCTTCTAGTAAGTTAGCCAAGTTAGAATCTTCTTACTTGAAGCCCTTGTGGTGCAGCTCCGGGGGTAGAGTTGTGGGCAAAAAAAGCTCAAAATAGCTGATTGCTCTTTGCATGGTGACATCAAATGGACAGAGGAGTGGTCTCCACTCATCCAGCATCTCCTGAGTTGCAGACTCAGAAAAGTACCTGCAAGAACATAGATTATTTATTGCCAATATTAATATTTAACAATGAATAAGGAACATGTGAAATTATAAAAATGACGATCAGCAACTCGGAGTGCTACAAATATAAGCAAACCGATTAACTTCTCCACAAAGGCGACAACCTCACTTATCTAATAGCTGTCTGCCTCAATCCTGTGGGTCTCTCGGGTTCATACTAAGGGATTTCATGCCTCACTATGTGCTTGTGTAAATACTGCAGGTTATTTTAGGTTACTTAACCCTCCCACCTCCCCCCAGTGATTCCAAATCCACTGCAAGACTTGAAACACTTATTTCCAACCAAGGCAACATCCTTTCCTTCACAGCTGATTCACAATGGCTCAGCAGCTGACTGGGAATCACTCAACCTTCTCACCAACCCAGGAAACTCTCACACAAGACAGATTTAGATGAGATAATAGGATTATCTGTCACGGTGCTTGCCGAGGATAGCTTCACAACCAAAGCAAACACAATCAGGGACTTGTTTATTTAAGCTAGCTTGTGTAATAAAATGCAATTTAATTAAGAAAAATGCATCTAATGTAATTGTTTTTGAAAAAAAAGAGTCAATCGCATATAAATTAAGATATACTTACGGTCTACAGCTTTTCACAAGTGTCTTCAGCACACCTTCCACAGAGCTGCAATTAGAAAAATAAAGTATGTAAAAAAAATACAAAATTTAGTTAAACACAGTGCACACAGATGTAATTCTACTGTGACCTCTACTGCATGCTGACAAAGACTTCTTACACGCCTCCACAGTGAATGAGAACATTAGGGCTCGTCTGTAGTGAGGACACTGCAATAACATCACGAGTACTTAAACATTTACTGAAAGCAATTGTAGCATTAGATGTTGACAGTTGAGCAACCACTTTGAATTGAAATTCAGCTTTAGAGTTTGAAGTCATATCATTAACATGATATGAATAAATTGATATCTGAAAATGAAGGGAAGTGGTCCCATTACAGTACTGGATGGTTTCTGAGCTCCCCAACCACAACCCCACCAATTCTCTCACATGCAAGCTCAAGCCATGCCTCGTAGGAACTACCCCACCAATACTGATTGTCAATCTCCATACCATCAAAAGATTTTTTCCAACCGACATTACATTTAATACCCCAACAAAAGTTGAATCAAGAGACAAAAGTGATCCGGTTCCACATTCCTGCCCTGAGGTTTAGTAGTGTGAGTCCACCGTACAAAGCCAACAACCAGAGGCAAATATCATGCAATTAAACCTTTAATGCTAGCAAGGACGGAGCAAAATGGGTGTCCTGTTACAGAGTCCACCAACACTCAGAGGAGGGACCCCAGTTAGACCGTGTGACCTTTATATTGGAGTTCAAGTGAATGCTCATTTTCACCCCAACACATTCCAGGAGGACACGTGACAGGAGCTGGCACTCGTCTGTGACTCCTGACAATGCTGAGCAGTGATGCGAGGATGACTCAATTTTAGAGGAAGCTTAACAGGAGACCCTCCATGAACAAGTGTGGCATAGATCAGTACTGAATATTATCTCTGTAAATGTTTCTTAAAATGGTCCTGCCAGAGTAAATATAAAATCCATAATCAAATATGGATAAATCGTGAGACAAAAAACAATGTTGGAGAAAGTAGAATGAATCATTACTCTTGTATTTGTTAACTAAAAGTATAAAAACCTTTAGCTGCAGTGCGAAAGTCTCCAATATGAGTGAAATGTTAACATTGATCAAGTATTGATTTCTCCTGTCAAAAGCTTCGTGTGGGACATCCAGTTTTCCTCTGAACATGCGATGTAGAAAAGACCGTGCCTCTGATACAGGGATTATAAAAACACAAACAGAAGTATCATCCTTACCACCTGTGAACCAATTTTATCATTACATGTTTAGAGGATGAACGAGGCCGTGGAGAACTGAATGTGAAAGGAGACAAAAGGATAAAGGACACACTCAGCAAGTAGCCAATCGATCAAAGGTATAAACAACTTGTCGTGTGTCTAGATTTTGTGTGCGTACAAAATGTGAGCTCGAAGTTGATTGAAGCAGCTTGCATACATTGGGTGGAATTAAGCTAAATGTTTTATAATCTGTGATAATGCACAATGTTCCCATAGCACCATAAAAGAGCACCACGCACTGCTCGCTAAAATAAGTATGTCTGACTTCTAAGGATGTTATACGAAGCATTTATAAATTATGTGGCAATTTCTCCAACAGCTGACAGTTATGCATTTACAGGGCCCTGGAAGTATTACATTTGGTATATGGTTGTAAGTTTTCATTTTGCATTAAAGAATATAGAACTTCCTCCATGAACAGGACTTTTCTTAATGCACATGCAACATTTCACACTGAAGAAAATAAAACATGCAACTCTCCATTGTGGATTCCTATTTAAATCAAAAAGGGCTGAAAAAACAAACTTTAATTCCATTTCTTAAAGAAGCTTTAAGGATTTAAGGCAGGGATGTCCAAATTATTCCACAAAGGGCCTGTGGCTGCAGGTTTTTGTTCCAACCAATCAAGCATACACAGTTTGACCAATCACCATCTGAAGACTCAAATCAGGTGATTAAATAAGACCAGTTTCCTGTTGCTTGATGGGAACAAAAACCTGCAGTCAGACGGCCCTTTGAGGAAATCCCTGGTTTAAGGCAATGACATTAGAACTGGAAAAACCAAATCCATCAAAATCAACAATAAAAAAAAAAAAAACTTACTTGGGAAACCAGTTAAGGCCCAAATGTTCTGTCTTGGAGAAAAGAATCCTGTCATGCAGCTGATACAGCGGTCTCCACTGCAGTTCAAGGTCATCTCTGGAGAGTAGTTCCTTTTTTCTGTTCATCAGACAGACACCAGCACAGCTTAATCACAAGACATTTCTCCATCGTACAACACCGTGATGCAAAAATCTCACAGATAATGGACATATTGTGTTGTTCCGCCGGGGCTGTTTCTTACTTGAGAAGGTTGATAAGAAGTCGTGCAAGGCCCTGCATCATGCTTATCTCCAGCCTGGGGATGGTCACTAACTCGTAAAGTAACTTGATGAAGAGTACGTGGTCTTCTTTGCTGAACTTCCGCCCATACAGTCTGATGTACCTAATATTACACATAGAGGAACAACCATGTCAGATTCAGAGTTAATGAAAGTGCAACACATGCAAACGAGCACAGAACCTCAAGATCATGAATTGAGCACTGACGCATGCTTTAAATAACAGAAAATAAAGGTAAAGGTAATGTGTATTTAAATACCCAGACAGCAATGAAAATCTGGGGCATCCCAGCACTAGTGAGCCGGCACTGGCTCGTTCTCGGACAGATCAATGTGTCAGTATTGCAGACTGAGATGAATTACAGACAGCTAAGCAGCACATTTAAAACAACCTGAAACAAAAGCTGATGTTGTTCCTTATTTTGGTGTTTCTTCCTGCACAAATAACCAGTATGAACAAGAGAAAAAAAATCAATGCTGTCTTTTGTTGGAACCAATATATGTACGTTGAGATTAACAATTTTGCAATCACTACAGAATAACGATATAGTTTCCGGTCCACATCAAGTGCGGTAAAAAACTGAAATTTTCGAATTTTATTTGCCTGTCTGGTGAGTCATCAGCTGACTTCACTGCTACAAACAGACGTCAAAATGACCTCAAAACAAACACTACCACAATCGTCTAGTGTAGTGCCCCAGGACCAGGCTTAAATCGCGAATGTGTCACCAAAAACCATCTCTAATGAAACACACTGAGCGGTGTGTTTTCTGCCCAGAAATGTCGATTGAAGTCGTTTGAATAATCCTTTATTAAACAGGTTATTAAACAGGAGAGGCTTTTATAATTCCTGCAGATACACAGTGACTTAGCACTGACCCAGATTGGAAAGCTGCGTTACTCAAGTCCTCAAACAAACGTTTACAACTGCAACAATCGGAAAGATTAGATTACATTAGATCAGTGAAATAAATCAAGCGTTGACTCACGTGGAAAGTTTCCGTGTCCAAAACAGCACGCCGGGCCATAACTCTCTCAGCTGCACAGATCGGCTCAAGTTGCCCTTAATTTTACCCAAAATTTCATTCGATTCTGCATCTAGCCTCTCCGAATATGGAAGAAGTTTGTTGTAGACGATGTCTTTCTGAGGAACAAATCCCAGCGCCCCGGAGTCCGTTTTTTTCATATTAAAGACGTCCAGATAGCAAGCCTCGACGCGTTAAACAAAAGCTACACCGGGTTGTTTGGTTTTTTGTTGGTTTTTTTTGCTGATATCTATCCCACTGTGGGGCTAAAATAAGCTGAACTAACCGTTCTCTTCCACCCCCACCCCCCCTCTGGAACCACCGGGCTCCTTCTGGCCCCCACAGTGACGAAGTTAGGAGCGACACAAGTTGACACGCTAGCTAGCCACCTGGCTCAAGTTAAGTTTGACCGCTTTGAACAGAAAACATGGCAATTCGAGTGTCGCCCGAAACACGCAACAACAACAAGAAAAAAAAGAAACACCGAGGCTAAAGGAGGGGAAAAAAACGGAGCTGCGCCCAAAGGACGCGCGGGCAGACGGATATCTTTGGACCGGCGTAATCCCGCAGAGGTTCCTCGGAGCTAACTGAAAGCTCCGCTCAGTCATGACCCACGGCCTGTCAACCGCACCGGAGAGGCCCACGTCACATCCGCCCGCCCACGGAGGACTACGTTTCCCGGCACCCCCCTCGCCATTCATGTTTTTTTTTTTTTTTTTTTTTTATATAGGCGGTTATCCACTTAAACGGGATAACTTGGAATCCACTTAAGGACTCTCGTCGTCGGATTTTAACACTCTGTTTGATGTGTGTGTGTGTGTGTGTATGTGTGTGTGTGTGTGTGTGTGTGTGTGTGTGTGTGTGTGTAGGTTTAAATTGTTACAAAATATGTGTTTATTTTAGCCGGCGAGACGACACTTGAGGTCAAGCCAAGTTTGATTTGCAATAAAATAAAAAAATCAATTACAACAACAACAACAACAACAATAATAATAATAATAATAATAATAATAATAATAATAATAATAATAATAATAATAATAATAATACAGGAATCAAACCCTCCAGAGAAGCAACGAGCAGTCGCGCTAGATGCGCTCATGCAGGAAGAAAAAGTGTCACCCTAATTAGTGTGTTTGGACTCAGACTGTCGTTCCCTGACAGAGAAAATATACGTCGTTTAACACATTCAACTTTCCACGAAGCAATGCTAAAAATGTTATTCTGGTGGACACGATGTCAATTTTAATTCAATAGTTCTTTAACTGGTCACCTACCGCCACCGTGCGTTTAAACTCTCAAGAGCAAGACAGAAATCTGACTGTAAAAGTCTAAATGCTTAATATATGTTATTGCATTTATTTGAGGGGGTGTCCTCCCAAGTTCAGAAATTAAAAATCAAATATTCTCTCCCCTCAGATTTGTTGGATCCATTTATTTGAAGAGAAACTGTCCAACGATACCGGAAGTACTTTATTGACTTTGGAGGCCCACTTCCGGCTGTCGTGGTAGGACGGCCGACAGGGGGTGCTGCTGTACCACGTGACACCCGCGGTTACAACACGTCAAAAGAAGAAGGAGGGGCCTTCGTTGTCTAAGCAACCTGCAGCGTATCATAAAGAAACGCTCTCGTCTCTCTCCCCCCAAAACAATTTTTAAAAAAGTAATAATCTGCTGACTGATTGAACTGATTAATTTGACTTTATATGCGGGGGGAAAATGGTGGAAGAAAAACTACGTTTGACGTGTGATGAAACTCTGTCAGAGCAGCAGGTGGCTTGCTGTCGCTCTTACTGCGGCCTGCCAGTGCGAGGAAAAGACATTCTGGTCTACAACAATGTGGACACAGATCTGAAGGTCTGGTCATTACATATCCCTCTTCCTAAACTGCATCCTCCAATGCTTGAAAAAGAGCGAAATATTTGAAATATTTAGCATTTTTGGATTTTTCTTTTAACTCAACTGTATTTATGAACTCAACTTTCTATTGATTATAAATGTATTTATCTTTTTTTTTTTATTCTTTGTTTTGCAGCCCCTGTTGCTAACTGGTCACCACGGTCGAATTACTGCACTGATATTTGGAAAAGGAAGCAGGCCTGTTGTGTTGTGCTCAGCTTCTTCTGATTACATTATTGTCTGGGATATTGAACACTGCCAAAGGAGAATCCAAGAGGGTGAGAATTTAATGTCCTTCATGTCTGCCAGAATCAGTCACTAACTTTGACACTAACACCACCAACCCACTCTTTGGGGGGGTTAATTGAGATCACTCTGTTAGGGGATTGGGCTAAATTAGCAGAGGGTTCTTGGCTCAATCCCTATTGGCAATCACTGCCAATGCACCCTTGAGCTCAAGGGGTCCCACGATAAACTGGCGACTCATCCAGGGATACACCGTGCCCTCGTCCACATGCAGTTGAGAAAGGCTCACGCACCCTCCCTGTGATACCACAAGGGAGAGCAGCAACCGAGAAAGAAGTAATTGACCCTTTTTTTTCCTTTTTGCAGGTAAAGTTGCCACAGGAACAGTTATTGGGACTTTGCTCGGGGAAATCACCCACCTCTCATTTTGTTTCTCTGATGAACGAGTGGCTGCTTGCTCTGGAACGACTGTATATATTCTAAGCCACAAGGTATGGTAAATGCTGCACTTGTTTATTTTACCAGGACACCATCAGGACCATATCTTCTTGTACAGAAGTCATGTTATTTTTGTTTTCCGCATTAGAACCATGCAGTGATTTCAACATTAACAGGCCACCTTGGACCTATAACTGCAGCAGAATTCTGTCCCTGGAATAAAGACCTCCTTGTGACCATTTCAGAGGACCGAACCTTTAAGGTCATGACTTTAGATTATTTTATTAACAGTGTATTAACAGTCATTTAACATCTACTGTCGTGCTTTTAATTCCAACAATAATCTCGGTTAACATTATAACATAACCAACCACTACTCAAAGTGTAACGATGAAGCTGCAGTAAATAATATAACTATACCTTCTATAATGTCTCTCTGTAGGTGTGGGATTTTAAAATTGAAGCAGTTTGCTATGATTCTTTCGTTCTTTCAGGTATGACGTCATAATAGACATGGTTTTCACAGCACGCAATCCTTCCATTATATTTTCACAACAGGAACCAAAATACAGTATCTTATTTTAGAAGTGTACATATCTGTGTGTCTTTGTTCATCCTTTAATTTGAAGCTTATATTGCAGTTCTTTTGACTTAACAACTTCAATAAATGCAATTGGCTTTATCTAACATTGAATAAAAATCAACCCACTCTTTCTCAATTTGACTAAATCATTTTAATCCTATCAGCTGCTCCTCTGATCAGCGTGTTATTCCTGGAGGAGAGCAGGCATCTTATCGCAGGCTCCACCGATGGCCAGGTGGGTAACTGAGGTGACTGTTTCTCGCCAAAGAAACCATTTATTGAAGCTGTGAAATGCTTTTTTCATACAGGTGTGGTGCTTCTCTCTCCATGATGACCTCAAGTGTGACCTGGTGACCAAAGTGGATCTTGAGAAACTGGAAAAAAGATATAAAGGTAATAGTGGGTTATTATTACTATAGTGGGTGTAGCTAAATAATGTTTTTCTATACATAATGAAAAATATTGAAGAATGAATTGCTGCTTTTTGATGACCATTCCAGGGAATAAGGAACAGTCGGCTGTAGGGAAAGTGGAGGTTTCAAAACCCATCCTTAACATGACTTCATGTAGCCTCTGTAATGATGCTTTTAGTGAACAGAAAAGGTAAGTAAAAGCTTTACTGAGGACAGATCCTTTTGGGTCTGCTTTCATGCACTCTTTCTACTGGGTTTCACTCCATCTTCAGGCATCTGTGACCAACCAGAGTCTTTGAAAACTCTGTAAAATCTATGGATGTGTGCAGATGTGCTGTCACTGAAGTCCAGAGAAAATGCGCCAAACCATACGGGCCAAACTCCTCGCTTTATGATGATTTGATAACAGGACAAAATAAATATAAAGATTTTTATTTGCATGCAGCTGGAATGACTTGGACATCAGGTCGTCATAGCTACAATCAAAGCAATGATCTCAGCGTACATAATTTCTTTACCTCGAGGCTTTAAAGCTGGAGCAACAGCTGCATAATTTCTGGTGACCTTTAACAAATATATTTTAATATCCACAGCTGCCTGTTTTTCCAGTGCATACTTACTGGGAACCCGTATTAAACTTGGGTCACCATGAATAGAAGGGAAGAATGACATACTGCATACTGAGGACCCCCCCCCCCAACACACACACAATTTTAGTATGAAGACTGCAGTCATAGAATGTACAATAGAAAAGAATTAAAAAAAAAAAACAAGCACAGTGGCTCTAAATGCTAAGGCCCAGAGGCAGATAAATAATAAAACATAAACCTTTTCCAACAATAACATAATACCAGCATGTCGTCCCCTGATTTTTCCATCTTGTTGTCTGCTCATAACTCTTCTTTGCATGGACTGCAGGAAGTGAAAAGGAAACCTGACTGTAAACCTATAGTCCTATGGCAAGCACTCTTCCACCATCCCTCCCATCACTGTGTTTTTCTTCACTATGTGGTCATATCATATCCTTTCCACTGTGGTTTAAAAAGCAAGGGAAATCCTGTAACGGTCCTTTTTTTTCCATATGTTTCTGTGTGGGTTGACAACAGCTGGTTATGTATTGGAAGCACTGATGGGCTGTATGTGATAGATCTGGCATCCTCGGAACTTCAAATGGTGATATACTTTACAGGTAGGGCACGTGGAATAAAAAAAGGAAGAATTTCTTTGTTTGTACTGCAATCTGCAATGTTATATAGTTTTTTAGTACTTCTGTCAGATTAATGAGCATTCTGGAGATAAAAAAGAGGCTTGTGTGCTTTTACATTTACTTGGTAGTATTTATACCACATTCTAGAATGTGGTTTGTGAAACCAAAGTGTTTGGGACGATAGTTTATCACTTTGTGTGACATACTTGACATCTAATAACCTGCTGTCTGCACCAGAACTATTTTCATTTGTGTTATTACACTGATCAAAATCTCTGAATACTGTTCACTCTTCTAGATTACCCAAGCCTGAGCATCACATTGGCTGGCTCATGGTCAATCTCTGGAGGAAGCAATAACTCTGTGAGCAACTCCGACGATTATGTTAATAAACGAGGATGAGGGAAATGTTCTCCTTTCATCCATCCTATGTCACATTCAGTGCGTCTCTGACATCGCAAGGAGCTTTATTGTGTTATCAATCTATATTATATTTTATCTCTTCAGTATTTAAGTTATAACTACGCTTTACCAATACACTTTATCGTCAACTGAGTATCAGCTATGTGATTAATCAATTTGACATGGTTTTCTGATGAAAAATTTCTCTTTCTTTTTTTTCAGATTTTGTCTTTTGTGGGCTCTTTATTTACTCCCTGTGTGGCTCTGTTGGAGTTTAGTCTATGTGATTTAGGAAGAATCCTGATTTGTGATGGCAGCTTCTCAGTATTTGCAAGGTAAAACCCAGGTTAGGGCCAAATATTACAACGAGTAACACTATATGAATCAGCCTTTTTACTCTGTCTTTTTCTCTCTCTCATATATTACAAAACAGTCTATGTAAGAGCTTTGTAACAGAAAGCATCTTCACAATATGGCACATTTACAGTTCGTGTTCCTCAGGAAATGTTGTAAACAACACTGTAAATTTGAATCAAGTGCTGTACAATGATTTGAATCGTTATTGTGGCATCAACACTGGGGTTTTTCCTGTGGAATTAATTTATGGTGCTACTTCTACCTCAGGCAGTAGCAATAAATGCTAATTCTTTACCAGAATAAATAAGGATAAAATGATAATATAGAATGTTTTCACTCTTTTCCAACCACCAACTCAGCTTGCGAGCCAAAACATCACCATGTCAGCTTGTTAAAATGTTGTAGGCACATTGCTCTCTCAGACTCTGGTCAGCTTACCACAGGAATAGGATACATGAATGGAGTCTGTTTTTCGGCTGGCTGTGAGCCTGCATCTCCCTCTGACTCTTACATTTCCATATTAACTTGGACTGTTAGAGCCACTCCTGCCATCATCTGTTTTTTTCACGAGTCAGCGATATCCTGGTACTGAAAGTTTACAGGACTAGTCATCGGCAATGGTGGAAAATCCTGCTTCCCTTGACTTCCAGCACTACCACCGCCTCCTTTTTCCTTCTTCTCTTCTCAGTTCTCCTCCGCTGCCCGAGTCGCCCCTGAATGCGGAGTTCGTGGAGAAAAAGGCCATCCACCCCAAAAAGAAAGGTCAGCATCCTTGCACTCATATGAACATTTGCTTCTCCTTTATTTTATGTTCATACTCATAAAATTGAAAGAGAGCTACTACTGTTTGATGACTCTGGATTTCCAGAGAATGACCCACTTTACAGCTCGCTTCATATCTGGTATGTCGGCTGTTTGGCCTGGCAATTTTATGAAACTTTATTTAGAGTTTAAAGTTACATTAAATTAGATTCCTTTCCGTTTTCATTTTCTACTTCTAACTATGCATAATCACTGGGGAATAATATATTCATTCAGGACGAGAGCGAGCATATTTGTGGTTATACTGTTTATTATTAGAATTTGGCAGGTTCTAGAGCAGACCTACAGCACGGAGAGCTGCGGTTTACATGCCGCTCTCTCCACCGGCTAGCCCCGAGAAGGCTAATGTTAGCCAGACCTCTCCCAGCTGGAGCTGTGGACGCTGCCAGTGTCAAACGGCGTAGGAGACTTTTCAGGAGGGAGTCTAAAAGTGCTGCGTGACTGCAGCGTCAGCCCAAAAGCTACAGAATTTCATGGGCTAGTGAAAACCCACCATGTTCCCTTCTAAGCATCTATGCATTCGGAAGGATGTCTGCAGGATCTCTGAAACTGACATATAGAATTGTAAGTGCATATTAGATAGTGGTTGTCACAGAGAATTGCCTCATAAGAATGTCAGGTAGAATGTTTTGGCATGTAGATGTGATCGTGTGTAGAGTAGCCTTTAACGTGGACTGGAATAAAGTTATATAATGCCTCTATCTCCTTCTTCAACAGTCCAAATTTAAAGCGTGTTGTGTCGTTGTTCAGTAAATATAAATCTTATCTAAGATATAATACATATTTTTTATGCATTTCCCCAGTGTGCTTCTACACATTTTTAAGTGATAACATGATTTATATCATCTTGCTCTGTGAGTTCTTCCTCTGCCAGACTCTTGGGTTTCCTCCATATTAATAATTCTTCTTACTTTTCATTTACAGCTCCTCTGACACTGTTTTATCTACACCCCAATCCTGTTGTCCAACTGCATGCTCCACTTTTTCCTCAGTAAGATGATAAATCATAGGACAGACCCTCTAGACATGCTAGATATTATGGCTATTATCGCCATGGTATATTTTAGGTTTGAATTATTTAATGTTTCTCTTGGCTGTTGCTAAGAATCTAGAAAACTGAGTTGCGACTCCGCGTACTTTTGAAATCGCAAACATACCAACAGCCACGTGGAAACCAGTTCTGAATTTCAGCCCAACAGCATATCTGGGTACGTCTGAAAGTTGTGAATGAGGTAGTCACTGGACCAAGACGTCCCGGTGAGAACAGCAGATTGTGCTCCTCACTGTCCCGAGTGTTTGCACAGGCTGAAATCAGGTTGGTAATGGACGGTTAAATATCACATAACGAGACCACTGCTGTAAAAAACAAACCCTGCTGGGATTTTACACAAAAAGGGCCCGATGTGGACATTTGACTGAACAATTTCAATTAGGTTCAAATAGCTTTTGGTCTCATGTCAGCATACACTATCAGACTAACTGCCCCATAAACTTGAACTGCCATTATTGAGCAGCAGGGGTTTGTGCCACCAAGAAGTGGGTTTCTTTCTCTTTTTTTTCCCTTTGTCTTTATGGTAAATACCTTTTCTCTGCATATAATCTGCTTTTGCTCAAAAACCTGCATGTCTTATAGTGGAGAAGAGGAAAATTTCAACAATTACTTTCAAGCCTTTTATGAAGCCATTTATGTAAAAGGAGGTATCTGTTGTCAACCGCAAAGCAACAATGTCAGAGGTAATTCAGGTGTTATTATGGGGGTTTAATCTGATGATCGGGGTGATTTTCATTCAAAATCCAAGGAAAATGTGACTGAGCAGTTTGCACACGAGGATGAAACACAGCTGGAAACTAAAGAGGATTGAAAACTGGCCCAGATGTGCTTGCCTTCGGTGACAGTCGCTTTATTGGGACCAGCGATAAATCAGGATGGAACTGAGCCACTGTGTCAGATTTCTTTCTAGTGATTGACCAAAAACTCCAGTAGTTTAGCTTTCAAATTCAATTCATTTTGGATTACTTGAGGTGAAACGGAGATTAAGATGTAAACACAATATATAAATACCTCCTAATCATGATTTAATCCTAAATTGCCACTCAGGGATCATATCCCTTCTCTTACTTTTTATGGACACGACAGAAGTATTTTTATTTAATTTTTTTTGAGAACTTCACATATTTTAATGATCATGGAAAAAGTGAGCTCAGTGAAACATAGCGAGGCGCTGACAGTGCAACCATCCCACAGTTTGTGGCTGATGACCTTAGAAATCACAGCTCGGAGTGGTTAACCAATAACATTCACTCGTTCTGTCCCGGTATGGTATAACTGCAGTGTAATAAGCAATTACATCCCAAGAATGATATTGTCATCTCTGAACAATGACTTCTGTTGTCAGTCTGACAGACCGCTCTGTCTGTTTCACAAAGCAGGTATAATGGACCAGCCTCTGGTGTTCCACCCCAAAGTCAAATCATCAGGATATAACACAGCCCCAAGGTAAGAGGTAAAGTTTACTGTACAGAATATCAGTGGAAATTAAAAGTATTTTCATATTTTTATAGATTTTTTGTTGCAATTATTTTAATACTCCAACCAGACTTTACAGCGATCGAACTAGTTTACAGGTTGGTCTTATTCTTCTGTTTTTGATTTTCAGAAGGACCTTGTTTGTACCTAAAACAAATAATGAGAGGAAGTCTTCCTCTAAAAAGGCCAACAGAAATGAGTGAGTCCCATAACTTGAGACTTTAAAAAAAGTTATAAGTACTAAATTTCGTCTTTTTTTTTTTTTTTTTTTCATTTTAAGAGATTTACACTGCGGGGATCCGGCAGACACAGCAGCACCCACCGTTCCACATGTTGACATCAGCACTGGCAACAAACCAATCTGCTGCTTTCAGTATTCAGGTGGGATCCTTTTGCCTCTGCAACACTGACCATAAAATGTGCAGTAATGTGCACTATATAACTAAAGAGCCAGCAAATTTGGTTTCTAGTGAAAAGTGAAGAGGGTCTATTTCATAAATACAGACTGGAGCGAGTGTAAACGTCTTTACCACATCTTTTTTCACGCTACGGAGGTCTGTTGCCCAGCATATGTCAAAGCAAATAGACCTGTATGTGTGAGGACTGGCAAGAAATATACAGTAATAGCCAGTCTTCTGTTTCAGTCAAAGATTAACTTTAACACCACTGTGTCTCCCAGGTGATGGAAAACAAATCCTATGTGGTCTCGGAGACAGCTCGGTGCTGTTGTACAGGTGCTCTCTTGCTGGCAGCCCGACGGTCTACGCAGGTGCATAAAAGTTTACTCGAATAATGATTCTCTTTCATTTTTCTCTTTATAATACCGCAATGAAACTATCTAAGATGTGACTGCCTCATAGTTAACTGCAACATCAAGTCTGCCCTCGCAGTTAAAAAGTGCACTATTGTCCACATAATTACTAACCTGATGGTTTAACAGACTTGGTATGTTTTAAAATGACTTTTCTTTTTTTTTTTTTAATAGAAGCCCATTAAGGCTTAATAAGCTTCTCACAGAGTTAAAATTGTTTAATTCACTCTGCCAATTTTTGCAAGAAGGACCAACGGAGGTTAGTACTAAAAAGGTCATCTCCCATGTGGATTAGGTTTTACTATTTGGATTATTCTGCTGAAAACACTTGGAAATTGGTCCGCTGGCCTGAGATGAAACATTGCATGAAAATCCAAACACTCCGTTGATCAGCTTTCACGTTCAGATGTCTGGATTTGGAGCTCTGTAATAGCCGGAAAGTGTGGTTCGATGGAATTCTAAAGAACGTGGCACGTGCTGTAAAACGATGAGTATTAATACATTTAAATTTAAAAGAAAAAAAGAATGGCTCAAGAGTATTTCAACAGCTATATGGTCAGTTTTGAATATTTACCATATTAAAATACTATATTTCTGCTTCAAGCGTCATCTTTAGATTTGGCACTTGTCGCAGAGTAGGACTATAATGTCCACCAGGGGGCAGGAGAGCTAAGAGCACAGACTCAAAGGTGACCCATAGGTCACTGAGAGCCTTATCCGTGCCTCGCTCTGCCTGACTCACTGAATAGCCCCATAAAATTTAAATTCTATTCACCCCAAATAATTCCAGATAGATTACAAATGTCTCTTTATTTGCAGGACATGACAAACCGGTGAGTAGTGTGAGCTGGAGCCTGGACAGACACCGGTGGTTGAGTGCATCAGAGGACAGGTCTCTCCGAATCTGGGCCAGCAGCAGGGCTGAGCCTGCCATTATCATGGTAAATGTCCATTTCGGTGCGGTAAATGTCCACGATAAGTGTCCCCTTCAGTGTGGACCGACAGTGCCACATATCTGGCGTAAACCTTCATCAGACCTCGCCTCACATATGAGTCCGTCTGAGTCCCGACCATAAACAAAACAGTCAAATGCAGATCAGCCACAGTGACCTCATATTGTAACAATTTCCTCCTCAAAGCGTCGAGTCTCAAACTATGTCAGAAGACAAACCAAGCCACAGACACATGCTGCATACATTTTGCCTGCTGTCTACAAAGATGACTGGGTCTTGTCCTTAATTGTAGTCTTGTTAAATGGGAAGCCACACTTAAATAACAGCTGCGGTTGCTTCTGTATCCACAGTGGTTTGCCACACAGTTTCATTTTTTCTTAAGAACATGTTTTTAAAGTAAAATTCTAAAGAAAAAAAATCTATATTGTCTACTAAAGGCTGTAATGTAGGTAAGGGGATTAAATTTAGTTTACCATTAAAAGTATATCTGGACATCTGCAACTGTGATTATAGAGTTTCTGTACCTCACCGGGTGTCACGTTTAATGGGAACAGTGGGAAGTGGGTCAGTATACCACTGCCATGTCCTCCCATAACCGATGCCAGCATCCCTGGCTCCATTTAGCGATACCCTTTTAAAATCGGCCTGTAAGCATGAGCTGCATAATGTCCTTAAGGGACAGGCTGGAAAATATATTCCCAAGGAAAATAGACCATCAGGCCAAAATAAATCCTTCTCTTTCAAACTTTAAAAAGATTAGGATATTAATTAGATTAGTATTATTATAACATAAAACATTGTTCTATTAAGGAACCTTTAAACAGATGGGAAACACCCCAAACATTTTCTTGTGTAGGGTGGCCCAATTATTGTGTTTAACCTGATTTGACTTTTGCTTTTTCTCCTTCAGGACAACAGCAACTTCTCCAATCCCATTAGATGTGCTCAGTTTTATTACCTTGACAAATTTTTGCTACTGGCGTCGGGACCGTCTCTGTACTTGTACCTGTATAAGCTCGACACGTCACCCGATGACATCAAAAGGTAAATGCAAATGATGATCAGTTCCCCATGCATTAGTGCGTTAGTCTTTCTGATATTAATGGTGCGTTATATTTTCCTCTTAGATATAAGAAACGGAGTATTGTCAAATTGGCAGGATGCTTTGAAAGCACATCTGCAACAAACATCACCGCCTTGTCTTCCATCAATGATTTCTTCTCCCGTATCCTTTTTTTTGCTGTTATTGCTGGCCCTGACACAGGAATATTAGAGTTTGGAGTGCAGAGATGTCATTGAGGGCAAAGTGAACCTTAAGTAGTTTTGCTTGGAGAATCTCATTGGACCACTTACAAGCCAACCACAGCGATCAGCCAGGGCTTCATGAAGCCTTTACATGCTGCCTGAAAGGCTTCCATCGCTGACTTAACCTGTAAATCCGTCAGATGTCTTTAATGGGTCAAGAATGTCTGCATTACAACACCTTGTTAGGGTTTACAGTGTATATACTTTATAATAAATCTACTAGACGGGACTTTGAAATATGTAGACCTGCAGAAGGAGGGATTTTTTTTTTTTTTACTTTTTATTTTGTTACCTCTGAGCTTGGGATTGGCCTGTTGTGCATATACAATAATTACCTTTCGGAATAGAAAGGCACTCAGTAGCTCAGCCAAGACTGAACAGCCTTCTAAACTGAAATACTTGCATCCAACTTTTTATCTTGGTATGCACCAGAGATCTTTTCCTGCTAACAGTCAAATGGTCCAACAAAAACTGTATTACAGCAACAATCTCCTTATCTTGGTGTTGTAGTGGGGGGTTGCATTCAAGTTCGTTTTATTCGCCTTGTAGAATTCAGTATTTAATACAGAGTTCATTCAGGGACACTACATAGAAGCAGATCGTCTGTCACTCTGAATGTAAACTTGCATAATTCAAAACACATTGTGGGTATGGCCTCTTAGTATGAGCTCAAATTGCCTGAACAGAAAGGATTTCATGAAGATGAATTGTTAAAAATAGAATTCATTGGCATTGTTTAGGAGTAGTTAGACCATGCAGCTTCAAACTGTGGTTGGTGAGCATAAAAGACTGCGTCATGAAAACCTAAGCCACTGGAAACTGCATGGAAGCAAACTAATGGATCCACATGTCTGCTCAACTCAGCAAGAGATTTTTTGGCTAACGTTAGAAGAAATGTGAAAATGGATACTGAAGTTATTGGAGACATATATCTCTATTTAAAAATAACAAATGAGTGCCCTAACTTTTTTTTTTTTTTCTAAATGCGGCTCAGACATAGTCCTGATGTCTGGTTCGGATCGCTCCATTCAGGTATTTGACACGAATAAAGGTACAGTCGCTGCAGTGCTGCCTGACGCCCACAGCAGAGCCATCCACTGCATTTCCCAGAATAAAGTAAGGTCAACATTATCAATGTCACTGTTGCAATTAAAAGTATGTTATCAAGCCTTGGATTTCATATAACGAAGGGGGCGTTTCCAAAGCACATATAAATTGTGTACTTCATGTGTAGATCTGCCTCACAGAGATTTTCCCCTTCTATTTTTAGCTTGATTGCAATTTACGTAAAATTCCGATGCCTGTGCATTCAGTGTTACTCATCCAGTGAGTGATTTGCCTGATTTGGCAGCATTTGGTTGCATGGGACCCATTTCCACCTATTTGGCAGATGTTGTGATCTTACATAAGCTATCGAAGGCTTGCGTAAGTTACATAAGAGGGGAAAAAGTGCGACTTTGTGGTGTGAAGGAAGACATTTGTGGTTAAGAGAAACTGTCGCTCTTATCCAAAAAGACATGCCATCATCAGCAACATTTATCTTTTTAAGGGTTTGGATAGAAATCTCATCTGAATCAGGATTAAGACTGCTGTAGGAGATATCAGGAGATTCCACATTGGATTGTAGCCTCGACAAAATGTGTTCCATGATGCATTTTGGGTTTATGTGGTCTTATTCCCACTTTACTGTTTTGGATCATTGCAACTCCAAAATGCACAAGCAGAGAGCTTAAGCCTTTACCCAGGTTTATTATAGTCCTATAAAGAATGTAATGAATCACCATTTAACATAAAAATATGGATTAATTTAAGTGGTATTGGATGGCATTTTACAGAGAATAATTGTGGGTTTTTTCGGGGTTTTTTTTAAATTTTATATATATATAGCAGCTGGCTGTCTTATTATTTTTTTAATCATAGTACCCACTGACCCTAAAATATTAACCATAATGCTTCTGCTCAGTGACCTGTGCATACTTGACTCAGACCAGCCTGGATTAGCTGGGCACACTGCAGCTCCTGATGTGGATTAGAGGCATTTACCCATTCAGCTGTGATGCAACTTCTCCACACAGAGAGGCTATCCTCCTTCAAAACAGCGTTTTCTATTCATTCTTTGTCACGCGAGCACTCCATACATTGTGCGAGAGACCGCGTCGTGTTGTTTCAGCTTGACTGTTACGTCAGTGCGGCGGCGTCCACCTGCGTGGCCAGAGGCCTTTAGGTGCCTGTAGGTTTAATACCTGCGGATCAGAGGGTTCGTCCCCTGCCTGGAGACTGCACACTTATCAATCTTCTCTCCCCTGCTGCAGTGTCCTTGCCATGTAGACACTCCTGCAGGAAATGCAACTTTCCATCATCTCTTGAGCAATCCTCACCTGGAACTCATCAGGGCAGAGGACTTCTCGGAAAATTAAACTGAAAATGCCTTCTCTGACTCCCGTTCTGACACTCTTCATGGAAATCCAAACATAAAAGACCCCCACTGCCACTCTTTCTCCTCCTCTCCTCTGCTTGATATGAGAAGCATATCCTACCATAAAGTAGCTGTATATATGCATTGGAAAATCTATTTATTGAGCTAAAGCCAATCTCCTCGTGGTGCATAAAAGATGGAAAGAAGAAAAATGACAGCAATTCCCGTCTTTTTGATCCCTCGTGGGCTTTGCTTGTCTTCAATGTCATTTTAATGTGAAGTTCCAGGTACAATACAACCTGGAATAATAATAATAATAACATTTCATAAAACAGGATGTGGAGGAATAAAAAAACTGTTCCAGTGCTGAACACTGGAAGAGGAGATGATTTACAGCCTCTTTCAGTGAAGCATGTGCTGACTAGTCACTTTTATTTTCTCTGCATATTTCACAGGGCTCCATGTTCAGCACACAAGCACCGGATTCATGCAACCTCTTCCTCAGCAGTGCAGTCACAGATGGTGTGAAGATTTGGGATCTCCGCACACTCAGGTTGTATGACTATAATGCAAAAATCAGATCGGTCACCGTGTTCATTGTAACTCAACCTTCTTGTGCTGATTCTTGTTCCTTGAGATGCAGCAGTGTGATTAAAGAGCTCTACATTGTGCCTGTTCCATTACAAGCATAATCCCCTATTTCCATGCTTCCATTTTTCCCTGTTAGTTGACTAGCAAACACATCTGTTTGTCCATATGCATGTTTAGGAGCGATCACATTGCTGTAAAAAAGGCACCATTATTCGAGCAATAAGCATCCTAGGCTTTTGGGCATCAGCAGTATTTCCCTATTGAACAATTTAGTAAGTTCAAATACTTTCCTTTTTATGCCAATGCATACAGGACTGGGAAGTCCTAATCAACTATCAGTGAGTAGTCCTGTCAGCATGTCTGGCGAGTGAAACTTAAATAAATTCAAGCTGCCGAGTATTAATGTGGAAGTACGTGTATCTTTAATGCTTTCCTCACTCGTGATACGCAAATGCGAACATCTGCGTCCCATCCACTCTTAAACGCATTGTCATTTTTTTTAACGACCCGATCTGCAGGCTGTGATTTGTCTATCGCACAGGGATGTGCAGCTGCGCTCCCCCGCAGCTTAAAAGCCTGTGTGCGCCTTTGTTTATGTGCAATTAACTGGGTTTAATCGTCAGGCCAAGAATTGGGAGAATCCTCTCCCTTCAAATCCACAGATTAGCACATGCTACTCTGCAAATAGCAAAGTGCACTACGGATAAACTTGTTCTTTTTTTTTTTAAGGAAATGAAAGAGGTCTGTCTGAATGGCTTCGTTTATTTTCAACACACAAACGAGAAAAAGACTGAGGACAGCTTGTTTGCAGTTTGCAGACAGAGATGGACACATCCTACATGTATTGGCCCCTAATCTTTGATCTCATGGTGACTCAGTCCAGCCACACAGCTGCTTTATGGGGTTACCTGAAGGCAAAGAAGTGTTAAAGTGCATTAAATGAGTACCCATCTTTTTTAATGGCGCGCTATCCCAAGGACTGCAAGATTATCTAATATCCGATTCCCTCAGCATCTTTCTGTTGCACAAACATTCCACATTTAATGAGTAACTCGGCAATCCAACCTCCGAGTACAAAACTGTGAGGCTGTTAGTAGCAGATATCCATTTAAGGCAGATAATTCAACGGGGCTTCTGTTGGGTTCCAGAAGTTTCTTTTGGCTCGGTGTTAGTGAGTCTTCATTCTTTAATGTCTGACTCTGCTCTGTAGTTTTATTTGTCATCCTTATCGCTGTCTGATAAATATTGTAATGTATTAAATATATTTAGCTTCTAGGCCAACTGCTGGTTGTCTCTCAGCAGAAGAAAGCCCTCTGAGGTGAAAGCTGTTCATAGATCTTTATAGGTTCATTCCAGTAAACTTGAGTGTGTTTTCTGGGTGCCAGTACAAACTCCACAAAGATTTGCCAGTGTTTAAAGCATGTCCATGCTTTTATTCTTTGTGTATGTGCCTTTCAGCTGACTCACTGGAAGTCATAACTCAGCTCTAAACTGTATCTCTGTCAGTTTCTAAAGCCTTCTGTGGACAATGTGTAGCATGAGTGAATACATCCAGGTGGCTCCCACATGCCCACACAGCTGTCAGATCTATATATCTGCTCGTTACTGTAGTTAGATCTTTTGATCGTAGACGTTTTCCCTTTATTCAGCACCTCACAACAAGGGGAACAAAGAAGTTTTATGACTGCTGGAGAAAAGAAAAAGAAAGAAAACTGGCATTAATTGACATCAGCTTGCTGAAATAGCAAGAATTTCCTTGCTTGATGAATATAACTACCAAAATGCTTTCAATCGCAAGACTTTCTGTTTTGTTTGTCAGTGGCTATTTTTGGTCTTTTTATAGGTTAGAGTGTTTATTTTTCACAGCAGCGTTTAATAGAAATCAGACCTCAACTGATTCTATAAATAAAGAGTACAGAGGGGAAATCTGTCTTCGGCGGAGCAAGAGTTCGTTCGAGGAAATCACATCATCTGATTGAGATTAGCACAGACCCAAATATACATCATCTGTAATTATTTTTAATTATGTTAAATAGTGCAAGAAAAATACAAGCTTTCCCCTGATTTGACACAGTTAGACGAAGCAAAATGCAAATAAAAAGCTCTGATTAAACTCCCGATCACTTCGATGATTGACGCAGGATACACAGATGGATCTCATAACTGCATACACTCCCACTTATACCCTCCGGTCTGTATTAGTCATCAAGCGAATGCTGGCTAGGGTCTGCACAGACAACACTGAGAAAATATGTGTGGGAGATTTGGCCTTCCATCTCCTCTCTGCTCAGTCAAAACATTAGCTCTCCATGATGACCTAGAAAAGCAGCTAAGTGTTTATTCTAACTTGTTAAACTGCTTCTTACTAGTGTGTTGGTGACAGGCTGCAGAGCCGAGCATCCAAATGTAGAGCGGATGATTTAAAAACTCATCCATCTTGTTGCGTACTCAATTGCACGAAGGTCGTGAAAAGGTTTCACAATATAGTTCAAATTTTGTACACGTATCAATACAAACGAGGACTAAAAGACTACCCCCCTCCCTTATTCTTTATCACTAGGCTGTAGTAGATGCCTGGATTTCAAAAAGTTAAAGCAAGATGTCTCTGAGAAAGGTATGATAAGAATTCAATTTTATAGTTTGTCTGTTTTTGCTTGGTCATGTTTTACTTTTGCTCCTTGGCATATCATGTTTCTTTATGGCTAAAAGAATATGACCTGCTTTCAGTCCAACCTAATGGCATTAGCATGCGAATGTCAAAGACACGTTCCCCCTCTCCTGTTCACAAACACTTCTTCGCCAATACGTTAGTCACTAAGGAGCCACTGGGCCAGCTAGCCGTTAGTGGCATTGTAAAGACATTACATGCTGCCGAAAACCAAAACAAACAAGGCAGAAGTTGCACAAGGGGCCATTCATTTCATGCTACCATTTCTGTTCTCTGTTTTGCTTGGGTCTTACTCAGTTCTGGAACTCTGTTCCCTCGTTTATTTCTGGAAGCTTGGATCAATCCACCAGTAGACATATTAGTGATGAATTCAACAACAACAAAAAAAAGACAATTTTTTAAAAATACTTTAAGATGTCTGTATATCACTACTCCAAAAATGTCTTTTTTTGGTAAGAGAAACCCCTCCAATATTCTGGGATGAACTCTAACATTGTACTGTTAGTATACATAGACAGAATGTCTTTTAATAGGACCCATTGAAACAAAGACACATATAGAGAGATTAGTAGACAGCAGCCAAGCATTAACCAAGTACTGGTACCACTGGTTTTACCTATGCATCTCTCCTTCAGGTGCACACGACGGTATGAAAACCATGTAAATCGCTGCCACCCGTGCTCAGCAGCCATCTCACCATGTGGTCGCTTCATTGCCACAGGCTCTGAGGATAACTGCGTAAGTAGCATGATTTTCTCCCATACACTCTTTTCTGGTTATACTGCTGTCATGTCAGTTCCTGTAATGATTCTGGGGTTTAATTATATCTTTTACAGCTTGTTTAACCTTACACTGGGACATATTTTCTAACACTTTCACCCTCATTAAGGATGAGGAATACCTCCAGCTGACTCCTCATTTCATGCACAGTCAAACGTTTTTCCATATAAGTCATATCTGAAAGTTGAGGAGTTGCTGTATAATTAGATTTCCAGAATGCGTCTTATGCTCATTTTTATGACATTTCCTCCCTTCCCTTTATCTGTCTCTCTTTTCCGCTTGTGTGTGTGTGCATTTCATGACAAGTGGAACACTACGCACATGTTGTTTACCATTCATTTGAGAATTTTTTTTCTCAAACTTCAAGAGCATCACTTTCGGGATGTGATGTTATCAAGGATACCGTGGAAATTAGAAAGAAGCGCGCAGTTGGGAGCTAGACCACATTTCTTTATAACCGCTCTGAGACTTCCAGAAGCCAACCACATTTGTACTTGTCCTAATGTATCAAAACCCATCCTTGCAAAATGGGGGAAGTGGAAAATTCTTAATAGACTCTCTAGATCACTTGCTTTTGTCAAAGTATTCACGATCTACTTCAATAACTTTATGCTGCGGTGAATATTTGGTTTAATTTCCATCTGTCAAAACTAATGGTATTTTATCTTTTTTCTTTTCCTTTTCTCTCCTGGTTAAGATGTGGTTATGGTGATTTATTCTTCATACCAAAACTTTAGTCCCTGCTTGCTACTGTCACCATAAGATAATACATCAGAGGAGTGAGATTTGACCTTTTGTGAAGGAATCATTTTGTTCATTTTAGACACCACTACCATCATGTGCCATGGATGAAACTCTCTACCCACTCACTTGCTTGATGTGTTTTTTTTAAGGAATCATAATATAAAACAGATGCTGGAATCTGATGAGTCATCATCAAGTAACAAACATCCTCACATCTGCTTTATCTGTGGTCATGGCACCGATGCAAACCATCGTCTCGTTATGTTTGGGAAATAAAAAAGTGCCCTGATAATGGAACATACTGACATAGATGCCTCCTAAGAAGCTATTTCAAAGGAGTTTGTATTGACATTTAAGCACTTGGTCACTTAAACATTTCATCTCCAGGGTTAAATGCAGCATGGCACCTCTACATTCTCACCAATGTAGGAGAACTTACTGCTCTTGTTTTCTAGTATAATCTTCCAAATGTATTAGAATTTAGGCCATTTGTTATTATCAGCTGTGATTTATATCATTTTGACTATTTTGGCTGTCAGAGGGGAGAACACCTTTATATCTAGCAATCAAACTACGAGGGAAAAAAAACCCTCCAGGGCAGTTGTGCTTTCACTGTCTCACAGTTGCATGTCAAGATATAAAATGTGATTATATTCACATAATCACGTTGAGCCCTATTATCAGCAGTGAGTCAGTGAATTGTGTTTTCAAGCCACCTGATCGTGTGTCATCTGCATGACTTCATGCTGCCATTTGGTTCCAGGCTTATGTGTACGACATCCGCAGCAGTAGCTACCTCCACAGACTTCAGAACTTCTCTGACACGGTGCTCACTGTGGGCTTTAATCCTGCAACAACACAGGTAAGAAAAAGAGTTATTTTAAAAGTTTGCATATCTGTGTATCTGACAAAAACACTGTAGTATGAAACAAGTGAAGGAAGTGGGCTTACATCAGTTTAAGATGTACACAAAGTCACCATTTCTCCCTTTTAAGATTTTCTTCTCTACTACTTTATTTAAGGTAATTATAACAGTTTATTTGTGTGGGATACTGTGTCAAAAATGTAAATTATCCAAACTTTTCCTTTCATAAACCTACAAAGCCATGCTGTCTTCACCTCCAAACACTGGTCAAAGTACATGTGTTCAGTTATCACAAAGAAATATCCCCCAAGTCCCTATGTACATTTAATTAGGAGTGGTTAACTCTTTATAGTCCATTCATGCACTGGCTGGTGCTCTTCCATGCCATAAACCTGAGCAATTGTCTTTGCCACAAAGACTGTGGCTGCCTGCAGAGTTCCTCCAGACTGTCAAAACATGTATACTGGGCTGTTCTTATTTAGTTCTGAGGCTGTTTGTCAGCATTCCAGTATGATGTTGTTGTTTTGATTGTTTTTTTATGTGACTAATAGGTTCTTGTAATCTATTATTTACTATTGTGGATTACCATCATGTTGATTATCTTGATTCCATCTTCTGAGCACCAAACTACGCCAGCTGAAGTGTTGATTGTTTGGGATATAAAAAAAAAAGTGTTGCAATGATCGTTTCCTTTGTCTCTATGATTGATTCTAAAATATATGAAATTTTTTTTCTCCACCTACCTGAAACCATAAGACATTTCACAGTAAAAGCAGAAAAGATTCTAACACAGGACAAAACCATTGCATTAAGTTGCAGGAAGACTAATGCAACATTCTGGTTACATTACTCCAAAAACAAGTTGATTAGACAGCCTTCAAAATAATCAGTTGCATCCACCCAACATCTCGTCAAACTTAATGCTGACTGTGTTTTGGACATAAGTTTTAAATCTGCATGTATGTCTGTAAAAATGGATTCAGTTCACAGTGATATATATGTTCAGTTTCCAAGTGACTAAAATGAAAGTCTGATCCATAGCCGTTGATTAGTTTACCTATAACCTGCAGAGGTTGAAGACACAATTCATCAGTCATTTGGGTTCTTGACAATGTAGACACACAGTTAAAGTCTAAATTAAATAAAGGCAGTTGGAACGATTGCTTTCACTAGTGATGTCAGGTGATTAATACAGATTAATTTATGAAATTGCAACTGCTTATTATTCAGCGGTTCAATTTTGACATGTGAAAAATGATTCCCACATGGTAATATACTTGTAGGTTTTCAGAAATATTCTTATTCTGTATCTGCTCCTAATCAAAATTGTTTCTTCTGGTTTCATATCAACTGCCATCATTTTGTTTTTCATTTCTCACTGGCTATCACCTGTCTCTGTTCTCAATTTGTGTCACTGGTCTGACTCATTTGATTCGAAAAGAAGCTGCCAGGATTTGAACAAGATGGAGTCATAATCCCCAGAGGGGAAAAAAGAAAGTAGGACTCCAGAGGGTGCTATACTCAGGGTGCTCTCTTTCATCAAGAGTTACGAAGTTACCGTAGCATCTCTTGGGATGATTGAGCGAATCGGAATCATTTAATGCTTTACTTGATTCTGTAGTACATCACATTCTAATTTAAAGGTCAATTGCATAGGAAATGAACACGTCTCTCTACAATAAACACTAAATCTGCAGTTTATTGAATCAAAGAAACAATTCTACAATGTCTGCTCTGCTGATTATCCAGCAGTTGTCTGAATGCAATTAGCACACAGCTGGACGTGGTCTGTTTGATTCACTGCAGACAGAGTTGTTTTTGATCAACTGTGGCCTCTTTAGTCTGTCTTAGGATCTGTTAAAGGCAGCACCACCCCTGGAGGTTAAGCAAAACAATCTCGCTGTGATCTGCTGGCAACTAGTCGTCTCAGGTGCTGAGAGCTGACTCGGAGATGCCTACATGTCAGCTTATAGTAAAATGTTATTCCATCTGCACCTCACTTTGTGACAAGAAATCACAAAAACGACCCAATTACCTTAAGGACTGAGGTAATATTTGTTTTATAACATAAGTAAACAGAATGAGAATGACATTCCTCACAATTGTATAAATTGAAGTCAGTTTCTTTCTTTATAAGCAGCAGCATCTTTGTCCTCAATTTTAATATTATCATTCTTTTAAGTGGATCAATTCTCTCATGTATGAATGATACATTAAACGACATTTTTAGAAATGTGTTAAAAAGATGAAATGTATAAAATAACAGGTTGATAAACTCTCTATTTTTAACCTCGGTTCCTCTGTTTCTTCTGCTCCTCTGCGTTTTTCATCTTGCCATTTCTTCTGAAGTTCCGCTTCTAGTGATTTTTCATCTTTCTTTTCAGTCATCGCTCTTTTGTGTGAGTCCAGCTCCTTTCCCTCTTCTTCAACTATTCCTATTTGCTTTCTTCTTTTCCTGCAAGTGACACTGTCAAGGGTTCCACAACTCATTCTTTGGTTTCTACATCGCTCTCCGTTTTTTTTCCATTTTTTTTCTCCTTTCTGATTCCTCACACATCCAGAG
Source organism: Lagocephalus sceleratus (assembly GCA_911728415.1). Taxonomy (NCBI): domain Eukaryota; kingdom Metazoa; phylum Chordata; class Actinopteri; order Tetraodontiformes; family Tetraodontidae; genus Lagocephalus; species Lagocephalus sceleratus. The sequence goes on from CAJVRN010000040.1 coordinate 3,697,231, forward strand.
CTTCAGCTTCTACCCAGAGGTCTCTCAGTTGTGTGTTGTATTTCATTTTGTTCTTCTTCTTTCTGTTGTACTTGGAAAGGTTCTGGCACTTGGAATACCTCCCAGCAGTACCATGTTGTCCAGAGTGTGAATATCTGGGATAGTGTCACTCCGATGGCTCCGAGATCAGAGCAGTGTTAAAGGATGGTCTCACAGAAACAGCTGCAACCATGGCGAGAAATCATGACCTTCTACAGCCTGACAGATTTATTTTACACATTGTCTTTGATAATGATTTGGTTAACCCACTCCGCATACAGCACAGAGTGTAAGCTTTTGCATAGAGCCGACCGACCGCCATAAATCTACCACAGGCCTGGAGAGGAGAAGGAAAAAGGCTGTACCTCAGTGAGTCTTCTCCTCTGGAGGACTCTGCAGGCGTTACAACACGCTTGATCCAAGTCCAACCAAAAACCCACCCCAGCACTCGTGTATATTTTTGGTGTCATGCTGGCCTCTAACTGCCTGGAAGGCTGTCTTTGTCTTAACAGCCTGCTCACACTCCACACACGTCCCAACAGACCTCCAGGTGAACTGTTTAGATTTTGGTTGTCAACACTCTTTTTTTCTTCCCATTATTCAACAGCGTATCTCAGGGAGAGGAGGGAGCTGAATGGCTGACACTAGGTTCAGTGTAAAGTGTTCTCTGCTGTGCTGTGAGCAATCATCTTCTCGGATTTGTGGCTTCTCCAGCAGTTTTGTTTCCTCTTAGCAAACAAAGACAGCTTAGAAGTATGTGCGTACCCTGTAGGCCCGTGCTGTAAATCCGAGTGTGTGCATCTCTGCATTTAGCCAGATGTGCCTGTCCAAGGTTCTATAAATGACAGCCTATATATCTGTAGATGGCAGGAGACAGGGAAAGGCACAGTAATACTAAGAGCATCTTACCTCAGCAACTGGAATATTATTTAAAATAATAATCCTATTTAAATTTAAGCCCCAGTTTCAATTGACCCCTTTGTCCTGTTGCCACTAAACACATGGAAAAGGTTCTTCCATTGCTGTAGTACAAATGGGCACATTGTCATTCAAATTAAATTAATGAATCCAACGATACTATGTTTAATTGATGTTTAGGAATTCAACTTGCTGTTTAGAGCCTTGCATTGAAGTTGACTTTGAGTCTGCAAGTGCATAAAAAGCAAATGAGGATAAAACGTTCTCCATGGAATCGTAGAAGTCACAACCAATCATATTACCATGAGAGTTTGTGTGCTTGTAAACTCATCAAAGCATCCCTTGTGGCCATCTGCTCCTTTTTTCCATCTATCTTGTAGATCTTCCTTCCTCTCTTTGTACGTACGGAGCAGAAAATGCTGGAATATTTACATTTTTCTCTGTCTCCGCTCTAAGAATGCAAGTGATAAATTATATCTTCTGGGGGTTGAAACACATTGCTCCTCATATCTTCAAAGTTTCAGCCATTGTTCCTGCAGATTTGTTCTGACAGACAGTTGGTGTATTCCAGAGCTCCAGTATTTGAAAGAATTTGACCTTGAAAACTGACAGCACATATTTTACCGGCCTTCCTTTGAACTCTTGATTTGTGTCAATTTCCGAGGTAACGAATTCTGACCTCATACTACAAATTAAAGTCAAAGCTTTAAGAAAATTGAAGAGGACGTTTATATAGAAAAGTCAGATATTTCTGGTGGAAACATTGCGTAAGTCACTAGTGAGTGGACCAATATATCCGATATTGCAAATAGGTTGTCTCTGCTTGAGTTTGAAGGTCACAAAAAAGATGAACTCTGTCAGATTATGAACTATGCTGCATAAGAAATGACAGTTTTTGTGAGCAGCTCCATCAGATGGAAGAGCTCAGTGTAACACAGAAGCTTTATCTTATTCCCTTTTGAGGTATGGTTGCTAATGGAGCAGCTCTTTGACCCTCTTGAGTTTTATGTAGCATGTTTTACACCTCGGAGGCTGAACCGAGACAGCTTTACAGTTATTGACTGAGCAAGAACAATGTCATAGTGCCGACCTTTCCATCGTAGAACCCTTTAACCCTTCACCTAAAACTTTCAAAAAACCCTAATGAAAGCACACAGAAGCACATTTACGAAAAGTTGAGAACAAGATTTGAAGGTCCACAACATTCAAACCACTCTCGCAGCCTGGTTAAATAAATTAGTCAGAAAGTTGAAGTGAAACCACACCCATTAGAAGAAAACTTATAATGGCCTATAGTTCAGAATGTTGAGTTTGAACTATTTTATTTGTAATATTCCATTATTTATTTATTTTTTAACAGATAACTTCTATTGCGATCGTTGATCTCATTTACCAGGGAGACCTGGCCAAAACAGCAGCAGCATAAAAAGTTACAGACAAGACAGCATATCAAATAAATTCAAAGTGGCATGAATCCAGCAGCAATGAAAACATTAAAATACCTACAGACAATGACAAATGTTCTACATATGAATTATTTGATCTAGTATATAATGGAACTTCAGTTTATTATAGTAAATAATGACCGGGGTCCTAAAAAGCTAAATGGTGAACGTATCATCTCAGTCTCCTTTCCCTGCTTCAGGCATCTGCTTTCTGGTGATAGATTATTTCTACTTGATGTATGTTTGCTTGCTGTTGTCAAAGAGATTTCTGCTGCACCTACACAAGAACTGACATTGATATTCCACAGGAGATGTTGACATTCATTCAAAGATTCTCCTTTAGTTCGCAGTTTGCTGAGCTTTTGGTTCATGTGGCAGACAAGAGGGCTTCTTGCCCTGAGAAAACACAAAAATAAAAACAAACATCTGTAGGTAAATGAAGCACAATCAGATGAAGACAACATCAACTGGACAACATCCACATCCGCAACAGTAAAACACTTTAATTGATCTTAATAAGAAGAAACTGCTCCAATTAAACAAAGATCCCAATTAACTCTAATAAACAAATGTTATTGTGCCCTATTGGTCATTAATTCTAGGTGTTGTCCCCCAAAGCGAGCCAGCAACATACAATCTGCCAATGGAGAGTGGTTAGCAACCTTGAACACAAACATCCACTTTCAGTTAACAGCACAGAAAGCCGTGCTTTTAATCCAGCTTTTTAAATGAAAATCCCATCAATGGGGTTCTAAAAATTTGTCAACTAGGTTAAAGTCAATGTCAAGGTGAACAGTCAGAAGAGTCAGATAAACCGACACCGGGGTTCAGGGAACTTGGGCAGTGCCTCTTCATCTTTCTGCTGTCATTTTATAGAGCCTTAATATGGGGTCTTCTGGGGACTCCGCCTGGAGCAGCTGCAGATATGAATATGTATTTAAAGTCTCATCTTGTTGATGGTTCCTATTGCTATTGCCTGTGATTGGCTGCCAGAGCACTGAGGTAATGTTTCCTCGCCATCTGCTCGACTGGTTTGCTAGAGATGAGATAATCTTCCCTTCTTGCGCTGCATCCACATGTTGATTAGAGCTCAGGGAAGTGTTTGCACATGCACAATTTTAAATGGGTTTGCAATGTGCGAGAGGTGGCGTTACTCTGTCGAGGTGCGGATGCTCCAAAGATTTGTCACTGGTGAGTCATCATGGTCGGTACCGTCAGGAACCTCGGGTCTACCGGCTAAATTAACATATATAACCCGAGAAGGTTTACACATTAGTGCCGTTATGCAACTAAGGCTTCCAAATCAAAGAGAAGTGGAGGTCATGCGCAGAAATTCCTGGGAAATATCATCCGAGCGCTAATGTGACTTTTTCCACTCCCCCCCCCACTCATTTCTCAGCTGCTGACTGGGACCTTGGATGGAAAACTAAGACTGTTTAAGCCGAGCAGTGGGGCCCTCCTCTCTCACGACGCCTGCTCCGCCGTCCCGTTACAGCTGCATCATTTCAGCTAGTTGCCGCGGAGACAATTTGAGCCTCAATTAAGCGGCATGATGTAAGTTTCTGTTTGATCTGGCACCCAGCATCATTATGGCTGTCACTCCTGGAACGTGTATATTGTTCACTGTCAAAGAGGATCGCCGTTCTGTTGCTCATGACAATAGCATTACACTCTGAAAACATATTTTGCAGTGCAGAGTCAAAGTTGCACAAGCACTGTACAAATATATGCGTGTGTGTGTTACATGAAGGGCTGTGTTAGCGTGTGTTTACCTGTTTGTTTTGTGCGCGTGTGCCTCCTTTCTTTGTCTTTGTGCGTGTGCCTCCCTTCCTTGTCTTCACAGTGAAAATTGGATAATTGGCTGCAGCCCGTGGACTCAGCCACCTACCACCCATGTGACACCCAGCAGCCCAAGGCGCCGGTTTCGACTGGTCCCCTGCTGGCCGACCAGGAGTCAGGAGACACTTCCTGTTTTGGAAGCCCAGGCGAGAGGGTTTGCTTTGGTAGATTAGCTGAGACTGTTAGACTTGGGGACATTGGGAGGGCTGTGTTTGTGGTGCGAGGTTTGCACCGAGGTGAGGCTACACACACAAATAGGTTCTTTTTGTGTAGCGTCCACTCTTTTTTTGTTACTTAGCAAGTTGGTTCCTGATTTTGTTATGTTTCTTTCATTTATTTGGCACAAACCCCCCAGTCTCTCTTTCCCCACTCCCCGCTGTTTTGTTTGATTCTAAATAAAGACTTATTAATATTCTCTGTGCTGGTTTTGACTCTGCTTTATTGACTGTTAAGTGTTGCTGTTCTTTTTACTGTTCGTGTAAAGAGGGCCGTAACAATAACTGAAGGAGTGAAGTCCTTGTACTGGTAATGTATTATTGCCTAAACTAAATATGCTTTTGATAAAGGAAATCAAATCAATTCCCTTGCAGCCTATTCATGAATATCAATAGCACCGTTGAAAATTTACTTTCAATCACATCATTGCGATGTCCAAAATGGGTCTGTCAGTAATTCCCAACGCTTCATTTTACAACCCTGATGATTATGTGTGGATTTTATTTGTTCTGTGTATTGAATAAACATATTTCTACATATGTGCCTGTGAGCTTTACTTGAAATACAGAACCATTACATCAACTGGGTGCAACCGCTTTCACTGCCAGACACACAGATGCTACTACTGTTCCCACACACACACACACACACACACATCCACATGAGTTGAAGCGCGCCCTTCCTTCTCACCACATCTGTTTCAGCTTAATTGCTTAATTCATGTAATTTCAGATACACTCCAGTGAAAAATTAAAGACTTTGGTAGTTTGACACTTACGCTTCCAAAAAGTTTTGTTTGTTATAAATAAATAAAACTAACAGCTTTATCAGTTGACTGACAGAACTTTTTTTTTTTCATCCTTTATCAACAGCCATTCAATCATGCATCTGTTCAGCATAATCTTTTGTGGAAAAGTCTTTTGTTTTTTTTGACAGTGGTTCCTTAGTCACGGGATTCAGTTTTCCTCTTCCCTGTGCAGTAGGAATAAGATGTATTTGACATTCAGGATTGAGCTATAAATCTGACTTGTCTTAACTCCCCTCAGAGTTGGGCGAACCTTCGGGGGTCTTCTGGTGTCTGACGCGTGTAACTCTCACGGCAGGTGTCCGCTCACTGAAATAACCTTCCCCATCGAGCCGCACACTAACCGATGTGCTGGTGAGCGTTCGCATTCCTTCTCTGTGTCATTTTGGGTGCACTCCCCGCGGTGATCTCACCAGTAAAGAATGACGTGTTTATACTTGCAAATAAAAGGATCTCGAGAGTAGCCACACCCGCGCGTTATGACTGATCCAGCGTTTGATCTCGAACAATACGCTGTCATTCACCCTGACAGGGGGAAGACTGCATCCAATCCTTGCAAAGTTCTCCAGCAACATATGAATGCAGTAAATGTGTCACTTTGGAGAGGGGGGGTGGGGGGGATGGGGGGGGAGCAGCATAGAAATCACTTACCTGGCAATTTTTCCACTTCACCAAAAGCTACATTTCAAATGCCGTGTATTCAGGGCCGTGATGTTTCCCATAAATATTCCTGTAAAGCGTTTTTGGTGGGTTGCCGGTGGTTGAGCTCTGAGCGCGTGTCTTTGCCTTCCCGTGTGAGAAAATCCCAAAAAAAAAGAAAAAAAAAAAGGCCTGAGCACACATCACGGGGCACGTGCAGTAATGAACTAATGAACTCCCATAAGCCTGATCCCTACTTGTGTTTTTATGACCTAAGTCAAAGTGAATGGTTTGGGGAACACGGGCCAAAAATGCTGTCAATAACTGTGAGTCTGCTTTCACAGAGATTTATGAATGTTTTCTATTAATTAAAAAGGCAGTGGGTATTAAAATGTGACAGATACATGCCGTGTGACTTCCAAATGCTGTTTAAACGACCTGTACCTGCCAATATCAGCTTATGAGAGAACATTCTGGGGTCAAAAATGGGACAACCATTTGGTATCTCAACATAAATTATTGGATACTATACACCTGTTTTACCTAAGATCCTAGCTTTACTCAAAAGGAGGGGATCTCCACATCAGCCTACGCCATTAGCGAATTCCTTGTTTTTTATGGCCTAATGTATTTCCTCTCCCAAACAATTTTGTGTTTCCCACAATAATTATGCCATTAGTTAGTATCATGCCAGAGAATTAACAGCACATGTAGCTGAGCTCCACATCAGACACTAACACGGATGTCTCGCTCTTCATCTTTCCCTCATCGGTTTTTGATGTTGAAGCTCGGCCCTGCTTGTTAATCTTTTACTGTCGCAATAAACTGACAAAACAAAACAGCCCTGAAATAAATCATGTCATTTTGAGATAACTGAGATCGGGTTTGGCAGATATTATGGGAAAAAAATAATAGTTATAATAAAATTTTCAGAAACTGTTTCTGTAGGACGTTACAGTCTGGACTAGAGTCTAGATCAAAATCCCCCTAGTGGTGCATTTGAGGTTTTTATGCCAGAGGTTATTGACAACCCATGTGACTGTTGCCGTACAATATTGTAAAATATGGTACTCATTGAAGTGAATAAAGGTGTGCGGTACCATTCTCTCATGAGCGTTCAAGGAAATCACCAACATATGTTACTAGTTGTCCTTCCTGGGTGTTTAGGATGGTGATGAAGGTCATTTGGAGATCTCGTGTCATCTTCAAAGGTAGATTATAATAGCTATGTGACTAGAACAATAGCACATTTCATTTAAAGGTGCCTTTCCAAACACCCAAGGTCACCACAAGGTCACTCACAACTGCATGGAGCACCTTCCTTCAGCCCCCGACACTGATGGCGCTTCTCCTTTTGAGGCACATGTGGGCTATCAAGAGTAGGTCATAGGTGGCCATTTGTTGGCTACAGATATGATAGATCCAGGCGGTCAACAACCTTAAACACATCTAAACTCAAACAACTGAAATGTTACCTGAACTGTGAGTTTGGAAAAATGTACAAACCAGGTCCTCTAGCATCATTGTTGCTTTGATACTATTCGCTCCTGTTCTGTTAGTGTACATGTTTGCCTTAAGTGCAAATATTCCAGTTTATTTAAAAGAAATTGAGTTTTACTGCGACCAAAAGTGTGTCATGTCTACATGTGAGAGGAAGGAAGAATGATTAGAAAGGCTTTAAAAAAAAAAAACAAGTACAACAAAAGAAATTGTATGATTTGGCACCTGAAGCAGATTCGTTTTTCCATCTGTTAGAACAATGCCGGATCACTTTCTGAGGCCAGTAGTTTCTGCTCTGCTGCAGCACCTTCTGTACCCAGGGACCCAAGGCTCCTCCTCCTCCACCTCCTCCTCCTCACTGAAGAGATCACCCTGCCCCTCTCTCTCTCTCTCTCTCTCTCTCTCTCTCCCCACACACACACACACACACACAAATCTGTGCATACAGTTTGCTTTCGCTTCGCATCATAATCCCGGCACCTTGTTGCTTTTCATCCCGGGTCCTTCGTTAAAACCGCTGCTTTGTAACATCCAAAGGAGTTCTCAGACCTTCAAAGAAGTCGGCCAGCTCCGATATATGTGCACGATTTCGACTGATGTGTCACCTCTGAGGCAACGCCATACTGTAGCTGCAGCACAATCTGAAATCTGGAAGCTGTTACCAAATGATTGCATCTAAGACATGAAATTGGAATTGTTAAATAGGAGGATGAAAAGATGATTGTTCTTCCATACCCTTCTAAATATAGGTACCTATGAGTCAGGACTTAAAGAACCGCTCATTTCACGTCATGAGGCGTACCATATTTATTTGAAACTCACACTCAGACCTTATATTTTGGAGACGCTTTGCTTGTTTTTCAAAGCTCAAATATAGATCCGGGAACAGGATCTCGCCTACCGGATTCGGCCCCGGCTCGTGCCATTCCGCTTTTCAGCGAGCCAAAAAAGAACTAAGCCAGATTTCCTCTGTTCTTCATTCAACTCAGGACACTGTCTGACCACAAATAAATGCCTGGCAGGCCTGGATTTTTATGCCCTCCGTGACAGTAACGCTGCGCTCTTTTGATCGCCGGTTCCCGATGGCCAGCATAATATCACCCACCAAATATTCACTTGTGTTGAATTTACAAGTCAACACATCCCACCCACAGGCTTTACACGTAAACTTCTGAGACCAGCACAAGTCAAACACGGCTTATCTCATTTTGATGCAATGCCCGACGAGAGCCAAAGTATGCGAGCCGTTTTATACGACAACTGGAAGTCGATGCTCTAACAGCAAACATGCTGTATCCTGGAGACGGGGCTTTCGGGCAGCTTCCGGCTTTTGATTGTTCTGGATGCGAATCCGGACGAGCCCGAGCGGGGATTAAGTGGACATCGAGATTTTTTTTTTTTTTTTTTTTGCCCAGAAAGTCAGGCGGGAAGTCCGGCTGTGCTGAGGTTCGATGATTGATGGCGTTCCCCTCAGCTCGACGGCTCCCCCGGTGACCTCTTGGTGGCCACACGTGCAAGACGTGACGCTCGGAAAAGGATAAAAAGCTTTTGCAAATTGACATCTGAACCTTTAGTCGTGCTCAGAGGACATGCTCCATATGGCCTGCAGAAACAGTCTGCATTGTTATGCTTTTATTAAATATTAATACGCTGACATAAGATTATGAATAATGATAATTAAGCCAGTCTGCCTGAGGTCTTGTCCAGTCCGGAAGTGAAACTAAACCAAGTCAAGCGTTGGCCTTTGGTCACATTAACGCGGACTGAGCCATCACTGACGAAGGTCTAATAAATGAGTGCTTATTTGATTTAAAGTGCGATTTTCGTTTTTCCCAACGGAGCTCACATATTTTAAACCTCGCCAGCTCTTCAAAGCAAGTGTGTAATGAGACAGTGTTGTCCAAAAGAACTCTCTTGGTATTATGCAAGGCTATTTTATAATGGGAGTCACCAGGGCCAGTTTTGTTTTTTTTGTTTTTTTTATGATTCAGCTATTGGCTTGAAATACTCACACAGCTATTTGAAGTAAATCTTAAGCGCCATCTCTAAGCAACCCCTTTCGTTCCGCGACTCCCAAGGCCGTCGTATTTCTCAGGTGGTGTGAAGGTTGCGTGTTACTGTACCTCAGGTGTCCGGTACTTGAAGCGGCCGGTGTGCCAGACTTTCCCTGTGGATCGTGTCAAGTTGTGGCCCTCAGTGATGAAGCAACGACTTGGAAAAGAGAAGTGGAAACTAGACTTGTTTATTAACCTGACATCCATCTCCTCCTTTGTGTCAGGACTCCTCCAGATCTCTGGTATTTGTGTAATCTATAGTTCTCTTTATTTGCCTTCTGCTACAAGCATGGTGCAGACATTGCAGTCGCAATCGGCGATAAAAACACGTGCACAGCTGAACTTTTGAGCAATAACGCAGCCTGTTCTTGGTCCTGGTCACAGTTTGATCTAAACAAGTCTGACATCAGTGTGTTGCTACATAATATTTTTCTCATTTATAATGTGACTTTGTGTGTTACTCTTGAGTTCACTTTCTAACTTGGTTCTGAAACAGCTGTGTGTGTGTGTGTGTGTGTGTGTGTGTGTGTGTGTGCGTGTGTGTGTGATCTTTTTCTTCTACTGCGTGTTTGGTCATTAAGCCACACTCTATAATGATTTCTGCTAAATAAACATATTGAAGTGATTATTACACCGTGGTTGTTTGTTTATTGATGTGTACCTATAATCTTAATAATTATCTTAATATTCAGTAATTAACATCAGACCTTGGATCCCATGCGACCACAAAGGATGATATATTTCCTGCTAGACCGCAACTTTTCACAATGCATTATGGGACACTCTGAGTGCACTAAATAGGGAACAGCAGGGCTCACTTAACACTTCCAAGTTAGTGCACTATGTAGGGAGTGAATTTGGACACAGCCATTTTAATATTTCATTATTTAACACTAATCTAAATGTAAAGTCAATCAATGGCAGAGTAGAAAAGCCCCAGTAGCATCCAAAGGGAATATAAGTGGCAAAGGAGCTGGATGAATTAGTGTGTTGAGAATGTTCTCTTAATTTTCCTTAATCTGAAATTATTTAATTAACTCTCTTTCTCTGTAATACGTACCAAATACTAATTCCGTCAAGTTAGGCATTAAAAGAAAAGTCACCCACAGAGAAACCATCTCAATCTCAACCCCGAAAAACTCTGTTTTTCCTTGAAATGGAATGCACGTTTCCATTTGACGCACACCATCCCCGAGATGAAGCCTATTGGTACGCCGAGGCCTACCCACAGTCAGCAACGCGCTCCAAAATTGAGACAAATCAGCTTTTCTTTTTCCTGAAACAGCGGAGGGGAAGCCCTGGCAGGGGAAAAAAAAAAAAAAAAAGACAGTCTCCAGACGCACTGCCTTCCAGCAAAGTGGAAACATCTTTTATTAGAGGTCACTTTTCTAGCAAACATTGTTAGGATTCTTTCTTTGAGTCACTGATACCTCTTGATTTTGTCTTATTTTGCCTGGAAATTTAAAAAAAAAAAAGAAAAATTGAAAAAGGTCCCTTGTCAAAACTGTTACGAAGACCATTTTTAAAAGGACTCTGAGGTTGGCTGGGTTCTTTTTCATGCAGTTATTTCAGAGAAAGTGATGAAGACAGAGGGTTCTTCATCATCACCCTCATTCTGTCCCTCCAGGCTCTCAGCAGCCTGCTTCCTTTCATGTCTAACCCAGAGAACTCTGCATGGGTGGTGGGGGGGGGGCATCAGGGTGCAGAATCTCCGCATGTGGAGCCAAATGCTCCGCTGGAAGATGATTCATTACGTAACTCTTAACGACCGTCGTCAAGCCGATCGTGGGCGAGGAGTTTTGATTGACAGGCGGGACTCTGCATAAGAGGAAGAGGAGGAGGAGGAGGAGGAGGAGGCGCAACTGCTGCAGCCTCAACTCCTCCGGACGCTGGATGAACTCCGCCAAAGTGGACTTTACTCTCTCATGCGGATACATCTCTCCTCCACTCCAGCGTCGGCGCAGACCCCCGAGTGGCTCTTGTCTCGTTTCTCTTTCATGGTTGGATATTGGGCAGACTTTACTTTTCTTTTCTGGGGAAAAAATTACAGTATTTAAGTAAGTTCCACGTCTTTTTTTTTCTTCTTTTTTTCTTTCATTTGTGTTTGCATGAAAAGATCGTTAATCAGCATTAATTAAGTCGCAGGGCGTCGATGCATTGTCCTCATGCCATATTTTATATTAGTTCAGCAGAATTAACTTTATTTAGACAAGCTGCTTCGACTCTCTACTCAATCACAAACAATGAAATGAAATTACAGCGCATGCTTTTCTTTTTTTTTTCAAGGAAATATGATACTTCGGAGAAGTCTCATCTTGCTTCTCTTATCATTTAATTTCCTGCAAGCTTTGCCAGGAGGTGAGTATATGACTAATTAATAACAGTGGTAATAGCGTTATTATTATTATTATTACTGTGATGATGATGATTATTATTATTATTGCAGCAATGGATGGTCACGTGATTCGAATAGGATCATAAAAACTGTGTCATTAGATTTTACTGATTGATTCTCACTTCAGCTTTTATTCGAAAGTTCAATCTCCGTCTCTTTTAGATGGCGAGCAGGAAGATGGGACGTCCTTTGACTTGTTTGAAATCAGTCACATCACCCGCCGGACGCTGGGGGCCAAGCAGTTCCGGGGCCAAAACTCCGATGCCCCCGCGTACCGCTTCATCCGCTTCGACCACCTGCCCCCCGTCAGCGCGCCCGTGCTGAAACAAATCCTGCGGCAGATGCAGAACAACGAGGGCTTCGTGCTGGTGGCCACCATGCGACAGGACCGCGCCTCCCGGGGCACCTTGATCGGCTTCGAGGGCCCCGACGGCCAGCGGCAGTTCGAGATCGTGTCCAACGGAAGGGCCAACTCCCTGGACCTGGTGTACTGGGTGGACGGCTCCCAGAACATGGTTCAGTTCGAGGAGGTGGACCTGTCCGACTCGCAGTGGAAGAACATCACCCTCCACGTTCACGGAGAGAACGCAAACCTGTACGTGGGCTGCAGCCTCGTGGACAGCTTCATCCTGGACGAGCCGTTCTACGAGCACCTGCAGGCCGAGGGAAGCCGCATGTACGTGGCGAAGGGGTCCAGCAGGGAGAGCCACTTCAGGGTGAGATGGACGCAGATCGGTGGTTATAGCTCACCCCAGGTGCCTCAAATCTTGATCATATTCCCAGCAGCGTTGGGACTACAATCGAGATTTCATCCCAGGTCCCTGAAATCTTGATCCTATTCCCGACTGTGCTGGGAGAGTCCGTTTTTCTTTCTTCCCAACCATATTTCCTGGAAACTGTAGCTGCCAGAGTGGCTCACTGGCCGTGGTCTCTCTGCGTGGAAAGGGATCTAAATTTAGGCACCAAATTACCCCTTGTGTGTAAAACTGAGTCAGACGCATGTGCAACTGAAGTGTGAATCTCCGGTTTGATTGTTTGTTGGTCTTTTCTTTTTTTTTTTTCCCCCCTGCGCAGGCTTTTAAAACAGTCAAACCCCGGAGTGCATTTTAAAGACCCGTCTTTCGTCTCCTACAGGGCCTCCTGCAGAACGTGCGGTTCCTTTTTGACACCACGGTGGAAGACGTCCTGCTGAGCAGAGACTGTGAGGTCCCCAAACAAGGTCGGAAACCAGCAGCCGCTTCTCTCTCTCTCTCTCTCTCTCCCCCCGTGCAATTTCCATCCTGCGTTACGATGAGTCAAAGTAATTAAAGCTGCGGGACGTTTCGAGCTCGATACCTTGCAGATGTGATTAGGCAAGCCTTCACATGCAAGCCTCTAATGCACGCTGCCTGTGTTGTGTTAGAAGTGCTTCAAATGTCCGGAGCATTTTTCCAGAACAAACTATTTTGCATTCTCCGTTCACTCCCTTTGTGGGACTTTAAACTTTTTTTTTTTTTTTTTTTTTTGTTAAAGTTTTGAAGTGGGTCAGAAAGTGTGCGGATTTGACGTATGGGGAGATCTCGCTGCATTACTTCATGTTTACGGAAACAGACGCGTCAACGCAGCAGTTGGGGGGGTCAAACGGCGTGCCTCTTGAATGGAAGGAGATACAGATGCTCACGTTTATTTCTATTGGCAGCGAACCTGGGAAAGAAAATAGAAAGTGAGCGCTATACTGGCCAGTGGGTAGCTTCCACTTCTCACTGCACACACACGCACGCACGCACACACACGCACGCACGTACACACAGTGAAGTCATGATTTGGCTGATTAAGTTACTTCTCTCAGCTGAAGCTTTGCTCACATGAGAAAGAAAACCCCCTGATCTCCAGCCGAGCTCATGCGACGAATGCCTGAAACTAACAGAGATTGGTTTCTACTGTAGGTCAACCTTCACACGGGGACGTGTGTGTATGGGGGGGGGGGGGTCATGGACCGGGTCTGGAAGCTCTGCCTTTGGTTTGGTGTGACAAAGCAAATCCATATGCCATTGGAGTGCGTGCGTGCGTGCGTGTGTGCGTGCGTGCGTGCATGCGTGCATGTGTGTGTGAGTGTGTGAGAGTGAGTGTGTGAGAGTGAGTGTGTGTGTGTTTGATGGAAAGGCTGTGGCATTCCTGTTGCCACAAGCAGTGTTAAGTTTCAGTTGAATGAGTTTATTTGTTTAGCAAATCTTACCAAGGCCTGGATATTTTCTCCTTGTTGGCGGGTTCTAGTCAGGGTTCCTCACTGGTAGCGGCCTTAATGCTGGAAAAACCAAGCACAAACCTGCTCGAAAGCCAGCATGATAGTTGTTTAGAAGTAGCATTCAGGAGGAAAGTTTTTTTTTTCTTGTTTTTTTTTTTTTTTAGAGAACATCTATCAGGGAGAAAAGAATGCATGAATGCTTTCGCTGGCAAGCTTGTGCGCGTTCACGCTGACACGCCGCATGAAGCCCTTCGGAAGAATCCAGCAGATTGAAAAGGGGGGAAAAAAAGCATAAATATGCTGTAGAGTTGGACAACGCTGTGCAACGGGAAGGATTTTTTGATTTAAAATCCCCAAACCATTATTCTTCACCAATTTACGCAGCAGGACCAAGTCTCATGTTCTCCTGCGTGTGAATGGCAGCTGCTCCAGCCTCACATTTTCCTGATGTTCAGAAGGAATTTAAAGGGTAGATACTCGAAATTCCATCCAGTCATTGTGACCTCCGCAGGGACTGAAATAAAACTCAATAATAATTTTTGCATTGCATATATTACTTAACGCTAATGCTGGATGTGCCGACTTTAAATCAGAATTTATTTGAGGCCGCATCAGGATACATTACATGCATAGACCTATGATGATTCTCCTAATTTCTCTTTTCAGAGTGAGATAATGGTGGGTAATCTGTTCACTGTGATGTTATAAATGCATATTTAAGACCTATCAGTCATTCGATTTGGCTGTGGAGGATGAAGGACTTCTTATGCCACTCCGCTTTATAACAAGATCCAGACTCAATAAGACTTAAATTATGTGTTTAGAGTAACTCCACCCATTTTTGTTAGTAATGATGAACAAATTCTGACACTGGACTCATCTGTTCCTCTTTCACCAGTCTTCTTGTAAATGAATCTGTCTGGTCACAGTTTCTTTGTGTTCCACTTGTGGTTGTTCCCCTCAGGGGTCGCCACAGCCAATAAACTGTCTCCATCTGACCCTCTATCCTGCATCCTTTTTCTCTGTCCCCAACACTTCTCTATGTGGTCACTCCAGGCCTGTAAATTCAATGCTCAAAGTCTCCATTATTCACGACGTCAAGAAGATGATCTCATGATCTTTTGGGTGCCCACAGGATCACTGGGGATCAGGCCCTTTTTTTGTTTGAGCCGGCGCGTCTCTGATTGTCCGTCGCCAGCGTTGCCCTTTGAGCACTCAATCTGACCCCTCTTCTGCCCCTCTAGATGACGCGAACATCGTGAGGGAGAGCACAGAGATCGTGGACGTGAGTCCCTCCATCACCACAAATGTTATAGGTCAGAAGACCGACGAGGTGGGACCCGACATGTGCGAGCGCTCCTGCGAGGAACTGAGCACCATGTTCCAGGAGCTCAAGGGCCTCCGCGTCGTCGTCAGCAACCTCATTGATGGATTGCAAAAAGTGGTGAGTGGAAGTGTGTTTTTCTGCCTCGTGTTTGTTTTACTGCGGATGGACCGCCGCTGCTGCCTCTGCTGAAAGAAAACCAACATGTTTGAGAAAATTGACATTTTAAGAAAATAAAACATAAAATTCTCAGCACGGTAGCCAGGAGGTAAGAGTAAGAGGTTGGAATTAGGTTACTAGGTAACCCACATTGCTTTAAAAAGCAAACAATCTTTTGCCGCAGGATTGTTTATAGAATCTCCTGTGATGACTGAACCTGCTTGAGTCGAGCTATCTGTGGCAGCATGAGTCAGACAGATTTTATGACATGTTACATGTGGATATAGGAAGTGGTCCCCTGGCAGCACTGGGGTCCGGTCTAATGTCTGGCTGTGTTTAAACAGCCCATGTGTTTCCTCTGAGAGCCTCCCAGCAATACGAGAGTTTGGGTATAACCCTTGCTCCAAAGGGTCCCTGAGGCTCTTCCAGACCCAGTGGTGTCTAAAAATCAAGTGCTACACATTTCTGCCTATTTAGACAAAAACATTTGGGCTTTGTTCATCAACTTACAGCTCCAGAGAGCCCAGGAATCCCGCCAGTGTTTGCCGGTTTCCAACTGTGTTGAAGGTTGCAAAGAGTTTTCCCAAAAACGTGCAATAAAGGGAAACGTGATGCTTGAAATGTGAACAAATCTGAAGCAGATTTTGTTACCATGTGACAGCAAGGGTCTAAAACAGTGATGGATATGCACACAAACTTACATATTTGGTAATTTCTGTGTTTATCCTGAGGATAATTTACTGAAAAGACAAATCTTTGACCGAAAGACAACCATAACAAAGACAGAACTTCTGCAGGAGAGACAAGAGTGTTGTTATGGGCTCAGCCTGATCAACATGTCTTTCATTTGGAGCAGATCATTTAGTCATGAAGATGTAATTTAGTTAAGCTGGTGGCCAGTTGTGATGTCAGAAAATGTTGAAAATCCACCTGCACTGGATAACATGCACATTAACTGCCGTGCATGAAGGGCTTTTACTGAAATGACATAAAGGCAGCTGCACTATTTTATTTCGGGTGGAGCATTTGAAAGTCTCAGATGTTGTTTTAATAGTGCAGATTTGTTGTGACATTTATATACATTACACACATTTGCTGTATGCACAGTTAACTTGCTTTCTGTTCAGCTTGTGTCATGAAAAAGGATGTGATGAATGACACCCATTTATTAATGATGGATTGCTGAATGGCATGTGGGCAATAATGACCCTGATATCTGGGACTGAGGGTGATGTGATATACTGTGACCCGTTTTCACAACTGAGAAAAACAATTCCTCTCCTACAGTATAAATAAATGTTGATTTATGGGCTTGTAACCAGTAATTTATGTTTTTCCAATTAGGTTTTATGGTTAAATGAACAGTATTCAATTTGCAACTTTTTAATTAAAATTTAAAGCAGTGGCAGTGTTGGGGGATTCCCCTGGTTTCTTTTACATTCTGAAATTCCTTTTTCACTGCAAGTGTGGATGTTTTATTTCCAGACGGAGGAGAACACTCTTATGAAAGAAGCCCTTGGCAAGATGAAGAACTCGAAAGAGAAAAACATGTGCTGGCAGGACGGCCGCCTGTTTGAAGATAAAGAGGACTGGATTGTAGACAGCTGCACCAAATGTACCTGCCAGGTAATGCCACGTCAAACGTGCAGCTTCAGTCTGAATGAAAGTGATGGAGCCCACATTCCCCCATGACAGGAGTCCAAGATTGTGTGTCACCAAATAACGTGTCCCCCGGTGGCCTGTGCCAGTCCTTCATTTGTAGATGGCGAGTGTTGCCCCGTGTGTCTGCGTGAGTAGTCAGATTGTTTCTGTCATCGCACCAGTATTTATTCATTTAAAAATGTTCAATTTTGGTACGTGTGTCTTTACTATTACCAGCCATAGACAGTGACGATGGCTGGTCCCCCTGGTCGGAGTGGACAGAGTGCACTGTCACCTGCGGTACGGGAACTCAGCAGAGGGGGCGCTCTTGTGACGCGACCAGTAACACCTGTACTGGACCTTCGATCCAGACGCGCAAGTGCAGCCTGGTCAAATGCGATAGCCGTGGTAAGGGTCTCTCCTAGTGCATCGTCTCAGTTTCCATTTTAATTAAACATCGTGACCACCACAGGGCTGTCGCATTCTCTGGAGCAAAGGAGGCCTCTGTCTCAGCTGCACAATGATCTAAAACAAGAGTTTGACATGTGGGTGCAAGACGTGGGATGAAACGTTGGAAAAAGTCAAGACTGAGTTAAATAGGAGATGACATTCTCCAAACAAAAGAAAGTAAAGTTCACGCCTTCACAATCTGTTGAAAATAGATCCATCTGAGAGAGACCAAATTACTCTAAAAACCTGGATCTTATGGTCGGGTTGCAGGCGCCTTCCAGTAAAGTCTAAATAAACCAATGGGTGCATTGGGGGTGGGTCTCAGTGCAGGGACTGAACCTTTGCCTGCTATTTAGACATATATAATACCAAAAAGTCTGACTTTCAGTGTTCTCCATGGTGATGTGGCGATGATAGTGCAAGAAATATATATATATATATATATATATATATATATATATATATATATATATATATGCAAGTTCGAAAAGCTTCCCTGACATGTTTGACGTTTTTCCATCCAGTTCGCCAGGACGGTGGTTGGAGTCTGTGGTCACCATGGTCCTCCTGCTCAGTGACTTGTGGGGAGGGACAGATCACCAGGATAAGACACTGCAATGCTCCTGTGCCTCAGCTGGGAGGCAAAGACTGCAAGGGGAATGGAAGGGAGACTCAGGTCTGCACTGCCGAGCCATGTCCCAGTGAGTACTTAATTAACCCTTGGGGCTACATGTTCTTTACCGCTGCATCCCTGGCAAGCACCCAAACATCTTCATGCATGATGGAGGCAACCCCAGGCAACATTCCCCATGTGTTTTGGGGCTGACCTCTTTTCAATCTCTCCGGAAACGTTGACCCAAATCAGCTCAGCATGTTTCCTTTCTTAGCATTAGTCTCCACATTCCACATGGCCACTTATCAGATTTGGACCTGAAATGTATCTTATAATATTCAGGAATTGGGGATTTTGATATTTGTAGGATCACCACTTCATTTGCACTTGAATGAAAGTCTCTTTTTTGTGTGTTTTATTAGTTGATGGTGGTTGGGGCCCTTGGTCTCCGTGGGCAACCTGTTCTGTAACGTGTGGAGGAGGTATCAAAACTAGAACACGTGAATGCAACAGCCCCCAGCCTCAGTATGGCGGCAGGAGGTGTATCGGGAAAGCCAACGACGGTGACAGCTGTAACAAAAAACTCTGCCCCATAGGTGAGCACAAACAAATCAAAGTCCTACATTGTGTTTTAACCCACATAAAACAAAACAGGAAGAATCTGTTATGCATGTAGCTCTTGATCTGCCCACAAACCACTGATTTCCATGATGATACGACTGCACATATTTACAATATTCACTGAAATATTGCTACTATACATACATAGACAGGGCCCTAATGAATAAGATGCGGTGGAGTTCTAAAATAACCGAACAGAATGAACAGTTGCTTGAACAGCATTCATAAATCCCACAGGGAACAAAGCTAGTATTAAAACAAATGTCATAAGTGACATTCTTGTCATGAATACCTCACGCAGATGGCTGTCTGTCTAACCCATGTTTTGCTGGGGTGGAGTGCAACAGCTCTCCAGATGGATCCTGGAGCTGTGGCACATGCCCAGCAGGTTTCCGTGGAAATGGTACCAACTGTCATGACATGAATGAGGTAGAAATAAATTGCAAATATGAATCCGTAATACAGTTATGCGACTTTATTTCGCGCGTCACCGTTTTTTGCTCGTTTTGTAGTGTGACATGGTATCTGACGTTTGCTACAAAGTCAATGGAAGGCAGCGCTGCATCAACACCGATCCAGGTTTCCACTGTCTGCCTTGTCCGAAGCGGTACAAGGGCAACCAGCCTTTTGGCATGGGCGTGGAGGCTGCCAAGACAAACAAACAGGTGAGCCAAAGACAGATGATATGACCAGATGCTTTTGAAGCTACAGAAGGTAAAAATGTCATCTGTGAGTGAGGATCGTTACACTTGGCTTCTTTTTGGGTCACATATGAGTAAAGCAGTGAGCAAAATACACATGACCACATGACTAATTTTCTGTTGCCTCAACTGTCGATGCCCCAGTTTGCCTAATTGATTTAAGGAGAAGGAGGATTTGTCTCATTGGAATTAAGTAGCTCCAGTTGCATAGTTTTGATCAATGGCCTGTTCCCTGCTGTCACTTTCTGCTCTATGAGATCATGGAATGGCATCCAAATCGAAGTTCATCCTCTGGTAATGACTGGCAGCTGTGGGTGGACAACAGTGGGTGGTACTGTGGTGTATACCGCATTAAGTAGGATTTCATGTACTACATGTTTTGTTCCAAGTTGGACCGGAGACCCAGAACGAACAAACAGAACTGGCGAAATTCAGTCAACAGTTTCCTTTTCTTTCAGGTGTGTGAACCCGAGAACCCGTGCAAGGACAAAACTCACAACTGCCACAAACATGCGGAGTGCATCTACATCAGCCACTTCAGCGACCCAATGTACAAGTGCGAGTGCCGCACCGGTTACGCTGGGGATGGCTTCATCTGCGGTGAGGACTCGGATCTGGACGGTTGGCCCAATCAAAACCTCGTGTGTGGTGCTAACGCCACTTATCACTGCAAGAAGGTAAAAGAAGCAATGCTCGGACGTTTCCTGCTGCCCATGCTGCGGAATTACAGAAGGATCCGCAAACGTTCTGCTATTATTTCAGGATAACTGCCCAAGCCTTCCCAACTCTGGACAGGAAGACTTTGACAAAGATGGTCAGGGAGATGCTTGTGACAAGGATGATGACAACGACGGAATTCCTGACGAGACGGTAGCCCACGCGCATTTTTATTGTTTCTCCATTCCGCTCGAACGTCTCCCTGACAGCCGGAATCTTTGCACAACAGGACAACTGCGGGCTCCTTTACAACCCTCGCCAGTTTGATTTCGACAAGGACGAGGTGGGCGACCGCTGCGACAACTGTCCCTACGAGCATAACCCTGCCCAAATAGACACCGACCACAATGGCGAGGGGGATGCCTGCGCGGTGGACATCGATGGAGATGGTAAAGCAGCCCCGCCATGTTGTTACCAGGCTTCTCAAGCTCTTACTTTACAGCTTTATAACTTAAAATCTCATCATTTGCCTGATTTTTTTTCCCCCCGTCAGGAATCCTGAATGAGAATGACAACTGTCCGTATGTTTACAACACCGAGCAGAAAGACACTGACATGGACGGTGTTGGTGACCAGTGTGACAACTGCCCCTTGCTGCACAACCCCGACCAGGTTTGGAGGCGCACTTCACAAAGCAGAGATCATGCTGATAGCCTGTTATAACGTCTGTCTACTCATCAGACGGATGTAGACAACGACTTGGTTGGAGACCAGTGCGATAACAACCAGGACATCGATGAAGACGGACATCAGAACAACCAGGACAACTGCCCGTACGTGGCCAACTCCAACCAGGCTGACCACGACCAGGATGGCAAAGGGGACGCCTGTGACTATGACGACGACAACGACGGAATACCTGACGACAGGGACAACTGCAGACTGACACCTAATGCAGACCAGCTGGACGCTGACGGTGAGGACGTTGTGGACCGTAAAACCACATGGCCTATGATCATTTTTAAACATTTTTAGCTATAGCTGAAAACAGAGTTTGCTCATATTCATTATCCCTAAATAGAATTACATCACCACAACTATAAATCTTTAACCTTTATTGATCATTATTCATCCTTTTTTTATGAGTGTCCTGGTGTAACTTAAAACATAGCAGAGGCCAATTCAAGCCAAGCGCTGAGGAAGGATTTACAGATGAATAAGGATTTCTGAAGATCACTGAACAATTAATTTATATTCTTCCATACACATAATCTATGAATCATCCCTCTGGACACAAGATGTAATAGCACAGTATAAAAATATTATAGTATAGATAAAAGGTAGAAGCACACCTGTGATGGTGTAATCATTTGTCTTCTTCATAAAGAGATTTAGTTGTTAAAATTAATAACAGAAGCTGGTAATCTTACAGTAAGTGATTACTATTTCTGGTATATATTACTGTCCGTTCACCTATAAAAGACTATAACCAGAAATATTAAATATCTGATCTGAGAAACCATTGAGATGGTTGTATTTTCTAGCCAACACACAAGCTATAAAGCTGTAAATGTTGCTTTACATTGTTTTTTATGATTATTTCCACACTTAGCATCTAGCTTCAAGGTGTGAAATGCGGTAGCTGTGGAAAGATTCAAGTCCAACTGGCACAGGTGATGTCATTCGGCATGACTTCACTGGTCAGTATTTTTATTTCCGTTAGGCTTTGGTCATAATGAATCCACCATGCTGAACTGGAGCAGGGTTACCTGGAGTTTGTACAGCTGAATCTAACTGAAAACAGACCACAGAGAAAGACCGATGCACCAGAAACACATTTTTCAGAGCTTGTCAGCCAGGATTTGATGGAATTATTTGAGGTCCTTGGGAAATAATAAGGTTTGTGGCAGCATTTCATGCACTGGATTAGACACTGGCATCTTTTGAACTCCTGGCCAGTAAAACTAGAGAAAGACTTAAGGTCTCAGATAGTTCTAAATATCAGTAAAAAATGATGTTTTTCCTCTGTAGACTTGGCAATGGTTGACTTTTTTCCTCTCTCCTCCTCAGTGAACTAGGAGGAGCTCTCCAAACTTTGGAAAATACGGTTTATTGCAGGAGAAGCTACTTTAAGCAAGGTTTAACCTGTTAATTTCCCTTTGGTTTTAACAGGTGATGGAAGAGGAGACGCCTGCAAAGATGACTTTGACAATGACAATATTCCAGATATCCTCGATGTGTGTCCAGAGAACAATGCCATCAGTGTTACAGACTTCAGAAAGTTCCAGATGGTCCACTTAGATCCTAAGGGAACCACTCAAATTGATCCCAACTGGGTGGTGAGACACCAGGGCAAAGAGCTGGTTCAGACTGCCAACTCTGACCCAGGCATCGCAGTAGGCAAGTGTCACCCTTTGAGCCTCTTTATGTGAACAGTGCAGAGCCACAGTTTTGAAGGTCGTGCTTCTTTCCCAACCGTCGCAGGGTTCGACGAGTTCAATGCCGTGGACTTCAGTGGAACGATGTACGTCAACACGGACCGAGATGACGACTACGCGGGCTTTGTGTTCGGCTACCAGTCAAGCAGTCGTTTTTATGTAGTGATGTGGAAGCAAATTACGCAGACGTACTGGGAGGACAAGCCCTCCAAGGCCTTCGGCATTTCTGGCGTATCGCTCAAGGTTGTCAACTCGACTACTGGCACCGGAGAACACCTCAGGAACGCTTTATGGCATACAGGCAACACCCATGGGCAGGTGGGCAGCATGCTTAGAGCTAGTTATCTGTCTGTCTTAAAAGCTATAAATGCATTATATCCCACTTTTGTTTTTATGTAGGTGCGCACTCTGTGGCATGACCCCAAAAACATTGGATGGAAGGATTATACAGCTTACAGGTGGCATCTTATCCACAGACCAAAGACAGGTTTTATAAGGTGAATAAAGTTTTGTTTTTACTGCTTTATATGATTGGATGGAGATATTTTATTTTAATCTTTGACTGTCTTGTGCAGGGTTGTGGTCTATGAAGGTAAACAGATCATGGCCGACTCGGGACCCATTTACGACAAAACATTTGCTGGAGGAAGATTAGGCCTGTTTGTGTTCTCTCAAGAGCTGGTGTTCTTCTCCGACCTCAAATACGAGTGCCGAGGTTAGTGCAAAAGGTTTCTTCTCATTTTATGGACAGGGAGCAAAACAAAAACAAAAAACACTTGCAAAGCGATCCCATTTTATTTTATTTTTTTTAAAACCTCAAATTTTTTTTCAAACCTCAGACAAGGAGGAGTTGCCACCAGTGTTGATAAGGTAATTAAAGAAGGGGTTATGTGTTGTCTATGGGCGCAAGCAAGAAAGAGTCACGCTATGTTCCTGTCTGTCCGCTCACTCATCTGAAATGTCTGCGTTGCATTGTGAACGTCCTCGTGTGTCATCACGCAAGAACTTAAGGTCTCGTGTTGAGTGTTAAACAGTGGAAAAAAAGAGCCTGCAGTTCATTTACACAAATCACCATTTGCATATGTTTCTGCTGCACCCCACCAGTTTGGCTTTGTGAGTGTAATAGAATGTCTTATTGTTGTAAATGTTGCAGTATTGGGACATATTCTCTCTGTCTTTCCACAGATAACTGAGCCAAGGCTGGTTTAAGAAAAAAAAAAACATCAAACGGGAACAGATAAGAACACCAAATCGTCACAAAGACTTTCCATACTTTTATTCTGTGTTTTGCCTCAAACCATCCACTGGAGAGGAAATCATGGTCATTTTCAGCTTTCCTGTTGATACGATTCCCAAGCTGGAAAAAGAGGATTGGGAAATTATCTACTTTTGACTCGTATAGTAACCAATGTCTGCAACTTAAAGGGTTCATTGTACAGCACTCACATAATGTTTTTCACACTTTTTAATTTTTTAAAACAATTTTCAAGTGGCGAGGTTGTTCTCATTAAGGTTTTTCTTCTGTTATTTGCCTCATTTCCCTGATCCAGAATGGATAAATTCAGTTCTTTTGACCTGTTTTGCTATGGTAACCCAGACAAAGGTAGCCTACAAAATTTCTATGATTTTTCTGCAAATTTTTTGTGCAAAATTTTTCTGTGAAAATCAACATTTCATCTGAAGTCTGTGAAATGCATTTTATCTGTTTAGCAATCTTCAGTTGAAAGAATATACAAATGAGGGGAAAGAGGCAAATAAGGAAAGAATATCTATTTCAATATTCCAGGCTTCCAGTTTTGCAAAGCATAACTTCCAAACTGACGTTTATCTCTTTGAAGATATTTACAAATTCTTTTCATTTTCAACATTTATAATGAAGAATTTGAGCAAACAATACGCCATTTTAGTAAATGCCAAAGATGTTTATACTAAGTTTGTATTATATTTCCTTTTGTAAATTATTTATGCTCAGCTTATTTTTTTGGTTGCAATTTTTTTTTTACTAGACTATGTAAATATTATTTATTTGTTTACACTGACAAAAAGCAGAAGTGAAGGACACAAATCTCTCGATAACACAAAATTACTGTTGCCTAAAGTTAAACATCAGCTGTTTTCAGTAATTGCGAAAATAAACGCAACGTGTGTTCACGTATCTGTTAGCAGGTGCCAAAGAAAGTTACATAATTCTGGTCCTATTTGTCTGTAAAAGCTCCACCGTGTTTATTGTCCTAGCTGTGCAGACAGGGCCTCTTTGTCCATTATGTGATGTATCGCCTCCGCGTTCAGCTACCCTGAATCATCTGTGAGAGCTTTTTCAATGCTCCTCCGCCATAATTAGCCTGTGCATCATATTGAAACACTTTTGTCTGTAAACACAACTGATCAAAGTACTGGCATCAGTTTAAACACAGTGAAAACAATACACCAGCAGGTAAAGTTTCTCAGTGAATCAGACGAGTAACAAGCACCATGTGAGGGTTTCCATCACCAGGTGGAAGAGGTTAGCGGTTTTGACATCGGAAAGGTAGAACACCGCCAGACATTGCACGCAAATTACGCTTTCGTCCATCAGTCATAACCCCATTGGACTGATTTTAGTGGAATTGTGTTGGTCATAAAGCATTCCAGTTCTTGGAAAAATTAAAAATGGACATCTGTGTGATTATTTGCTGTGAATGAGGATGTGTTTGTGTGCAACCTTTATGTCATTTGTACAGTGTTTGTGTTGTTTGGTTTCCATCTTGTTCGTTTGTTTAAAGATTGCAATGCACAAAATATTTTTTGCTAGACGTGTGTTGTTAGACATGCATTTTCTACAAACAGTGTAAGATTATGCTTTTTCACAAATAAATGTCCTGTACCCCTTTGTGCTTGTTGTGAACAATAAATGGATTATCAAAGATATTTAATTTTATTTTAATGATTCCCCACCATTAACCATTTTTCAGGAAACCTTGAAACAAAAATGAGTCACTTTTGTGGTATTAATGTATAAGCCTGATGAATAACCATACCATTTGTGTTTGCATGGTTTTGAACCAGCAACAACAGTGCATAGAATTGAATCATACATTCAATCATCTTTTTTTTTTTTCACCATCAGGTATTCGAGTCCTTAGACTCCCTCATGGTAAAATGTAATTACAGTTGCATTACCTCAGCCGAGGGATTTGTGATAATGCACACTCCAGCTTACACGACTGAGCAGAAATTTTTGAAGGACAAGCAGGGTTTGTCTGTGGTTTTGCGCCACACCATCTGTCTCGCAGTGTGGAAACCAGGGGAGTAAAGGGGTTAAGTAAATGATGGTGAGGCCAGGGAAAAAAATGTGCTATTAAGGAAAATAGGGAAGTCAAAAGCTCTCAGCGCTCTGCCAGAGATATTTGGGTTAAGGCTCTCGGAATATCCCACGTGGCACACACTTGGCTATGCATGGGTCTGGCACTGGTGGTTCGTGCCCACAAATCCAGAGTAGCCCTGCCAGAGGATGTCAATGTGTGACACAGTAAACTGGTGTTTTCTGCTGAGGTAGGTATAAAAGAGCAGGCTTGTTAAAAGTAAGAAGAATGGAAACACAGTTTCACAAGAAAAGCTGAGGATGGATGGATGGATGGATGGATGGGCCACTGGGTGGATGGATGGATGGGACAATGGGTAGATGGATGGGTCAATGTGTGGATGGATGGATGGATGGATGGGTCAATGGATGGATGGATGGGACAATGGGTGGATGGATGGATGGATGGGACAATGTGTGGATGGATGGATGGGTCAATGGGTGGATGGATGAGGAGACAGACATTCATCTCACTACATGCATGTAACGCTCAGAACCAGATCACCAGTTTAAACAGAACAAACATGAAAGTATGAAAGTAGCAGCCTACAGTCTCACAGACAATATTTTTCAGGTCACTTGTTCGCTTTAGCAGTGCACAAAAGCATACATGTCAAAATCAAATGAGTCATGTTATTGAATATGCAGCTTACTGACTATAATGACTGCTGATAGCCTGCCAAAAGTGAAAAGTTTATCTGGTCTAGACATCTAAATTATCTCTGCAGTTAAAGAAGCGAGACAGTTATAGTTCGTTATACAGTAATATGTCCCAACAACAGCACATTGGGCTGTTGAACAATATTGATTTGTTTTTTTAGGAAATATATTGTATAACACTTTGGGAAATTCAGTCATTAATTCATTTTCCAGGGGTTAGGTGGGAAGATTGATGCTGCTGTCATATTTGTATGTAATGAGCCTCCCGACAGAGAATCTAAATATGGGGGGAACCTTCCCACCGGGCCTGTACCTCACCAGAGCTTGTGCTGTTTGGAGAAAAATCAGAAGCTGAAACTGCCTTGAAACCTCAGCCGCTCGACCTCTGATCAAAGTAGCACAGCTTTGACTCACAGGGAGCATGCGTTTCACCGCACTTCCCGTAATCCAAGCGAAAGAGCGGCACCCACGGTCGGTTCCCACCGCCTCTTTTAATGACCGAAGCTCCGCTGCCACCGAACAAAGTGACGCCGGCGGTGCCAGGAGCAAGTGTGCTGTGAAAGCAGCCGGTCTGTCATTTTAAATAAAGCAAGTCATTCATTTCAGGGTATGAGCAACCCGAGTCATTTGGAAAATATCCCTCTGTCAGCCAATTGCAGGGGCACAGAGTCATTCCTCCCAGAGAGCTGGAGTCCAGCAGCAAAAGGTCTGAGATGTTCAGTGACTGATATCACCACAAACCCAAGTCCAGTCCAAAGATATCCAAATATATACATAATCATCCAATTATTCAGGCTCACTTTTATAACACCCATATGGCCTCGAAGGCACCAGTGTGAAACAACTGGGTATCCCAGATTGCATTCCACCTTAGCTACTCTGGACCTTCACAAGGCTGTGAATTGATAAATGTCCACGCAGAACACATCCGATAGATGCTTGATAAAAACAGGTGGAGCAAGTACTCTTTCGGGAAACTTGGAGCATACTTAGGTTGGGAGACGATCGATGACGTTTCACAATGGCGCAAGAACGCAAGGCCAGAGTGAGAAATCATGTGGTGAAGCCGTGGCCTGGCAGTAACCCCACACAAAACCTGCAGGACCTCAGAAGCCTCCTTCTGTCTGATTTATCGGACTTTAAACATAAACCCACACGCAGGCCTGAGTACTTCTGGAACCCAGAGACAGTCATTATATCCCTTAGATCCCTTTGCTTTGAAAAATGTGTTTTTCCCTTTTAATCCCGTCATCCAAGAATGCAAACATCATTAATATGGGGAAGTATTTTCACCACTGCTTGTTGTTGGAGATGGTTTGGGTGTTTGTATCCCCGTGTGATTTTTATCCCCGTAACCCAAAAAGCTGAGACTGATTTCGGATGAATTTTTGGCACGTGGCTTGGTGACGACCCAACAATGAGTACAACAATTGAGTAACTTTTGGTATCTAGATCTGGACACCGTGTTCAAAATATTTTGTATGTTTGTTACCAACAAAGCTCAAGGACTGTGGGTGGAGCTGGACGGGGCGCAGCATGGTTGTGACGTCATGAAATGATGAATCTGTGATTACACCATTCAAAAATGAAAGAGCGGATTTTGCGGATGGAAAATTTGGCATTGATGTGTGACTTTTTTTTATACATAAGCAGCATTTTTAGATCTTTTTAGCTTCCACCTATTTCCCAGGCCCCTACATTTTTATTCAAAGGTAAATCTAAGGGTATTATAGAACCGCATAAATCTGTGCATTTGCAACAAAATGATTGTCAATGCTTAAAGTTCTTGATGGAAGTGGCTGATTTATTGTCAGCTTTTCATCTATTCATATGCTGAGGGTGGATGCTTGACAGTATATGAGGGGATATTTCCAAACGAAAATCCAACAGATTGACCTAAATTTGATTCTGACAGCAAGGCTTTTTTTTTTGTTTTTTTTTCAAAAGATAATATATGAGCACGAAATGATCAGTTGCACGACACACGGCTGGATGTGCCAAAGCAGGAAAAACCTGTCAGTTGCTCACTTCCATTAAGTGTCCATTAAGAGCTAGCCAGTGTACACAGGCACGCACGCACATCCAGAGACGCCTGATTTCCCATGGAAAGAGGAATTATTGAAAGCCCCGACAGAAGGAGATAAGATGTGCGTACTGTCACTTTTCTGTGTCAGAACTCTTTATTCCTCTGCACGGCTATATCTGCCTCCGGATGAGAGTCAGGGTACACCCTGGACACGGCGTTCGCAAAGAGAATAAGGTCACATGAGAGCCACCAAGTTCACCGATCCTCCAACTGCGCATCTTTGAGCCATGGGAGCAAGCTGGAGACAGCATGCAAGCTCCAAATTGAAAACCTGCTGGACCCCAGGGGATTCAAACCTGGAACTTTCTCCCTGCAAGGCGACATTGCTCAACCGCCGCACCGCCGCTGCCTGAAACACAAACGCGCGGTTTGAAAAAAAAAAAAAAAAAAATCAGCGAAAAGCTTTTGGAGGACTTCAAATGTGTTGCGGTCACATGTGCGCTCGGAGCAAGCGTGCCGAGCGTCTGCTCAGGGTGCCAGCGCTGCAGGGGCCCTTTAAGCCTCGTACGTCAACACGTGAGGAGAGGGCCGAGGGCAGCGCCGCGTCTGCTCTTTATGAGCGGGACTACAATGCAACAAGCTCCCCTCCCTTTTTTCACCAGTGGAAACAAGCGATCACGCCGTATCCTCTTACATTTCTGATGGCTTTTTCAGCCATGTTGCTCTCTGTTGTAATGGAACATCCACTCGTGAAAATACACATGGCAGGCTCTGTGAAGATAGCAGCCAATCACAATTGGGGTGGAGGAGGGGGGGGGGGGGGTCATTTCCCCATTACAGAACTGCTGGAAAATCTGTCCGAATTTTCCACTCTTCACTCATTTTCTTCATGGTTTGAGGTTACAGTTGGAAGACAAACGTTGATTTATAACACGTTACATGTATAGATGCACAATATTGCCTCGACTACTTGTGGTCATGTATTTCTCAAACTGAGTTTGGGGAACATACATCTGCTGTATTTCAATTGCTCGAACATTATCGTAAAAAAAACGAGCTTTACATTGGACAACAACCCATCAGGGCACCACTTAGCTTTGTCACATCAG
The DNA here is from genome assembly GCA_911728415.1 of Lagocephalus sceleratus. NCBI lineage: Eukaryota > Metazoa > Chordata > Actinopteri > Tetraodontiformes > Tetraodontidae > Lagocephalus > Lagocephalus sceleratus. The sequence continues at coordinate 3,727,023 of CAJVRN010000040.1, forward strand.
TAAAAATGGTACCAAAATACAGGTGAAATAAAGAAATGATGATCAAAAGAAGTAACTAAGTACAAAAATAAACAAATAAAAACACACGACAGTAAACCTTGTGGCACTTTCCCCCACCATCAGCACCTTAGGTCAAAGTTGGGAGACCGACTATGCTGCTGATGGGTGGGGCGGGCCCATTTCGCCCTGTCCCTGCTCCTATTGGGGGCCAAGTTTTATGGTTTATATTAGACCTGGGTTTAGATTAGGGTTAGGGTCAGGGTTAGGGTCAGCAGCTGAGTAAAGCGTGATATCAATGAAAGTCCCCACAAAGATGTATGCTCGTGTGTTTCAAACTGGGTTTTACTGCTGCTCCGCTGGCCTCCTCAATTTCCGTCCACGGACATATAAAAGCTTCGAATTGGGCTGAATTAGACTTTGTTAAACGCCCCCGTGTCCCTAATCCAACTGCGTAGAACTGAAGCAGACTTCTTGCAAAGTTGGACGAAACTAACTTTCTCCATCACGAACGTCGCGACAGGGAAGACGACGTGGACATGTGTTCAACGGGGCCGTGCCAGCGCGGCTCTCCCTCTCAGGCTTTGGGGGGGGTTTATAAGTTAACAGCTCAGCCCATCTGCGGGTGACAGTTGCAACACCAGAAGTGTGCCGAAGTCGTTTTCAGAGGTTCTAAAAACAGTCGAGATGGTCTTCGTAAGCCAGCTGGGAAACCAGTAAAAGAAAGTGTCCCAGATTTGTGCAGAAATGCTGACATAAGCGCTAAGGCTCATTCAGCGCGTCTGCTGGAAAGTCTTCATGTGGACAACAGGATTACATTTAAATGTTGGGTCAACTTCATCTGAAAACACATCATTTTTAAATGCTATTGTTATTGTCAGGCAGGGCTGCAGTAATGCATTGTGATGTGTAACAAACACACCTGATCTTTTAAGGATACAACATCAGCTCCGTTTTATATGAAGTTTTATATGAAAAAGCTATTAAGGGGTTTAAAAGGTATTTCTATATTCTATATTTGAATTCACACACTTATATATTTACATTTGAAGTCACTGTTTGTGTTGTATAAAGCAGCCTCTTCCTTACTTAGACATCAGGTGCAAAAACAGATGTGGTGCGGAAGCAAAGATGTTCAGAATAATGAGAGTTTCTCAGAAGAATCCTCCAGCTGTTCAAATAGGAAGGATCAGGTCTGATTTATCAGCGGTACCACGGCTCTGGCCACGTTGGCATCAGAGCGTTTAGACCAGAGGAGCCTTCGCCGCTCCTGCTGCCTCGTGCCCCACGCAGACGAAGGGGGGGGGACTTGAGCGCCGCCAGCGTTGACCAGGGCTCCCATTGAATCTCCTCCCTGAACGTCAGACCCCACTTAACCACGCTGGATGCGATCCTCTGCCGAGGAGCAGCGTTGAGGCCCGTCGACCCCGCCCCACCCCGCTGTGACCTCTGATGGATGAGATGAATGAGTCTAACCCTTCTTCTTCCTGTACAAATTTAGAAAAAGAAAAAAGTTTTTTTTTTTTTTTTGCAGCTTATTTTCTAAACCCTGTGCAAAGGTCGAGTCAGTGCAGCTTTTCCTCCAAGGCAAAACTTTTTTTTTAAATTTTTTCTGATTTATTCGGAGTCTTGTTTTCCAGTAACAGCTGACTGGTGCGTCTGGTCAAATCGTTTGCAGCGGACTTCATGTGCAGCTGCATGACAATCCTCTCTGACTTTCAAAGCAGCCTGAGCCGTCTGCGTTTTTTTTCTTACAGTGAAATATAAGCATTCTTAAGGTGTGACACCAAAACCTCAGAGCAAAGGTTTCGGAACATCCTCTGATCTATTACCTCGAGGAGGTACCAGCGTTGATCAACTGTTAATTTGTTTTGGGTAAAAAGGGTAAAGTCTTGACGCAGGATGGCTCATAAATCATACTCATGCAGTAATTTTACTTAATCCTCCGTGCATTCTTCATACGGCCTGTTCGTCCAAATCGCCCCTGTGTTGCTGAGCCAGAACTGGAGTTCTTCCTGGCTCGTTTCTGTTGGCTTTGGCCAGGCCGCAGCCTGATTACTCTCTGCTGAGAAGTGTCCGGACGCGGGGGGGGGTAACTAGTTAATTCCTGCAAATAAAAAAAATAAAAAGTTGAAAAAAAAAAAATTAAAAAAATAACCAAGCAAACAAACTGGAGCAGCAGATACTCTTTTCCAGATTGATTCCAGCAGATGTTTCGGTGTCGAGGTGCACAGTTTTCCCACACGTCAAAAAAAAAAAAAAAAGAGGATGCAGTCGGGTTTCCTTACATCTGCTCTTTCAGTTTTCGGTTCAAGTCAACAGGGAAGCTTTTTTTTTTTTTTTTTTTTTTAAATTAGGTCTACGGTCTCTGTGTTTTATTTAAATAGCAGACAATTAATATAAGTAGTTTGACGCCAGTCGACAAATGTAATGAGCTGCTCCCACTCACGGTGTTGTTTCCACGGTGATCGGCCTGGTGTCGGAGCTGCAGGAGGGCCAGCGAGCGCACAGGAACCTACCCTTAGAGAAATGGGAAAATTTAGGTAAGAAGCCCCCTGGAAATGAAATTTGGTTTCCTCATAAACACTTACTTCAGGTGATGTAGAGCTGTTGATGAGGATGAAATGATCTTTTAAATACACGAAAGTAGACAAATTCTCAATTATAAGTCTCAAGGCGCTCACAAAAGGTGGGAATGTATTTCCTGCACCTTGTTATACTGACAAAACACTTTTTTCAAGAACAAATACACTTTAAATAATGAAGGCAGCATTCAGCATCTTGGTGCAGTTTATTCTGCGTAATAATTATCTCCCCAACACTGACGGGTAAGAGAATGTAACAGAAATGTAAATGGGTTCCCAGAAATTCAGTGTAGAGGTAAATGGTAAACACTAACCCGAGTAGAAAGCTACTGTGAGGTTTAAAATAAAATAAAATAGGTACCAAGCTGCTGGCTTTCATCACTTGTGAGGCCCTCAAACACTCACTGAGCTTTAGTCCCTGGGGTCCATTCACGCCCTCTTTGGTATTTGAACTTAAAGGACTTCCTGAGCTACTTTACTGTATCTTTGGTCCCCTTCAGACAGACACGTCCTCTCTCCAAGGTTACGCGGCCATAAAAGGGCCAGGAGCACTGAAGTATTATGGGGCCTGTAAAAAAAAAAAGATAGCTTGGAAACACTTCTCAACAATCCTTCAAGGTGGAATGGTCACGGGACGCCAGTGACCTTCGTTAAATGGACTGTGACGTCGTGTGTGTGTGTGTGTGTGGGGGGGGGTCCAACAGTCTTGCAAGAGTGAGGCCAATTCTTTTATTTTCGCTGCCCGAATGAAAACACTTGGGTTTGACGTCAGAAGATGATTGAAACACGTGAGATCAACACTTCATCTTTTATGTCTTGGGTCCGATCCGCGACGGAGGAGATTGCGCCTTTTTCTTGAGGGACGCCTAGAGGGTCGACCCAAGGAAAACAGCAGCAGCCGATGACAGGAACTTTGTGAGAGCTCTAAAAAAGACGACCCTAAAACAACTGTGACTGACAGCAGCAGCAACCTCCAGAGGGCAGGAGTGCAATGCACCGCAAGCCAAAGGTTTTCACTTTAAATACGCAGATCAGTCCAGTTTATTTTCCAGCTCGCACTAAATCTATTTGTTGGACTTGAAAGTCTGGAAAGGCAGGAAACCAGCGAGTGTCTGGTGTGACCGCCATTTGCCTCACACGGCGCAGCACACGTCCCCTCGCGTCGAGTTGATCGGGTTCTTGATCGTGGAATGCTGGTGCGCTCCTCTTCAATGGCTTTGGAAAGCTGCTGGAAATTTGTCAGGGACTGGAACACGCTGCCGTACATGCCGATCCACAGCATCCCAAACATGCTCGGCGGGTGACGTGTCTAGTGCGTTCGTTGGCCGTGCAAGGGATGTTTTGTTTTTCGGGTTCCAGGAATTGTCTACACCAAACTGTTCCACAAAGGGCCGTGTGGCTGCAGGTTTTTGTTCCAACCAGTCCAGCACACCCAGTTTGGCCAATCAGCTGTCTGAAGGTTCAGGTGAGTTGATGAAGTGAGTCCAGTCTGGTGCTGCTGGGTTGAACAAGAACCTGCAGCCCCACGGCCCTTTGTGGAACAGTTTGGAGACCCCTGGTCTACGTGGATCCCCGCAACACGTTTGCTGCCGCACGAGGCGGTGGTCGTGGGCTTCGGCGTCTCGTCTCGGTATCTCGCCGCGTTCAAAACGCCATCGATAAAATGCAGCGGCGCTCGTTGTCCATTGGATGAATATGAGCAGCTATGACGATGAACTGCAGTCAGGTCGTGACCCCCCCGATACGGTTGACGAGTATGCGCATGAGCTTCCCTGAGACGGTGTCTGACAGTTTGGGCAGAAATTGTGGGGTGATGGAAACTCGTGGCTGCAGCAGCTGTCAGGGTCTCAGGCCATCCTGGAGCTGAAGATGCTGAGGAGATCCTGGGCTGCTGTGGTTACACGTGGTCTGCGGTCTCGAAGGCCGGTTGAGTGCACGGCAGATGGCTTACGGTGGAGGAATGAGCGCTGAATTCAGAGGCGACAGCTCTGGTGGAACTTCCTGCAGTCAGCATGGCCACGGCACACTCCCCCGGAACTTTGTCGCATCTGTGCCATTGTGCTGTGTAACAAAACTCCACATTTTAGAGTGGCTTTTTACTGTGGGCAGCCCAAGGTTCACCTGTGCGGTACTTATGCATTGTGTATACATTGAAAAAGTCTTAGATCTCTGAGTTCAGCTCATGAAAAATGGGAAGACAGACAAGCGCAACGCTTGCCATCTTCCCATCTAACAGTTCTATGAAGCTTTGCTTCCCTCCAGAGTTGATAAGAGGAACCACTGTTCTGCTCCACTTTAACTAAATCTATTCAAGCCGAATGTATTTTAAAATTGCATTATTTTCACGCATTATTTCCAGCGTCCATTGTGAGTTATTTTCAATCAAGATCATTAGACGATTAACAATAAAAACTACATGATAAAAACTACTTAAATCTACATTGGGCATAGCAAATATTTCCTTTATAATTTGCTCGGTGGAAACACATTATAGATTGCTATAGGAATAAGTATAACTGGTTCTTGCAGTCCTGTCTCCTGATTGAAGGATGATCAAACTTTAGGGGATATTGATTACGAATCTTTTGAAATTGACGTGTCACACATTAACCACCAGAGGGCGGTGTTGCTCTGTCTAACATATTGGAAACTGTGCATCTATAGAAACTCCTCATTAAGGGCAGTTATATTTTAACTCGCGTTTTTTTAAAATAATAATCTAAATGACATCGTGCCAGCCAGAATGTTAATCGCCGGTGTTTTATTGACTTCCTGGGTGGACCCGTGGATGATCTTGTTCTGATATCTCCTCGCGTTTCCTGCTGCACAATCGTATCAAAGCAAAGAGCAGCAAATAATGACAGGAGGTACCACTCGGTTAGTCCGTAAGAAACCAGGAACACGCCCCTCACAGAGCGTCAGAAAAAGGTGCAGCGTCCCGCATTATCTCTTGATTTTTTTTTCCCCGAGACAAATCAATAAATAATTTTATTTCCCGCCGCTATATTGGAAAACGCCGACCGCGGCGGCGAGGGGGTGATTTTGCCCACCGCGACGCGCCCTCCGGTCGGGGGTTCCGGGTGAGTCCTCCTAACCATAGACGATCTTCGTGGTCCACTTTTCTAGAAGGAAGTCGAGCTCACGCCACACAAGTCGGCATCGTCGCGACCGGGCGGTGGGCGTGGCCTCCCTGCGTGGGCGTGGCCCCGCTCCGATGGGCGCAGCTCTGCGAGGACGAGAGGGAAGAAGAGCGAGAGGTTTATGGCAGCAAAGTGAAACTACAGAGCTACTACAGGGGAGGGGGGGTCCTTTGATTATTTGACTCTCCTCTTTTCTTTTTTTTCTTCTTCTCACTTCACTTTTTTCGTCATCCTGACAGGACAGGTAAGTGTCACGTGGTTGGCATGAAGGAAGGTGTGTGTGTGTGTGTGTTACATGGCAGTCAGCTAAGCAGTGATCATGATGTCTCCCTCTTGTTGAAATGTTGTTTTTTTTTAATAATAAAAAAAAAATCAGCACGTCTGATTTTCCTCTGATATTTCCCCAAGTTTTGTAGCGTCAGATCGTTTGTTTGTGAGCCTTGCAGGCTCCAGAGATTGGTTTGTGGTAAATCCTGGTCATGCTACCCAGTGCTATGGAACCCTTAAAAGGGTGTGTATATTTCAAACTTTTCATGAAGTGATCCAGTTGAGGACCTTGTCATGGTGGTGGTGTTGGTGTTGCTGTGTTTGTTGTGTGTGAATAGTTGATGGGCTCTGTCCAAGGGAACAAACCTGTCAGGAGCACATCTGAATGGCTGCTTCACGCTACTTTGAGCAGACAAAACAAGACAGAAGCTGACAGCTGCGTTCTCAGCTCTGCGGGGGTGTTTTTTTTTTTTGTTGTTTTTTTACGCGTCATCCGATTATTAAAGTACCTGCGGGGTGGCGACATAGTAGTGACCTAATGCTGTCGTTTTGTGCAACTCTTACAGAAGCATGGGGCTCTGGCAGCTGTTGAAATCTCAGTTCCTGTGTCACCTGATCATCTGCTACGTGTTCCTGGTCAGCGGGCTCGTGGTCAACCTGGTCCAGATCTGCACTTTACCGCTGTGGCCCCTCAACAAGCAGTTGGCCCGCCGGATCAACGTCAGACTGGCTTACTGTGTGAGCAGCCGTAAGTCACTGCTCCCACCAATGTGCATCCTGGATGAGGGCGGGCGTGTGTGTGTGTGTGTGTACACACGAACGTGTGTGTCTGAAGGTTTTCTTGAGTGACTGGATCACGCATGCCCTTGTGTCTTATCTCGGAGGACATCGGTTGAGTATTTTAGCACCAAACCAGATCTTGTTTGTTGTCAGAGTGCCAAAAAAATGTGGTTTTGAATACCTGAGCGGACCTCCACTAGGGTGCTGGTATTTTGGGTTGGGATCATTCAGGACGGGCACCGGGTTCTGTGCACTGTGTCAGAGACGACGGCGATAGAAACGCTGTTCGTCCTTTGGAATAAAGACATATTCATGCGTGGATTGGATTGGAAACAGACCCGACACGGCCTTCCCTCTACAAAAGACGCCATTGTTTCTCCACGGCCCTCAGAGATGGTGGCGGCGCTGGAGTGGTGGTCCGGGACGGAATGCACGCTCTACACGGACCCAGAGAGCAGCCGGCTTTACGGGAAGGAGAACGCCATCGTGCTTCTTAACCACAGCTTCGAGTTGGACTTCCTGTGCGGGTGGACCTTCTGCGAGAGGTTCGGAGTTCTTGGGGTGAGAGCTCGTCCCGGGTGACCCCCCCCCCCCCGTTGGCGTCGCTTCAGATTTGTAACCTTTATTAACGTCTCCCCCAGAGCTCAAAGGTGTTGGCCAAAAGGGAGTTGAGTTATGTACCCATCATTGGCTGGATGTGGTACTTCCTGGAGATCGTTTTCTGCAAAAGGAAGTGGGAAGAGGACCGAAAGACCGTCGCCGAGAGTCTCCAGAACCTGCACGACTACCCAGAGAACTTCTGGGTACGTGTGAGCTCCATTTAGGCTCGCGGTGATCGCACTTTGCCTGTTTACCACTTGTAATAATCCATCTTTTTTCACCCCCCCGGCTGTTTAGTTCTTGCTTTTCTGTGAAGGCACTCGCTTCACGCCAAAGAAGCACCAGATCAGCATGCAGGTGGCAGAGAGCAAAGGTTTACCCAGACTCAAGTACCACCTTCTTCCCAGGACCAAAGGATTCTGGGTGACTGTTCAAAACCTCAGAGGAACTGGTGAGCAGTGGGGATTTTTTTTTTTTTTTTTTTTTTTTTATCCTCTCGCTGCACGCATTTGCAAATCAAATGACCTTTCCCGGACTAACTGTTGTCACGCGTCACGTTCCAGCCGCGGCTGTGTACGACTCCAATCTGAACTTCAGAAACAACCAGGCGCCGACTCTGCTCGACATCCTGAACGGAAAGAAGTATCACGCCGACTTATATGTGAGGTAGGCAGAAACCTTTTTTTTTTTTTTTTTTTTTTTTTTTTTTTTTCGCTTTCAGGATCGCTTCGTTCCGACTTCCCTTTTTGGGACGTTCGTTGTCTGTTGATGCGAGGTCTCGCTTCCCCCCATGGCGCCCGCAGGAGGATACCGCTGGAGGAGATCCCAGAAGACGAGGCGGGGTGCGCGGCCTGGCTCCACAAGCTCTATCAGGAGAAGGTCAGAGAGGGAGGAAGACGGGTACAGGGTCCCCTTTTGGTCGCGTCAGACAGGAGCGAGACTTCTCTCTCTTCGCCTTTTGCCTCCCCGCCGACAGGACAGCTTTCAGGAGCGCTACTCCCAGACGGGGCGTTTCCCTGGCCCCACCGTGGCCACGCCACGCCGACCTTGGGCCTTGATCAACTGGCTCTTCTGGGCTTGCCTGCTGCTCTACCCGCTGGGCCTGTTTCTAGCTCGGATGATCAGCTCGGGGTCGACGGTGACCATCCTGGCGTCGGTGGCTCTCTGCTCAGCAGGTGGGTGTGGCGCGCCCGCCGCCCGAAGGTACAAGTCGCCCTGAAACGGGGCTCGTTTTTTTTTTTTTTTTTTAACCGGCTCCTTTCTGTCCAAATGTTCCCTAAAGCAGCAGATTTGACAAGTCAAACGTAAGTCGCCCCACTCCCCTCTTTTTTTTTTTTTTTTGGAAAGTGTTATTCGTGAGTCTTGGGAGCATGACCGTAAGAGCGCTCACGCATGTGTTCGTGTAGCGAGGTGGAGCAACAAATCGTTCTTAACAGCACGACACAATTGGTTTGTGGTTGAGGGTGAAATAACCGATTCCGAGTTGCCTTTAGGCTCTGCCAGGTTTCGCACAGACACTCTGCTGTTGACAGACGTGAGTCTCAGCTTCTAATTGCAGGCGTACAGATTTTACACCCATTTCTCGTGGAACTCCTCAAACCTGCTCCCAGCCTTTTAAAAAAAAAAAAAAAAAAAAAGGTGTCCGATCTTTTCTCCGCAGCATCGTTGGGGGTTCGCTGGATGATTGGCCAGACTGAGATCAACAGAGGCTCCAGTTATGGGAACAAGGAGGCTCCGCTAAACAACAATTAAAGACTGGGGAACTAATCAGCTGCTTCTTTGCACAACTAGTAATTATCAAGTCTGCCGGGAGCAAAGTGTGCTCGCGTCCCCCTTGCTCGCTGGATCTACTGGTCTTGCAAGTCCAAACCCGCTCCGTGATTGTATGTCTTCCTCTGGGGTGGCTGGAGCGAGGTAGAGGAGCTTCAGAAGGAGCGGCCAAAACAGCTATGGAGAAAAGTACCATGACAGAAGTTTAATGAATTAACATTTTGTGTTTTATTGCATCATTTAATGTTTTTTTTTAATGTGGCGACAAAATAAACTTTCTATTCCCTAAAAAAAAATAAAAAAATTGTGAATATTCTAATCGTATTTCCAACTTGCAAATGCTGCGTCGGCTGCAGAGAAGCAGAAGTGCTTGAGTGTATGGATAAGGTTTATGGAGAGAGAGGCTCCAGGGCCTGTTTCTCATTAACGGCTGACTAACCGTCTAATTCTGTAGCTCGAGCATTGAATGGCTCTTTATTTATGTTTGATGGTGTTAAAGTTTAACTTTTTGAATGTACCCCTGGCCAGTTATGTCCTCCATAAAGATACAGAGGAGGAAAATTCTCAATACTGATAGTGTTTAACTCTTTTTGGGGGAAAACATGTTGAAAAAAGAAAAATGTAGAGCTACACTGACCCCTGGTGGTGGGGTCACCATGTTGTTGATTCTTTGGAAACCATATAGAAATATTACCTTCAGTTCATCTGTTGAGTACCTAAGATTTCACTTTGGGGAAAAATGCGCACTTGGTTTTAAAAAAAAGGATGTTTATTAATATCGTTTGTACATAGCGAACACTGTAAGAGCAGCAGATGACCTGGGGGGTTTACTATGAAGCAAGATTAATGGGACTGGGGGGGGTATTTAATCACAGGTCAGCATTTTCAGTGTTACAGAAGTGGCTGCAATCCAACCAGATCCCCACTGTTACTCCTGATGAACACTTAAAAAAACAAAAAACAAAAAAACAGTAAGAAAACCAAAACGGGTCCAATGAATCCAGCAGAGCGGATGCTCGTTGCCATGGTAATCAATGCATATTTGCCGATTTTTTTTCCATAAAAAGTTTCCACATCCTGACAAATGTTGAATTTTACACAGCAGTATCATTACACTAAACAAATAAACCCAAAGCCATGGACAACCATGTTTTATTAACTTAGTTCTGATTGGCTGGGAATGAAAAATGCATATTTAAAATTCTTTGGCCTAAACTGTTCATGGCAAAATAATGTAATACACTGGGTCAATGTCAGACTGAAATTCATCATATTTAATATATAAAACAACACCCCCGAGTGACATTAGTGGTTTCAAATGGTATTTCTCACTTACAGTACCACTATTGTTCTTCATAAGTCTCTATAACGAGCTGTTTATCTTAAACGATGAAGGTGGATTCAGATAAGAGTTGAGCCCAAAGACGCCCAAAATGCCTGAGTTGTACATGAACTTGTCCAGCCAGCTCCAGTGATGGAGGCCTGGCTGCGTTGACCTTGCTTCATAGCAAACCCCTCAGAGTGAGAGAGAGAGAGAGTGTGTGTGTGTGTGTGTGTGTGTGTGTGTTGAGCAGCAGGGAGGGAGAGCAGGCCCGGCTTCCCCTCTCAGGTGGCTACGCTCCAGTCGCGGTGAACGGCTCTCGACCGGGTGAACTGGTAAACTTGAACGCTGCTCCAACTGAACGTTTATTTCCTCGGCAAAGGCGAGACGACGGCAGCTTAAAGAGTCCCCCCCCCTCTGCCCGCGCTTTCCCAACGGATAAACATCATCCATTCCATGAGACACACATTTTTCAGCCATAAAGAACAACTGGAATAAGACCCCCCCCCCATGAACTGCCCCTTGGGTAAACAGTTTAAAAGTGCTATATAGAATTTGCCCCCTCCCTCCCTCCCCCTCCCATTTGTAAAAACAAACAAAAAAAAAAATCAGTTTCTTTTCAGAGGTCTCTTCATTAGTGAGAACATGTGTGGCAATAGTTACTTTAACTTTACAATATTGTTTATACAAGAAATAAAGCCAATCCTATTCTTACAGTATGTACACCCGCCCCCCACCCACCCACCCATGGGTACATAGACACCGTCCCCACGGGTGCACTTGTTCTCTGAAATGATATTATAATGTGTTCTTCAGTTTATCTCCATGTGCCTTCAGCCGTAAGTCCGTTTTTTTTTTTTTTTCCCGGCCTCCCTTTTCCGACATGGTGGACAGTAGTGCTTCAATTTGGAAATGGAAAAGCAGCAGACAAGGTTCTGTTCACTCTTCATCTGTACAAACCTGAAACAGACGGGGACGTTTAGAGGACAGAAACACCCGGGGGGGGGAGGGGGGGTTAGAGGGTGTAGAGGAAGGGGTTCATGGGTGTCACACCTTGACAAACGGGTGGTCCAGTAGCATGCTGGCTGTCCAGCGGCGCTTGGGTTCGCTCTCCAGGCAGTGTCCGAGGAAGTCTTTACCTTCTGTGCTTAGCTTCTCGGGGATGGGGGGCTTATGGCCCATTCCCACTTTGTACATGATCTGAAAGTTGTGCTCGTACTCGTGCCAGGGCCTCTGCGTGAGAGCGGTGCCGGTCGGCTGTGAGTTCTTTCCCCGAGGTTAGAATGCGAGTCGGACAGCGGCGCCCTCTCACCTTTCCCGTCACCATCTCGATGAGGACGCAGCCCAAGCTCCAGATGTCCGCTGCTCTCCCGTGGCCTTCCCCCTTCGCTCTGGTGATGACTTCGGGCGCCATGTACGCTGGAGACGGAACACACGGCCCGGCGTGACCGGCGGTGAACCCGGGCCCGGATGGACTCTAATGTCGGATGAGACTGGAGGCGGGGGCCCCACCTGCTGTTCCCAGCGTGCTGTTCACCTCGCCGGGCATGGTGTGTGTGTTGTTCCTCAGCTTGACCGAGCAGCCAAAGTCCCCCAGCTTGATCAGGCCCGATGACGTCAGGAAGATGTTGGCGCCTGGTGGAGGAGGAGGAGAAACGATGACGACCTTGAACTGATATCAGGTGGGTGAATTGACTGGGGGGGCGTTAGATGCGGACCCTTGATGTCCCGGTGGACGATGCCGTGCTCGTGCAGGACGTTGATGGCTGTGGTGATCTGTTTGCTGTAGAGCCTGATGACGTGCTCGTGCAGCCCCAGTCTGGACACCTCCTCCAGCGTCCCCTCGTCACAGTACTCCATGAAGATGTACATCTCCTCCTACCGGGGGGGTTGGGGGGGTGGGGTGACACAGGGCAGACGTGAGGTGTAAAAGCTCGAGCGGCCGTCGCCGCGGCGACGACGACCTGCTGAGGACGCGACCTACCCGGTGGAGCTCCACCCCGAAGTATCGCACCAGGTTGGGGTGCTTGATGCCCTCGAAGATCTTCAGCTCGTCTGCGGTCTCCTTGATGGTTTTGTGATCGTTCGGCTGGAATCGGATCTAGACGATGGCGGAAGAGCCCGTCAGCGCGCGCCTCTACATTCAGACGCTCGGGAACAGACAGCCGACGCACCTCTTTCATGGCCATCAGCTCTCCAGTGTCCACGTTGATGCAGGTGTAGACCTTCCCGTACTGGCCTTCGCCTGGTCCAAACAAGAGCCCAGAGCTTTACTGCCGACTCCCCTCCCACCGTCGCGGTCACGTGACCGCCTGGACGCCGTCGTACCTATTTTGTTGCCCCTCTGCCACTTGAAGGTCACTTTCCTGAGGCCCACGTGCATGACGTTGTCGTACGACTTGGGCGTGTGGCACACTTGGCCGATGATGTTGCGCTGCTTCATCACGGCGTAGCGCTTCTCCTCCAGCTTGCGGATGGAGCGCCGGACGGCCTCCAGGGGATTCTGCCTGGCTGCTGTGTCTGAGACCAGAAACGGGGGTTTTGGCTTTTGTTTTTTTTCGAACCGAAAGTCGACGCGAAACGACGCGTTAAGAACGACTCCGTCGCTCTTTAGCAACCACCTTTGGACTGGCTGATGAGCGTGCGAAGCTCCCAGCTCCGACGGGCATCCTTAGGATAGGAGGGCTCTGCAGGAGGAGAGGGGGACAAGTTGGGAAGGCGGTTGAGAAGCTTCACCCTTCGCGCTGCTTCACTTTGACGCGCTGCCCACCTTCTCTGTCTTCGGTGGGGCTGGAATGCCGGCTCAGAGATTTGAAATTCTCGTGGTAGCTGGATCCTCTACAAGGACAAGGCATCAGAATACGGATAAAACGTTGTACCGAAACCATCCAGTGTCCCAGTACGCCTAATTACGCACTAACGGCCCTGCTTTCTAGAGACCCATATTACAGCACCCGTTCGCATGAAAACACAGAGTTCGGGAGCCCGCTGCTTCAGCATGCAACCGCCGATTGTAGAGAAGCACACATAAAAAAAACAAAAACACACAGATATCATGGCGGTGAGTTACCAAGCATCTCAGCATGGCTAAAGTTAATAGCGCTAAAAAGCAGAATATTAGCGCTCTCATTTTCACACCATGCACGTCAATCGCGTCCTCATCCCTCGATGAGACCTGTGTTAAACCACTTCTGTTACATTTAGCAGGGCTCAAAGTAACATTACATGTCATGGATTTTAAGGCTCAAAATATGCTATCGGCTTTGATTTTTTTTTTTTTTTTTTTTTAGATTTTAATAAAAACTTGTTTTTTTTTTTTTACTCTTTTGGGAGACTGACTTGCAAACTGGCATGCATAGAGTAGCTCACAACTGGCTTTATATTTACTGTTCAACCTGAAAGCGGAAAATCTATTCAAACCTATGTATGCGGCTCACATAAACCTATGAACTGTATCCCCCTGTAAGAGTCATGCTCTGACATTCTCCACCAGGGGACTTGGGGACATGGCTACCTGACATCATTGGGGCTGCTGCTGGGCGCTTTGGTGTGGCTGTGTTCCCCCGGGCCCTGAGGGATGGGCCGAGGGCCGTTGGGGAACAGCTGGTTCCGGAGGTCGCAGGGGAGGCTTCGAGAGCTGTGTGGTGAAAAAACAAACTGAGGAGCTCTGCCTTCGGATGTCACAGACGCCTTTTTTTTTTTTTTTTTTTTTTGCGTGGGATGGGGAATACATGTGTGTGAAGGTGTGGCTGCTCGAGGGACAGATCCGCGCGCTTTGGCACGCGGTGGTGAGGAAGGTGACCGCCCGCGGACTCATGCACACGCGTGCGGGTTCACTCGCACAAGGCCCACTATAGAGCAGAAGTGACAGCTTCGGAAGGTGAGGAGCCATGCAGGAAAGAGTGAAGCCTCGCGGACCGCCACCCTCGTCACTTACCTGAACCCTTCAACGTTCGGGATGAAAAGGTTGGGGTTAGGCGGGTCACTGTGGCAACGAGGCACCTTAACGGGGCGGGGGCTATTCCTGGGGGCTGAAATAACAAAAACACCTCACCTTAGGCTGTTGTGTTGCGTTGAGATGCCATCCATTTTGGAAAAGAATTCCCATTTAAGTTACATCCGTACTCATAAAATTCAATCAATATTTTAAACTTAAAGTCAAAGATTAAGTCTTAAACTGAATTATCATACAGACAGAATATAATGAGAGATAATGAGCATGTTGGTGATAATGGTTGTACAGCCAACAGGCTTTTCTACTGTTGACCACTAGGTGGCAGTATTAACTTGCGTGGCAGCTGTGAAAGCACCAAGGTAGCTAAAACAGGTGATTTGCACAGCCTGTGCACGAAGGCAGCAAGGATCACCTTACCAATATACAGACCGGTGACGGGGCTATGAGGTTTTCCAATCACGTGTCCGATACATTCATTCATCAAAGCTTGTAAATTCTGCAGCAAAACACAGACAAACGTGTCACAGTCCATGCCGGCACGGGGTGCAAAGTAAAATGCAAATGAAGAGGAACCGGGACGCACCAGGAAGTCGTCCTCTGGCAAAGCTGAGATGAAGGCAGGTTCAATAGCCTGAAGGAAATCGAAACCCTGAGTGGCCCACCTGCAGGTGAAACCAGGCTGTCAATCTGTTGCATGACTTGAACAAAAAGGGATTTATTTAACGTGCAACAGAGGTTCAATGGACCGGAATTCAGAAAAGATGCAGAAAACATTGTGGCTGTATACTGAATGGGTTTCTGTATCCTGTTAAAAAAAAGGACATCTTGTTCTGTCTCATTTCTGTTTTCTGTTCTTGCTTAGGAGAATGAACAACACTGACATAATATCTGTTATTACTGGAAAATATAACTCAGGAGTTAGATTTCATAAAACTGCCCTCAGTCTGTTAAGAGTACAACGTTGCCATGGCAGCTTAGTAAAGAGGCCGGCTAAGAAGCCAAAATAAATGTATTATCACCCCGTGGCACTTCGGTGAACATAAATACAGAAATATGACAGTAGTTCTTCAAGCCTGCTTCCAAATAGCAGACAAAAATCACAAGAATGAACAAGTTCAAGGGATGAAATGATAAATCTTGTATACCTAGGCTTGGTTCCCCTGCCGCTCTCACATTTGGTGAGGACGTAGGTCATCCATTTGCGGGCAAAAGCTATGTAACGTTCCCCGATCCTCTGCCTGAACTCCCCTGACATCAGGCGCACCACCTCCTTGTGGTACTGCAATTCATAAACAAATGTGTGTTTAAGACTCTGAACTTACCGTCACTGCAATTATTTACGTTCTTTTTACATCACAACTGAGAGAGGGGGAAGAATAGATGTGCATTTAATTGCCATCATTTTCAAAAATCACTGGGTTACCTCAAAGGCAAAATTGTAGCCCTGTATCATCGCTTCCCTGTAGTACTGATGCAGAGTGGCTGACTCGGACTCCTCTACCTCTGCCTCAAACTCTGTGGTGAACATGTACTCCACTCGGTCAATGGCAGTACTGATTTTAATGCATAGTTGAAGCGCTTCGTCCTGTGAAGGGGGAAACCATAGAAGGTTGATTAACACTCATTAAAAAAAATAATTAAAAAAAAGTCTGATGGGAAGTTCAAACATTTCAAGACGATGAGGAAAAACATGCAAAACTGAAAACTAAAACGTTTTACAGTAAACCTAAGCGACGCTGCGGAAAAGACATGAAACAGAGAATCAGAAAATGGCCCTGCGCTGCAAATATTTTTATATAACATAAAATGGAGCAGTGGAAAACAGACGTGAAAGTAGGACACCGCAGAAAGGACATTTTAACAGGTTATAAATTGGTGTGTGGTTTTGTACGCACCTTAAGCTCCTCCAGAGCGCTCGCGATGAGAGGTTGACTTGACGTTTGTTCCCGGCAGAGAGTGAGCACGTCCTCCATGGACTGCTGAAAGGCCTTCCTCTGAGCCACCAGGTGAGCGGACTGCATCACGATGAAGAGCAGGTTGTCCACCTGAAGGCCGACCCAGGTGATTGGCACGGGCGTACTTAATAAATGTGCACGTGTTAAACTTTAAAAACCTTCATGGTCCTCAGAGTGTCAACGGTTTCCATCTGGGGGACCAGTTTAAGCAGCCCTCCGTCCCACTGGGTCCAGTCCGTAGTGGAGTCGCCGGCGCCGTGTTTGCTCATGAGCAGGTAGGCGTCGTCCTCCAGCATCTCGTCGGGTTCTTTGGAGCAATCCTCGCCCGCGGCGGCGTTGAGAAGCTGCAGGATGAGAGGCCGCTGATCCATCAGGCCAAAGGGCACAAAAACCTGCAGCTCCTCAAGGCCTGGAATCTGAACCTGGAAAAAAAAAGAGACAATATTAGCATATGCATGTTAGAAACTTCATGAATCATGCACAGGAAGTTACAATACTGGAGAGATTTTATCTTTTAATTGCTTTCTTTGATGAAATCGTCCATATAATGTTAGAATATGAAACAACTCTGTATGTTTGTGCAAACCCAAACTCACCTTCACATAGTTACTCTTCTTCAGTGCCTCCAGGAGACAAGTCACTCCATTCGTCAAACTGAACTCTGCAGCGACTTCTAAGTCCTGCAGGAAAGAGAGCAGACCGAGCACGTTTCAGAACGCGCTGTCCCCATTTTCTTGGCAAGCGGAGGAAACCGGGTCACAGGCGGACTGCAAAGTTGTCGTCGGTGCGGCCTCGTCTTTTCGAGGGAGCAGCCCTTCCACTCGGAGCGCCCTCACCTTGCGGAGCATCTTGGCGAATCCCAGAGCTTTCGATGCTCGCTCCCTGGCCTCGTGGAACAGCTCCTTCAGCGACCGGCTTGTCTCGATGACAGAGCGCCTAAAGATTTTCAAAGTTCACCCTTTTATTGTTTTCATAAGGTTTCATAAGCGACAGACGCCGGCCGGGAGAAACGGAGCTTCGTTTTCGCCTCTTGCCTTATCTCGTCGGATGCTGTGCTGTCGTCGGCACTTTCCCAGAACTCGTTGCCACTCTTCTGCAGGCCGACGTCGAGGAACTCTCCCGTGGATTTGAGCAGCATTCCGGCAATGTCACTGCACAGACCGCAGGAGCCCTCCGTTAGGTCTGCCCACGCGCTGGCTAACGACACATCGGTATAGGTTCGCACAGTACTGACCAGAAAAGCTTCCCGGACTGGGCCTCCCCTCCGCGGATGTAAGGCGTGATGACCTTGGTGAAGTTCCACTCCTCCTCCAGGAGGTTCTTTAAGCTGTGCGAAGCCTGGGGCAGCTGTTGCAACATCTGGATCCAACTGTGCATGTAGTCAAAGTACACCTAAGAAGCAAAGATCGATGGGAAGTCAACCGCAGGACCTCTCACGCACGCCGCGTTTCAATTATGCAAGAGCCCACAGCCCTGACGCGGACTATTTAAAACCTCTGTGGCTTGGAGCAGAGGGAAGAGAACAGTCAGAAGACTTACCACCAGCATCTTATGAAGGTCCTCTTCAAATTCATCGATATTGGCGTTTGTCTGCAAGCCTTGTGCATCCGTCACCACGCCTCGCAGCATGAACTGATAATACTGCTTCATCAGGAGGCCACCTTTAAGGACCTCCTTACACTCACGTACTAACTGCAGGGGACAGAGTGTCATATGAAAGACATTATAGCCCATGTTGATGTCCATACTCGTGCATTTTAATGTGCGTGAACGCAGATGTGACGGGAGTGAGAGCTTGCCTGTTTGATGCTGAGCAGAGAGGGCTCGCCCGCGGGTCTCTGTTCAAGTCGGAGTTTAAGGCATTCGTGAATGACGTTGAGGAGGACCCTGCACAGCACCAGGAACGCCGGCTGGAAGGACGGAAGGTCCATGCCCATCAAGTCCTCCCAGGAAACATCCTCGGCCCCCAGCTCCGGGTTGGCCGGACCGCCGCAGGACTCGTGGTGACGTGACAGCTCGGGCAGATAATCGCTGTACAGCATGGGGTCTGGGAAGTCTGCAAACTGCAGGGGGAGGGTTGGAGTTCTGACAATCGCATTCCGCACACACGCAAACCAACAAGTGCACATGCACAAAGGAAGAGCAAGGCTCTAATCCTGTGAAGGCTTTACTTTCCAATACTTAAACAGATGTTTAAAATGCTGTTTCATTACATCACGTTAAAATATTTAACATTGCTCGGCGAAAATTAGGATTAGACTGCTTTTGCACCACAGTGTTGGATTTGTGTACCAGAGTGAAGTGAGGTCTTCTTCTAATAGGTTTTTCAGACGTCTTACCTCCAGGGCAGGAGTCTGGCGGAGCAGCGCTGCTCGGGCTCTCTGGAGCGAACGGTCCATTAGTTTGTGCAGTCTGAGGATGAGCTTGCGCAGTCCCATCTGTTTCAGCGCTTTATCCACAAACGGCCTGTAGATGGCCGTGGGGCAGAACACTCCCCCTCCAGCCATCACCTCCGTGCTTACAGCCCCGGCGGTCGGGAGGAACTCTTCGGACAGCAGCCGAGCGAATTTAGGGATCAGGGAGGGAGATAGCTCTCCCCCTGCTAGGTGCCCCGCTCCCCCGGCCTCGTCCTCGGCGTCCCTGTCCTCGCCGTCGCTTTCGGCCGTGAAAGTGGCCGTCGAGTTGCTCTCCTCGTCCTCGTCGTTCTCGTCCTCGTCGTTGCCCCGGGAGCAGCGCGGCGACGGGATCTCAAACACCGGCCACCCGATGCGGGACAAGTCGTGCAGGCCCAGGACGGTGGCCATGACGCGCAGCTTCTGGTTGAGGTCCTGGGTGATGTTGAGCCACAGGCAGAGCGCCTGCACCCTGCCCTGGAAGTCCCGTGCTGCGTACTTCTCGTAGTCCCTCTGCAGGGCCTGGAGA
Organism: Lagocephalus sceleratus; assembly: GCA_911728415.1. Taxonomy (NCBI): domain Eukaryota; kingdom Metazoa; phylum Chordata; class Actinopteri; order Tetraodontiformes; family Tetraodontidae; genus Lagocephalus; species Lagocephalus sceleratus. The sequence continues at coordinate 3,746,315 of CAJVRN010000040.1, forward strand.
GACGGGTACAAAGCCTCCACTGTTTCCAGCAGCTCCATCACACGTTTGACTTGGTCGAACGCCAGCCGCTGCCGCTGAACGTGCTCCCTGCAGTCGGCGCCGGAGCCCAGCGGCTCCGCGGCGTTCGTCGCCGATAAGGGCGAGGCGCTAAAGGCGGTGGGATCTACTCCACAGTGGTTGATCTCTGCTACAGTAGGTTTGCTTTCTTCTCCGCTGATTAGATCGGTGACACAGTCCCTGTCGCTGTTTTGAGAACAGTGCATCCCTTTTAAGATGGCGTAATTGACCTTAAAGTGGAGCACTTCGCTGATAATGTCGGGGATGGCCTGGCGGGCGGTGAAGAGAAAAAGGTCTTGATCGGTGGTGGAGCGCCGTGCGTGCCAGGCCTGCAGCTCTAACCAGATAACCTCGTTGTGGCCCATGAAAGCCATGTTCTCGAGGCCTCTCTGCTCCTTCTCCTTCCTCTTGGAGGACATAGACGTGAGTTTGAGCAGGAGACGCAGGGTCTCGAAGAACTTGAGGCGATCGGCGGGGCAGTCAGTCCTGGAGGTCTGACGGTGGGTCCGGGCCATGTGGGGCATAGACACGGGCAGCTTGCAGCTGCCGCAGCCCAAGCTCAAGTAATGTTTCCGTGGATCCATGTTGAGAGCACCGAAAGGGCTGGACTTGGAGAGCGGATCGAGCATGAAGGAGCCCTCGAACGTCTTCTTGTGGTCTCTCTCGGTGGAGCGCAGCGTGGCCCTCTGCTTCTTGCCCTGCTTGTAGTTGTGCTCCTCCGAGGTCTCTGCTGGCCTGGGACTCTCTCTCAGACCAGACGGGCTTAGGTCTGCTGAAGCAAACACACATAGTCGATGTTCTGTGGATACTCCTGAGACAAAACAGCGCTTTGAAAAAGAAAAGTAAACCGTACCCTTAATGGGAGACCGGCCAGCGCTCCTCGTCTGGCTGTTTCTATGGTGTTTCCCAGACATGCGTTTCATCTGACGGTTGGTATATGGAGGCGATGTGCCATACAGCGCTTCCTCCTCCTCGCTGGGAGAGTCCCAGGATTCCTCCACCTCGGAGTTGTGTTGGGATGCATCTTCCACTGGCCTGGCCTGCCTGTTGAGAAGAGAGAAGATAAAAAAAAAAAACATGCCCTAAGAATCACCAAAAAAAAAAAAAATCTAACCGGTAGCACGCCGTGTTCTGTGTTATCATGCTTAGAGCGAGTCAGCACATTCAGTCTTTTCAGTCGCATCATTGGCAAGCACGCACGTAAGGTCAGTGTCTGGATGTAGTCATAACAGGGTGCGCAGCAAATCTCTTGTAATGCCACGGCAAACATGTTGCCAAACTGCAACTAGACTGAATGTCTGTTGTTAGCAGCAGCAGCCTGACGGGCTGTCTGTCCTCCAGAGCCTGAGTGGCTGCTTCACAGTTTCTGCACCAGCGATGTTGCATGCGTTCCCGCAGGATAATAAGCTGCGGATTTGCTACTGGCACCCTTTTTTGGTCTGGGTAAACATAATAGCTGCACCGCTGAAGGAGAAATAGCAACCCTATGGAGGATCTGCTAACTCATCAAGCAGGACGCGCTTATTATTTCTTTAGTGCTTACAAACCCGAAGAGAGAGCCTATGTTGCTAGAAGGGCAACATTTGTGTTAATATATCACCCACAACATTTGATGATGATCACGTTACCCTAAGTCATCAGCACTTGACTTGTACACGTTCAAGATTTCAGAATGATGCAACACGCTGGGCAACATTTTGCTGAAAGGAAACCATATAATCACTTGAAAAACTTCCTTCTGGGAAATAAAGAAAACAGAGTGCAGGCGGCACGCCTTCCCAGATTACAATGTCAGGGCTTTATTCCCTAATGCCTTTCTGAGAGTTTTTTTTAATGGGATTAGAGAGAAAGGTTAGAAGGTCTGACCCTGCCAACAAAAACAAAAAAGTGAAAACAGAGGAGGGGGCAAGACAGGCATTCAGAATGCTGGTCACCATGTGTCCCTCCATCGATCATCTGGCAGAAAGGCGCACCCCCCCCCCCACCAGCACGCGCCTCTGGCAGCCTCAGTGTAGGTGGAGTTGAAAAGCCCCCACACTCCGACATTGTCATCACAGAAACTACCAGCGTGCTGTGCAATTCTTCTGAAAACTGATGCCACAGGCACACTTTGTGCAAGATTGTGATGTTTTTAAAGGGATACGCATGTGCAGCAACACACGACACTAATAAAGGATTGCATAATGTCGCATGAACATTGATTGTTTCTTTTTAAAAAGCATTAGAGCAATAGTTGTGATGTCAATATGCTGCATCTGTGCCAGAATCCATGGATAAGAGCACGATGCGATTGGCTATTCAGAGAATTCGAGAGAAAATATGAGCAGCTCTCATTTCTAAATGACTCCGCGGATTTGTTGCATTTGTTCTGCGACTGAAAAAAAAAGAATGGCTAGTAGAAATGGCACCTGCTGATTTGTTAACAACTGATATCGTCATAAAAGTCCATCACAGATGGTCGTCTGCATTCATCTTTTCAGTTTGTCCCACGGGACTTTTTTTTTTTTTTTTAACCACAGATATGAAACCACAGTTCACGCAGTTTGCACGTTTTGCAAGTCAATTCAAATCGAGTTGGTGTGCACCCTCCGACGAGGGGAGAATATGAGAACCATTCACTTAAGCTCTTAAAAGGAAGGCCATAGAACATAGCAGCCCAGGCTCCTCTCATCCATCTGCCCCTGTGCAGTGCACGCATACACGGTCCCGTGGGAGCAGCTGTGGAATGACATGCAATTCAAATAGACACCTGCTGCAGACCCTGCTTACTTTGCAAGATTGCAAGCGAATTCAAGACATCAGAAACGACTACGGGATAAAGCCGACCCGTGGCAAACAATTCATTTAGAAATATTTGTCCTGGGGCACTCTCGGGCTTCTTCCAGAGAAATACGAAAGAAAAAAAAAATTCAGAATGCAAGCAGGAAGAACTAGAAGTAGAACTTGTTTCCTTACAATAATCCATGTGACACTCAAATACAAATACCGACAAGTATTCTTCCTTTTCAATCACAAACCCGAACCAGTGTGGGGGGACACGACGTGTACAGCGCAGCTTTACCTCTCGGCGTCTGTCATCGGGAAGCTCAGATTGTGCTCACTTTGTAAACATTCCAAAGGTGTGCAGTAATTGAGGACAGAAATAGTGTGTGCATGTCAGAAGGAAACAACTCGGGCTTTAAAAAGATTCCCCTCTACGCAGAACAGCATGACCGAATCACTCAGGAATGACAGTGGGACCGACGACGCCGCTACTGCCGGGGTATTTGCTCGGTTGCCATGAAACACTTCCAGCACACATGGGGGCTGCTGCAGTAAAAACTGCAACAATCACTCTTTTTTACTTTTGTGCCATTCGACTTGTCGGCTGCACAGAGAAGTCACTGACATGCGCGCCCTGCAGTTAACCGCAGCAACACTATAGTGCTCAAGCTGTCCCTGCTTGGCTGCAGCTTGTGAATTATCACTGCAGATGGTGTCTGGCCACTCTCAATGGCTCATCTGATGCCTCGCCGAGGCACCAATAAAGGCCAGTGGAATGCTGAAGCCCCTGGGCTGTGACGCTGAGTGCATAATAAACAGCACAAAATCAAGACTCTTTTCTGCAGAACGACTGAAGCAGTGATACCAAGGGCTGCCAGAGCCTGACCTTTGACACCGACCATCCACACCATTGTTCCAGAACGGGACGCTCCATTGTATAGTTGCGACACGTGGCCAGTGAGGCCCACAGCTGAATAGCACACAGCTGGGGAGGGAGCACACTTGCTCACAATACCAAAATTAAAAAGAGTTTTTCTTTTTTTTTTTTCCCCCCAGAGAGAGAGTGCAAGAAAAAGTTGGTTTTTAGAATCCAAACTGTTCGCTGATTAGGTCACGCTGGTATAACTGATGCCAGAGGGTTTTTGCAACCGCCCCGCGCAGGAAAATAAACATGTCGGTCGCAGTTCGGGGGGGGTCAAAAGGTCGGGAATACAACAACACATGCACGCATGGCGCAATTAAATATTAATTAAAGTGTGGCACGAGTGTGCAATGCTGACCTATTGCGACTGCTGCACGCAGCCGTCACAGTTTTCACCACACCATAACAGATTGAAGAAATATTGCACACAATGTACTTGACCCCACCCTTCTCTGGAAAAGTGTGACATTTAGAAGAGTGGATCATAACTTCTGCAGAGTTTACTGTACATGCACAGGAGACGGCTTTATTTTTACCATGCAATGTAATAAGAAGGACATGCTTTGAGTTGACTTTCACGGTGAGTGCGTTTATCTAAAAAAAAAAAAAAAAAAAAAAAAAAAAAAAACCCCAAAAAACTGGCTCTGCTCATTGTTTTACATGCTGCTTCAATGCCCACGGGCCTCGGTGTTAAAAGTGAAAGTTCACAGCATTAATTACAGTAAGTTAGTCACATGGCTTTAAATGCAGAGGCATGCTTGCAGCCTGTGCTCTCCAGCATGAGGTAAGTGGTGTAATGACATGTTTTTTCACCTTTGCCACTTGCATCATAAATGCCGTGCAGGCGACCATCTGCTCCACCTTCGAAACCTAATCTAGAACGTAGAGACATCTAAGCTAGTTCCAGCTTGCGCTCAAGAGAGCAATCTAATTAGTTCTGCAGGGCTGGGCAGTTTTCGCTTGCTCAAGTGCAGCGATCATCCGATCTCTGCAGAGCATCTCTTCAGTAACGTCACAAGCATTCCATTGATTGCCAGGAAGTGACAGATGAGAGCGACAGAATGCGAGAGCGGCACGGCAAATGCAGGTGTGGGAAGAGACAGGACATATTCCAAGATGGACCATCTGTAGCCTGCAGGCTGTGCTTCTCGCGGATGCGGGCATTAGCGAAGGCTCCCCACGGCATCCGCCGCTCTGGGGCTCCAGGCGTCGATCCACCGCACTACACCACATCCTGAAATCTGTGGAATGTTTGAGGGCCATAATGTCTTCATGCTGGCTTTGCGAATAAGAAATCATTAACAAAGGGCTTCTGTAGTTGCAACAAGAGCGACTCTTGGTTTGTCCAGCAAACACATAATGTTCTCAGAATAGTTACCACTCTGATCCAGCGCCCTGATCAACATGAATACGCGTGTGCCGGTCTGATGTTTGAATAACCACCTCACACCGCTTCACAAGTTGAATAGAACCCAAAAAAACACGCACACGCATGTGCGTGCAAAACGTGTTCTTTTTTTTTTTGCCACGCTTTTACCATTCGACGTTTACCCTTCACCCCAAACTCTGCACGGCAAACACGAGCGCGGGACGGAAAATAAAGCAGCCCCTTGCAGTCACAACACCGACGTGCCTCAAGGTAAAGAAGCACGGACAATAGACCCTGCGTGATTTTATTTCCCTTTTATGCAACAAAGCCTGCAGACAGAGCAATCACAATAACAGGAGCGCTGTTGCGCAATCGCGCCAGCGGTTGATGTCCACTTCAGCCTAAGTGGCCACAATAACAAGAGAATGGTAGTCTGACCCCCCCCCCCAAGTAGGGAAACAAGCTGGAGAACAAGGCGAATTGCAACGAAACGGCTGCAGGAGACGCAACAGATTCTTGGTGGTGGTGGTGGTGGGGGTCGATCTATGCGGAATGTCGATCCCCAGATGCACGTATAGGACCCAAAAAACAACGACTAGCCCCTGCGTGCGTGTGCGTGCATTCCCCAACGCGAGATTGCAGAAAATTTATCGACAAATAACCTTGGAACCCGACAGAGATCTGCAGCCCTACCCCCCCCACCACCACCACCACCAAGTTGTAGATTCCTGTGAGCAAGCAACAAAAGACGAAAACGCGGATGCCTCGCCCGTTTGCAATAAACACGCTCACGTTGTGGTTATAAACGTGGAGAACAACAACAACAACCAGCAGCAGCAGCAGGGGTCAACAATAACACTGCACCGACCTGCTAGCTAAACAGACAAGTTTTTTTTTGTAGGGGGGGCTTTGCATTTGTGATTTAAAAAAAAAAAAAGCGCTTTCCAAGGACAAAAGCACCGCGGTGGTGTTGTCCGGGCTCACGGTGCGTGAGCCCCCGCTCTGGCCCGACTCGGTTCGTGCGAGCAAACTCGCCCCGGGAACAATAAAAGTGACAAAAGTGGGCTAGCGAGCTAGCTCGGCGTTTGCACGGCTTTTACCTTATCATTGGGCGAGCATTCTGTCGCGACCTCCGGCCAAACGTGAAGCGGAAAAGAGGTGGAGAGGGGGGGGACGCGCGTCTGCAGCGTCAGGGGACGCCTGGAAAAAAAGCACGGCTGCGGGGAGGAGGGAAAAAAAATAGGAGGAAAAAAAAAAGTTTGCAACTCCGTGTGTTGCAGATGCGGCTGGAACTGCACGCGTCTCACTATTTGGCAGGAAGTGGGGCTCGACGCGATGCGCGTAAGGGCGTCACGGTCGGATCACTATTTGGCAGGGTGTTTTTTTTTTTTTTTTGGGGGGGGGGGTGGAATCACGTACCTGCTGGGCTGGCTGGGGTCCGGAGGCTCCATGGTAGAAGCTGCGGCGGCGGCGTCTCAATCCCAGCCGTGCACGGACCGGAGCATGGCTGCGCACCGCCGGACGCGCTTTGCACCGTTACGCAGCTGCAAGCGTCGGCGGCGGGGGGGTTGGGGGTGTTGGGGGTTTGGACGCCTCCCGGAGCGCTTTTCTATCCGCCGGCGCACCGGGCTCCGGCTGCTGAGGACGCCGTCGCCATCTTTCTGGCGTTCATTGAGGAGTGCCTCGCTCCTTTGCGTGACTACGGAGGCTCGGAGGGGTCAGGCGCGGACACGGCCGTGCATAGGGGGGGGTGTCGGGGGGGCGGGGCCTGTGAGCAGAGTCGCAGTGATTCAGCCGGGGTTTAAATTTACACTTCCAAATCACTCACTTTATAATGTATTTGGAAATGCAGGAAGAACGACGATCATGTGACATTTACTGGATGAATGATGATGAAGTCATGATAATGATCGCCACTGGAATAATTAAATAATAGTCTTCCTGCACATTGCAGCAGTGCGTGGCTATTTGAAGAAAGAGCTTTTGTATATAAGGCGTCTGCAGGAAATAATAATCTACACGAAAGAATAAATATGGCTGCAGATTGGCGGCGTTTTTCTTATATTTAAAGTTTGATGACAGTGTTGGAAGTGTGTTATTAACGCGATGTTTGAGAGTCAGGGGACGATGGACGTATTTCGGGGTGAATTGTTGCAGAAGCAGGTTGTTTATGAGCCCGTTGGTTATAAACAGTGGTTATTTTCGTATGCAAAATTTTCCAACGCTTATTAATCCCAAAACCTGTTGTTAGAAAGAAGAAGCCTGCACGTTCAGACTCACGTATTCAAATATTCATTCATATTGTGGGGATCTGGCGGCCCCTGGCGGCTTCTCGACTTGAGCACGCGTGTCAACTTTAATGTGACATCACTAAATAAAGACTAAATCAGACGTCCTAATGGCTGCCGGTTGTCGTTCTAAGAGACTATTTGTCTATGACTATATTAAAACTACAGGCGCCAGGGTTCACAGTAAAAACAAATCCCAACAGGTTCGTGTCATTTGTTGTCTTGAGTGGATCGACACCCTTCTTTTCACCCTTTGCCTGATAAACCAGTTATTCATGAGGCCACTTTCTCTCCACACCCCATATTTTTTCCAGCAGGCCCTTTTTCACAATAGCTGCTGGATCACTGACAAAAGGTCACGGCAGTTTCGATGGGTGTGGAATTAGTCCGGCAGACCGACCGGTACACCATCAGTGAAATAAATCAACACATTTCTTCCATTTATTTATTAACTGCCCCCCCCACACACACACACACACGTTATCACCTGTGAGAGGTGACGTCACACTTCCTTTGTCACCGCGACAACAACGGATGGCTTCACGTGTCACTGAAAAAATGGGAAAAATAAACGTTTCTTCTTCAAGCAAGCGTCGACGTCGGGTCTCTTAACCATTGTTTTTTCTTTTTTAAATTACACCGAAAATTCAAGTGTGCAACAGGGGACGCGGCGGTTGTGGAGTTCAGAAAGGAAGGACTTTTCCGGTTTATTTTCAGTTTTTTTGCAAACAAGTCTCTTTACTAAATAAAAAAAATCTTTCTGTCTATATTCATTAACTTCTACAATACAAAATTAAGTTAACACATCCTCTATTTGTGCTTCTTTTCATAGCGCGGTAAAGTTATGTCATATTTCCATCACCCAACTTTAAACAAAACTTGGGCGATGGAAATATTTCCGACGACATTGAACGCCTCGACCACCACAGCAGGTTTCGCGGAGGGGGGGAGAGTCTTCATTTGAGCTTTGTCTCTAACAACATCCTCCGTGCGACACTTCTGGGCAATATTAGAGTGGTGGCCGATCGTTTTTTATTTATAAGTATTTATTATTTTTTTTAAACCGTATACAGCCGTCGACTAGCCTGACGCAGATCTATTGCCGCCTTTTCAGAATGCTTCAGTCTCTCGCCAGCAGCTCGTGTGTGCGGTTAATGCAGAATCACAAATCGACGTGGTATTTTGCATCTTTATTGCTGGGTTATGTCCTCTATCTGGTGTTCGGAGCGATCATCTTCTCGTCGGTGGAGCTGCCGTACGAAGACCTCCTGCGTCAGGAGCTGAGGGCCGTCAAACAAAGGTTCCTGCAGGAGAACCAATGCCTGTCCGAGGAGCGCCTCGAAAGGTTCCTGAAGAAAGCCCTGGACGCCAGCAATTACGGCGTGTCCATCCTGAACAACGCCTCGGTCAACTGGAACTGGGACTTCACCTCGTCGCTGTTCTTCGCCAGCACCGTGCTGTCCACCACAGGTGAGGCTGCACCCCCCCCATCCACCCCATCCACCCTCCTCAGGTGCACAAAAGAGATGCAAGGTGGTCACCTCAAGCACCAAGGTGGTCACCTCAAGCACCACGGTGGTCACCTCAAGCACCAAGGTGGTCACCTCAAGCACCACGGTGACGTGTGTGTGTGGGTGTCTTGCGGGATTACATACAGGTGTGCACCCTTGCTGACTAAAATCCCACTTTAGTGAGACCCAAGTGAACACCCCCGGACTCTGTGATCTGGGACAGATCTACGAAATTGCTGGATTCTGTCATTTACCACGACTCTGTTAAACCCATATGTCCTTCAAGACAGCTTTCAGACAGGTCTGTCAACACTGCTTCTTCTTCTTTTTTTGTTTTTCCTCCTTCCCCTCGCAGCATATTTATAATACCGACACTGTGCAAATAGTTGCATTTGTTTTCTCTGCGGGCTTTTCGACAGTTCTGAGCGGCGTTGGCACTTTCTGCTGTCTGGGGCTGCTCAAATTATCCTTTTTTTTTTTTTCAACCGCAAATGCAGAACTTCAGCCCCCGACAGCACGGAGGTGGTTATCTGGGCTTTCAACAGGCCCAGATACCGAAGGCTGTCCGCCCTCATGGAATTTGTCTTGCTCAATCTACTACACACTGGCTTATGGAGCTGAGATCAGACTGGGGCCACCTCAGCTGTCAGTCTCTAGTCTTAAACTTTTGCCTTTTAATCCCTCTGCTCGCCCTCATCTGACCGTTGTAGCATGTTTCGGCGGCCCGGAGCAACTTTGTGGACGTGTTACACCATGCATGCACCTGCATTTGACTTTGTGGTTCAAGTTTTCCCTATTCTCATGAATTCACAGCCAGGTTTTTTTTTTTTTTGGGGGGGGGTCATCAAAAAAAGCAGAAGGTGAAAGCGAATCCACCTGTGATTCCTCATTTCTGTTCTTTTTTTTTAACACACCTGTTACACTCACTTCCACTTGAGTCATGTGTTGGAATCTTCAGGCAGATCTTTATCAACGCCTGAACCTTCATTGACATCTTCTCGCCGTGTCTTTAAGCGCTGAAAAGACCACTTGTATGTACAGGTAACCTCTGAGCAACCACCAGTTGGACTTGCACAATCTTTTGCGTAAAAAATATTGATCAAACAGGACGTGCGCATCCAAGAAATGTTCACAATGACTTCCTAGAAATCAGATCTATAGCCCTGTGAAGGGACTGGGTGTGGAAGGGCTGTCCAAACCTGTTGCAATTGTACAAATAACACATTCAAAAGTCATACAGGAGATCAAATACTATAACAATATGTTATCATAAGTCACAAGGTAGAGTGGAAACACAAGCAAAGCAGCAGATGAATCTTCTGGACTTTATTCTATAATTAAGTTTCATATAAGACAGCAGCTATGAATAGAAATAAAATGACACTGGAAAAGTCTGCTAACATAGTGACAGTTTGTGTACACGCAGGATCGTTATGTTATATGCACAACTAATAACGCCGTCGTACAATATACATAACACATTGAGTTGGATTCATTGACTCTCCTCCAGGATACGGTCACACGGCGCCCCTGTCCGATGGCGGAAAGGCCTTCTGCATCGTCTACTCGGCGATCGGCATCCCCTTCACCCTCCTCTTCCTCACCGCCGCCGTGCAACGGATCATGGTGTTCAGCACGCGCAGGCCGATCTCCTACATCCACCGGCAGTGGGGCCTGTCCAAGGCGGTGGTGGGCGTGGTGCACGCCGTGGTGCTCAGCTTTCTGGCCGTCTCCCTCTTCCTCCTCATCCCGGCCGCCGTCTTCTCGGCGCTGGAGGACAACTGGAACTTCCTGGACTCCTTCTACTTCTGCTTCATTTCCCTCAGCACGATCGGCCTCGGAGATTACGTCCCCGGGGAGGCGGCCAATCAGAAGTACCGGGAGCTGTATAAAATGGGCATCACTGGTGAGCTCGGATGACCTTCTTCTTCTTCTTCTTTTTTTTTTTTTTTTCCCCCGAGGCAAAATGATAATTACTGATTTATTTACTCATAATTCATAATTACTGGTATAGACCTCAGGTTCGGTGACAGATCCTGCCCAGCGCAGAGTTTGTAGCCCCCAGAGACGTTTGTGTTGTGTAACTCGGGGCCACATCAGCGAAACTGATGACATCGAACGCGATTCGGGCGGCGGCGGCGGATGAAACGTGGGCTTGTCACGTCGCCGCCGCGTCTGTCATAAATCGCATTACATCCTGTTTCCCTTGGAGGATATTGCTGCTCCAGTTGTTTACACTGGAGCAACAGCAGCCGCTTCTCTCTCAGCCACGAAACCATCCAAGTTGAAGTTTCAAAGATAAAAAAAGAGAGGGAGAGAAAAAGAGAAAGAGCTGTACTTGTCACTTCCCCGCCGCAGATTGCGGTCCGCTGTGACCCAGCTTCTTCAGAGCCAATAGTCCAACAGTGTCAGAATTGATGTTGCGGCGGTGATCTGATTCGAGAACGCCGCCCCCCCCGACACGGGACTTTGACCTTAGGTGTGACAGATTGTCCCGTTTCCTCATTATGACCCGCCCGTGTTGCCGTGGTGATAAGCAAACGTCGTCACCAAAGACCGTTTGACGCGGACGGAGTGGCTGCGATTTAGACACGATGCTCAATATGCAGAGGGCCTTCTGGGGTCTCGGCATATTGAGTGCGCGGATGCTGCTGTGGCGTGAGCCTCAGCCTGCACGTGTGTGTGTGGGTGTGTGGGTGCAGGTATTCACTTGCCAAAGAGAGAGAGAGAGAGGGAGAGAGAGATTGACATCATTGAGCAGGCAGGGTGCGATTTTGTAGAAGAGACGTACGCTTGTTGGTATAAATAGCACCAAACACATTTGGACCATTTTCCTTCCTTTCTGCATCAGAAGTCATATTATCACTGGAAAATCTTCACTCTTTTCTTACGCAATATTTAACACGTACTTGTGAATGACCTTCTCTGTTTTATAAAGAGAACCCCGACTGAAAGGACAGGTTTAAATACAACTTGCGGCTTCCTAATAGTACCCTGTGCAACCAGAACAGAGGCCGTTCTCAGCGGACCTTTAGTTTCTAAGCGCATCACGCGCCTCTTTCCCGTCAATGTGAACCAAACTTTGATTCTAGGAACCAAAAGTGTGAGCCGCATGCATTACTCATTTCATATTTAGCGGGGCTTTCCACCATGGTACTGGAATGAACGCGGCGAGCTCTTTACTGCCCTCTTGTGTCTCCTCCTGTGAACCACATGTTTCAGACAGCAGGGACGTGTGTGTTGCTCTCTTTGTCCCATTTATCTGCTACCTCTACAATGATTCAGTATTCTCATGTTTCCTTTTTTTAATTAGAACATGCAGCAATTGTAGTACACCTATATAGCATGAAACGGTTGCTTTTTATATGGTGTTATATATATATATTTTTTCTCTCATCAGTGTACCTTATCCTGGGGCTGATAGTCATGCTCGTGGTGTTGGAGACCTTCTGCGAGCTGCAGCAGCTGAAGCAGCTGAGGAAGATGTTCTACCTGAAGAAAGAGAAGCAGAAGGACCGCCTCGCCATTCTGGAACACGACCAGCTGACCTTCTCTTCCGTGTCCAAAGAAGCTGCGTCTTCCATTGAGGACAACAGGCACATGTTTGGTAGTACAACAACTCTGGTGACTCCCAGAAGTGACATGATCGAGTAGACGCTCCCCATTTAGGAGATAAACGGGGTCGCAGGCGCGCAGCTATGAGTAGTTCCCAGGTCTTACAAGTAAAACTCACTCGACTCGTTACTGAGCAGAAACACTCCTTCGCAGATCATTTATATCATGAAATTGAGCATAAATTAAACATAAAGGTTAAACTGCAATTTCACAGGAGCTAATTCAATTTATTTCATGTGTATTAGGAAGTCATTGGCCTCTTAAATCTAACTGAAATGTTAAGATAAATAGCACAAAATGGTACATTGTTGTTATAGTTATAGCTGCTTGGCAGGTTAGAACTGTACATTATCATGTAAACATTTACAGATTCCATACTAAAACATTATACCTAGAATTAGAACGCCTGTTAAAAATTCAAAGAACTCCTGTTAACACATGAATTTATTCAAAGGTACCATGTACAGCACAATATTTGTTGTTTTTTTTAATTCCAGTGACCCACATTTTCTCCGTATCCTTTCGATCGCATACAGTGCTTGGTAATATTTAGACAGAGACCTCATGAAAGTATTACGCAAATGTTTTTTTGGATTAATTAATAGAAGAAAAAAAAAAGTTTACTTGCAAGAATGTCCGTTTCGGTGGTCCGTGTTTTTTGGAGCCGGTTTTGCTCCACATATCTCACATGTAATTGTGAAGAAGGTATTTGTCAGCATTTATGCATACGTAAGCTATCACGGTGTGTGATAATGTGCACTATCATGCATTGGGGTTGTTTTTTTTTTCTTCCTTAAATAGCTGATTGCATTTTGGATGGGAAAAAGGGACAGGAGGTTATTTGACCGTATAAATGGAATTCTGAGGAGCGGCTCTGGGCTGTTCCTCAATAATGAAAGCTCAGTTTGCACAGGTGAAGCCTGAGGGGGTTTAAAAAAAAAAAAAAAAAGAGAAAATGGAAAACCTTGAAATCCCATCAGGAAACATCGCCGATAATCCACAAAGTCCTGAAAAACCTGTGCTCTTATTATCATAAGAGAAAGACGTTGAACTGAAACTGCTGTGTTCGTATTATTTAAATGTAAAGAAATGTATATTTTCAATATGAAATCAGTCGAGCGTGCGCGATGACAGGCGCGGCATGCTGGAGCAGCTGGGTCCGTCTCTGATCTGCTCGGAGGAATTCGAGGCAGGGGGGGACGCGCTTTAGCGCGTCACCGCGTGTGTTGCTCTCAAAGTGATTGTACGTGAAGGCAAACCAACAGCCTCCACCCTGGGATCCTCCTCCTGGTGCTGAGTTAGGGGGTCGCGGTGCATAAATTAGGAAGGCGTTTCACAAGCTGAAATTCTGACCTCATCTTTTGTTTGTTTGTTTGTTTGGACGCCGTTCCTCTCCCGTGGTCTCGAATGAATGTAATGTTTTTAATACTCTCCGCTTCATCGGGCGCGTCTCTGCCTCACTTCAGTGCTGGCAGTTCCATCCGATGTGTTGTTTGTCACGGCGTGATCGCAGAAGCAGTCTCGACAGCCTCCTCTTCTGAGCTAACATTGCGTTCTACGATCACCGCTTTCATCTCACCGGGTTCTGCCTTCGTTTCAAACGTGACACGTTGGAACTGGTTTTTTTTTTGTTTGTTTTCTTTTTTGTGGATGTAAAGGGGGAAAACTTGACTCTCGCCAGACTGTGGTCTCCGGTTTTCCGACATGTTTGTCATGCCTAAACAAAACTCATTGTGAGCCATTCTCTTCAGGGAAGGTAAATATTGCGTTAAGGATTACAGACATTTCATTTGCTCCATTTAAGGTGACAAAGCTGCAAGTGGAACATTCTCAATCACTGGAATTGCGTGTATTTACCTTGTGTTGTCTTCGTGTATATAGTTTCCGATGCACTTGTAGGATTTTAGTGTAACAAAACCGATGTAGTGATCGCTCTTAATTTGCCGTCTGTAAAAGTCATTTCAACTTAAGAAGAGAACCGTCACATGTAGAGCATCACTGTCTTAAATAAACTGGTTGGTTTATTCTTACATTCATTTCTTTGTCTTTTTATTTATTTATTTATTTATTTTTTTCCCCCATCCTGAATTCTTGTTTGAAAAGTGATCCACTGACACCGACAGCAGCGGCGCTTTGGAGATTTATTTATTTATTTATTTATTTCCCCCCCCCCTCCGCCGTGTTTGCGCTTTTGGCCTAACGACTTCGCGCCGAACCCCCCCGCGTGAGCGCGTAGGGGAGCCAAAGTGTCGCGCCGCGCAAACGCAGTTACCTGTGGGCGTGCGCTCGTCCGGCAAGAGCCGGTTTTAACCCCCCCCCCCCCCCCTCGTATGAAGATACACAAGGCGTTAACCTGCGTTTGGCGGCCGACGTGCAAGCGGAAGGGCGGAAGGTCAAGGTCGGGCTTTTACATAACTGGATGCAGACAAACGACGGTCGCCCGCTGGTGCTGTGCGGACTGCGCACTGAGCCGTGGGGGAAAAAAAAACCGATGTGTTTATTATCCTTTTTTTTTTTTTTTTTTTTTTTAAGGGGTCGACCCCTCGAACGCATCAGTTTTTCCATTCCAGGCCGCAGTTTCCGAACGCCGATTTTAGACCTCGCCGAAGCGAGGGCCAGAATGCAAACGAGGAGGCGAGCGTTTGCCAGGAATATGTAAAGAGTGTGAGTAACAGCTTCAGATCCTGTAAAAGGCCCGCGGCGTCTCTCCTTTATTCGATTTGAACGGGGCCTCCCAATTAAAAGCGCGTCCTGTTGATATCTAATGCAGCCGGGCTGACAGTCAGGTGAGTAACAGGGCGGAACAGAACCCCCCCCACCGAGAAGACGGCTTCTCCGCTCCCTGGTCTGAAATGTTCCCCGCTCATTTCTCATGAATATTGCTCCTTGATCTCATGTCTTCATGCGCCGCACGGAAGCGCCCGATTCGGAGCCGCTGAAGATAAAATTGCAACGCGGGCTTTAGTTTGAATTACGCAACCTGGATCTGCTCTCATCCGCTTAGCGAGGGGTCGGAAGTGGCCCTCGCGAAGCCGTCCGTCTCTTTTCTCTTTCAGGAATCCGGATTACTTGCAGTTTTATGTGCTTCAATAATGGATGAGGGTATACTCCACCAGAGCCCGCGTGCACCGCGCTGTTCAGACTCACCCGGGGGGGGGTGGGGGGGCGTCGGGCTCCGCATTGCTGGGCCTTTCATCATATTGTTGAAATTTTGGCTGCCCCGCGGTCCTATTTATGCAAATGCTGCTGCATTTCCACAACAGCACCAGTGGTGAAGGGACTGTGGCAGGAGTGCGGACAGTAGGGGGGGGTCATCCAGGACAAGGGAGTGTGCTGTGCTGAACCGAGGTGACGACTTACCCTATAGCACTGCTTGCTGGTGGAGGAGCAGCACTATTTATATCCACACACACACACACACACACACACGTACACACACTGGGACTGTGGGAATGCAGGAGGCCTGGAGCACAAACATTCCCCACTGTCAGATCTGCTCTCATTTGTTACTGTAAATGTGATGTTCTCGTTCTCTAAAGTCAATTGAGGATTGGTGATATTTTCCTCTAATAATACCGCAGGTTTACTTTAGCAGTTACACCCCCAGGAATGGCGCACAGAAGCCTGTTCAGGCATTAAAACTTCATAAACAGGGGCGCGCTGTATATAGCCGGCCTATTTAACGCTATATTTAATGCATAGGAGGTAGACAAACTGACAGGAGGAGGGGGGGGTCTACCCAGCAACAATGAGCACTGCCTCCTCAAAGCATCCTGCACGGAGACATCCATCTCTGCCTCCACGACGTCAAGTGCAATGATTCGTGTTTGCGATCACACAAGCGATCACGCCGCATCCAACACGGACGCCGAGCTCCCGTGAGACAACGAGCGCCGACGCGCCCGGATCAATACAAATGGGTCGGCGCTCGCTCTTCCACTGGACTTGGCGTCGGGAGCAAAACGGCTGCCGACGGACACTTCGCATGATCGACAACCCCTCTCATCCAACTGTGTGTGTGTGTGTGTGCGCGCGTGTCGGCTGTTCACTACAATGCAGCTGAATAACAAGCACGCCCTAAAGACGTCTGAGGAACCCCCCCGGGACCGCGGAGCGTCGCTCCCATAAAGGTTACCGTTCCTACTGGGCGAAACCGAGTTCCGCCCATGAAGCGTCCCTTCCTCTGGAACGTGCGCAAACATTCCAGCGCTGCGCCAGGCGGACCTGAAGGTGTAGCGACTGCGCCTGCTGCGCTGGAGGGACGAGCGCGGCTTATGTGACTGGCTCGTAGTTCCGCGTCTCTGGCCAATCAGCGCAAGTTTGTCACCCTGTTTCCAGGCTGAGGGCTGCATCAAATATGGATGACGGCAAGAGCGGGGATTCAGATCATCCTCTTTCGAACCATACGAACGCCGCGGGATTCAAAACAAATCGCAATAACACCGACAGAGACCCAAACAGGCGCGCGAGCATTAACATTGGTTCGGCCCGGTCCAGGGGGCACGAGAGCTGTTTCAATAGAGATAACTGAATAAGCTCAGACGCATCCACTCGCTCGCAAATCAGATAAAGAGCCGCGCGAGTGAGAACAGTAACAATGGCTCCGTGTTATTGAACGGTGGATTGGTGCATAATTCCACCAGCGGTTGTAAACTGCGACGTGTTTTGCATCAGCCGGGAGCGAGCGGCGGCTCTCCGGAACGACCCAGACGTGTAACGGAGGCGTAACCCCCGGAACAGCGAGGCTTCACGGCCTGCTGGAAGCGAATCAAACAAGAAAAGGACTTTCTCCCCGCTTTCAAGTGTTTTGCGTGTGAAACTGCTTTTCGGGCCATTCTCACCGTGCGGTTTTTCGTAGATCCCGGGCCTTTCAGCTTCAGGCTCCCGCTCCACTGGGACCCCGCGTTTAGAAGTCTGTGCTCTGTAGGCACCGATGAAGTTGATCTGAAAGGTCAATTCGAGGCGAGGTGGTGCGCTGGTTGGCACCGGGTGACTTCTAGCCGCCGCTCCGATGTTTATGGGCCGCATCTCAAGGGGAAGGCGTCGACGTTCCTGGAGTTTTGGCAGAGGAGAAGACTAAGGGGCGAGAATTGATCAGACTTTGGCTGAGCTACTGAAGTTGAGAGCGCGGTGAACTTGATCCTCCGCTCCCCGAGACGGTCAATAGGAGGTGCTGACCCACTTATTGATGACCAGACTCCACTTTCTTGCTTGAGTAAGCAACCCACCCAAAACCCACACACACACACACACACACACACACACACACAGACACGCACAGCGGGCTGAGCTGGGACGAGGTATCGATCAATGCAAAAAGCTGTCCTTTAAAAAAAAAAAAAAAAGAGTGTTACTTTGTGCTGCTCTGTGCAGCCGGGGACCTCACAGGGTGAAGACAAAATGCAGAGGGCGGACCACAGAGCTGCGAACTGCGGACAGCGAGGTCTTTTTCACACCAGGTAAAGCTCCATTTACCCTAAATGATGGAACTGCATTTTCCCTTCGGATTTACTTTGGTGCGGATATAAACGTTTCTTCACCCAATGTATCTGCTGTTGCAAGTTTGCCCTCTACAAAGCAGGACAAAGTTAATGGAGATTAATTTCCTAATAGACGTAGCCACCGCTTGTAGAAATAATGACTCCATTGGGGGGCACAAATCTGACTCAATACAATCAAACTCCTGTAATTTGTCTTTGAATAATGTAATTTATTTTGGGCTGGCTGTATAAAAAAAAAGCCCATTCAATTGCCTAGAAATGGTGGTGGTGGAGCATGAATAATAGAACAAAGCAGACTCCAGTGGCCTGTCAATTTTTGAGAAATCTATAGTGATAAAAGTCATTGGGTAGCATCGCTCCAGTGTTTCGTAACCACTGTGTGTGTGTGTATGTGTGTGCGTGGGGGGGGTGAATCAAATGGTGTTTGTGCTGTCGATATTCACTCTGCACAAAGGAAGGGGGTGAGACCCAGCTTATTGTTATTCCCTTTGTTGTGACACGCAGAGAATGGGGGGGGAAGTGGAAATATTCCACATGTGTAGTTTGACCCAATTATTTTTACATCACCAGTATCTTATTTTTCAGGATATTTAGTTGAATGCAGACTGACATGACGCACACTATTGGTTTTGTTTTTTGTTTTTTTTAAAGCCTACCAAAATCACAAGTTCAAAAAGACTCATCTTTAGCCACATGAAATCGCTGTGCTTCTCAGAACGCGACGCACTGCTATTAGTTTTAAAGAACACTCTGACCTTTATATGCCCAGAAATAAAACCGATCATCTAAAGGGAACAGAGTCACATCAGCAGAGATGCAGATGTGTGAAGAACAGGGGGGGGGGAAAGAAGGGGCGAGGAGGGCAGTTTTACAAAGAACTAAAAGTCGGAACATTCGCAGACGCAGAGAAGCAGCTGATGTTGTGGCTCTGAGGCGCTTTGGTATTTATAGTGAATCCGGTAGATGGCGCTGTCACAATGCTTCCAGGACGCAATCGCTTTGAGAACACGACAGGATCGGCTCTCAGCAGTTTTCGGGCATATGTTTAGGAGCGTCAGAAGAAGCAGGGTTGTGATGTTTGCGCCCTCGTCGGGATTGGTTCGGTTTTAGATGTCCGCCAGCTGCCTTGCTTAGAGTGGCCTTGAGGATGTACGCTGCTGGAAAAGGCAACGTGTGGGACCGGGTCGGACGACCCCACAGGGACTGTATGTGCTACCTTGGACCTCCTGCCACTCTGATGCCGATGTAAGACGTTAAAACTTTTAGAAATGAAGCGAGCGCGCAGCAGGACGCAGACACCTGTTGCGCATTCGATTTCGTGGGTGCGTCGTTAAACTAAAACAATTTTAAACACCATCCCAGTAAAAAAAAAAATGACGTGGTGGATTTCAAATGATATATTATGCGAATTTCTTATGCGTTTACCTGAATCCTATTACCTATGTAGTAAATGCGTTGCGGTGCTGATTTGACGTGGAATCAGACATTTTACGCACCGATGTTTACCAGTGCCATAATGCGCGCAACCTCTTAAGGACCATTGAAGCACTGAAAGGCATAATCTTTCATTTGTCTCAAATCTAGAGCTCAAAATCAGTATTTATTTTTGATACTGTTGCGCGTTCCACTGTTTTTACGTGAAAGCCGGAGCTGTCACATGGGTTCCTTCTCCGTCATGATAGATTAATTGGTTTCACACTCACATTAACGTTTAATATGAGTTGCACAGCGCATCGTAGGCTCTTCGACGGTTGCTGGGTCAGTCACTTTCACTCAGTGTCTCTCACGGTGCTGTTGTGCGGACACGGGGCCAATGAAGGATGATGATTTCTGTACTGTACAAGAGAGGCGCTCCAGGGGCCCTGGACGCGCGCCTCCGCGGAGCATTCAGCTATGAGTCTCTTGTTTTAGCCAAGGAGGAACCCTGTCTCATCGAGTCAGGCAAAAGGTTCACGCAGGCTCTCCTCATCCTTTGCAAAGCACTTTGTCTTTGTTCCCTCTTCCCAGCGGGATGCGCAAGTCACCAGACGTGAGCCCGAGAAGGCTTTCCGACATCAGCCCGCAACTCAGACAGCTGAAGTACCTGGTGGTCGACGAGGCCATCAAGGAGGACCTCAAGTCCTCCCGCTCAGTCGAGGACATCAACAGCGCGTCCATAGAGGAGCGGATATTGAGAATCACGGGCTATTATGGATACCAACCTTGGAGGGCAAGCAACAGCAGTGAGTCACTTTACATACAGGGAGCTTGTTGCTTTGTGTGGGTGTGTGGATGGAGCAAAATCCTACTGGAAAAAGGTTTTTTAAAAGGTGTATGTGAGATTGCGTGAATTAGTCATATGAACTCTGCCCTATATGCTGGTATATGCAAAAATATCAGAACAGGCCGAATCACACCATAAACAACAGTATAAACATGCAAAAACACATAAAAACATAAAAACACTGTGATTTTCAGCAGTTGAATTTGATGACTAATCTGAAAAGTGCAAAGCAACTAGATGAAATATTCAAATCCATGCCATTAAGCTACAGAAATGGCCTTCTGAGAATCTGCAGACTGATGGAAAATCACCGTGTAGCGTTGCTTCATCAGACGTCAGGAGATTTAGAGCATCATCCTTTTATTTCTCATCCTCCACGCTTGAACATGACTGATGGAAGGACTCAGCTAAATGAGAAACCAAGGGTACGCGCAGCCTGTTACAACTTCTAACGTGCGTTTCTCCCCTCTCCTCCCGACAGTTGGGTTTACTGTGGTTGCCGAGGCACCCGTGCTGGTGTTGGTTGATGGAGGGTGAGGACTGATGCCTGAGCTCCGAGCTCAAAGGCAGCACTAGGAGCAATCCAGTCGCTTACTTTGCCAAATTGTCCTCGCCTTTGACGGTGCATTTACGCAACAACAAACGTCGGCGCGGTTCCCGAATGACACCGCGCAACGGCGGCGGCTTCGCCTGCGAGCTCCTCCGTGGCGGCGGCGGCGGCAGCCTCGATGATAACGTCAGCCTCCTCGCTTGCTGCTGCCACGCCGGCTTGATGCGTTTCTATGTGGCCGAGGGCCTTTCAGCCGGTAGATGGTGGAAAATTTGCAAATTTCATATGAGTTGATGCAATATTGACGAGCTGCAAGGCTGTTTCAGAATTCATAGGCCTATATGTAACAGCTGAACAGAGCATGCTTCACAGGGCATGTGGCTCTCTTATGAAATTGTACTTACTCCACTTTGTGCAGCCCCGGACGCTGTGACGGGAGAAGAGAAGAAGACATTAAAATACAAATTTCTTTTATTAACTGACTCATTTATACAGTCTGTTTAATTGTCTGAAAGCAGCAACTGCTGAAGGAGTTATTGCGAAATATTGCTGACACAACATTTGTGGTTTATCATTAACTACCACAATTTTTTAATCTTCCTCGTCTTTCATCTTCCTCGAGGACTTCTTCAAACTGATTGCAACAACTGGAACACCTAATTTCCCGTGAAAAAGGTGTAATTATGGCAGCTTTGGTGTACAGAGATAGACAGCCCAGAGGAAAAATGCATCCTAAAAATAGTTTTTAGTGGTTGTACCAGTAGTGTACTAATACTGTGGCGGGGATGCTGCTTGTGAATCGTGTGGATATATGGGGTTGACATTTTTAGACTGTTTCACTCAGAAATAAAACAATCCAGATATTCTTTTATGGTTCTAACTGCCCCGTCCACATTACACAGCCCACAACCCCCGGCAGCACACATGACCTGGTAAATATGGATCTACTGGCAGTAGAACATTTGGTTAATGGATGCAGAGCAGACGGCTAAAGTAGATGGCAGCCACTTGCACAGGAAGTGGGAGGCTGTCTTTTGTGGAGTGCAAAGAGAGGCCTGTACGTGTCGTTTTACCACTGATCTCTCCTCGCGCCATTTCGCACAAAAGCCAGAGAAAGGAGAGCGGAGCTGGTCATTAGCCCTGACTCACGCTGAGGATGAAAGCGTGGCAATCGGCTTTGTGACTTGCGGGGCTTCTGAAGATTTTCGATGTGAGGCTGCCGGTGTCACACAGACATGCAGGCTGCCGTGATAGACCCCTGTCTGGATGCACAAAACCCAAAAACCTGGTTTGGACGCGATTGACTTTTCCTTATTTGTATGTTGCATATCTGCACTGATCAGAAGAGAAGATTTGACGACCCTGAAAGTGCCGCAGGACTTCATGCCCTCTCCATTTAAAGTTCATATTATTGCAGAATATAGTGTAATAATACAGCACAAACAGTCACACATCTTAAAATAAATAATTCTGACTACATGTTCAGTTGAGTGGATCAATAGAGTGGCATTTAGCTTGAAAGGGAATCAGGATGCTAATATTATTATTGATTGTTCTAAGAGGACCTCTTTAAATCCTGTCACTTCAACTCAATCACTTCCAATTGTCTTGAATAGAATGTATTATATTCTCTACTTGACCATGTTAATTCATCTTGCCACACACACTCTCACATTCTCAGAAGTGCCCAAAAAGTGACCCCCCCCTTTTATTTACAATTAAAAGATAAAAGTAAACATGAAAAGAGTTTATTCATTTAAAAGCCTCTCATGTAAAAAAACAACACCAATTGGAGAGCCAATGGGAGTATTTTTAGTGAAAAGGGGCACCTTTGGTCATATTACCTTACGTAACGTCCCACTTGCTGTCACCAACGCTGTCATCTTCCCCGACTTTTAGATCAGACATCAACAACCTTTTTTAAGTCCCGCCTGAACTTCTCCATCAGACCGAGGTGCTGGGCTTTGACTCCAGAGCTACTCAACATCCTCCTTGTCGTCTTTCAGTCATTTAAGCTTTGTTGTGGCTGCTTGGCCAACAGTCAAGCAGCTTAGGCTGTGTCTCATCCGATGAGTAAAAACACTTTCCAGTTGACTTTACTGCCTGTTCTCCTCAGTCTGCCATAAATAACTGAGTGGAAATCAAACATTATATGTGTTGTATTCAGGGTCCCTGTCATCGCGTTTACTAAAGTTCTCTCTCCTTTAGAATAGTCATGGGAATTGTGGCGGCCTCTCTCACTGGTCTCCTTCACCACTAATACTGGGACAATAACCTGTTTTATCTGCGGCTCACGCTCATTCCAGTCACAGAGTTGTTTTAATTCTCAGAAGCCCTTTCACTGTGTGCTCTGAGCATTATTTTGTTTTTATTTGTCTGCAATCAAACACTGAGTGGACCCATCAGAAACACACTACACTCTTTGAACTCTATTTACTGCAGGGATTATTTTAATTCCAATTTAGACTGCGTATTTTATCATTGTAATCCGGGTCTCTTTTGGAGGTAAACACAACATAATCACAAGATATGGGCTTTGATATTTCTTAAAAAAAAGTCCTGCACAACTCAAGACCTTCCAGGAGTTCCAGTGTTACCCGTTAATAAAGGTCTGAAGGTTTGCTTTGGCCTTTCCTGTGTATTTCAAATTGTTTTTAAGTTTAAAACTTCGGCCAGACAGGCAGACGTTGCGCTCTTCCTATTCCTCTGGTACAATGATCCATCACAAATGTCCCCTCCGCTGCTGCAGATTTAGAGCTCCACGAGGCACAAAATGAGGTCAAATTCTATTTCAAGCGCAGGCTTTGGACATGGTGAGACGCTACAGGAGCAGGTTGTAGAGAGCCTGTGCGGCCCAGTGCTGGTAGTAGAACAGCTGGAAGGGGAGGGCAAGATCTTGGCAGATGGCGGCGAATGGCAAGAATGGCTCCTTTTAACTCGGCGGGAGCGGAGGAGCCGGCGTACGGGCCACGGGCTCCCTGGCGGCGCCACGGATATACAACATCGCAGGTGCTGCTGGCGTCCATTTGTCACTGCGCAGAGGAACAGACGAATTTGTTCAATGGACAGGCAAACTTTTTTTTTTTTTTTTTTTTTGTCCTCCGTGCGACATCATTAACAAAGCGAGAATCGTTGGCGCGCGCAGCAGCTCAGGATTAATATAAACGTTAAATTATACCCCGCAGTCTTTCTTTTTTTTTTAAACTGCTTTCTTCATATTTAAATGATATGCATAACAAACAACACGCCAATGAACCCTTATCCCCGTGGGTCTTTCTCCACATGATGCGTTTAATATTTCATATAACTAGATTAACTGACAGTAGCATGCATGTTTATGGAAAATGTATGCCCCAATAACGGTTTATCCTCATGGTGATGAACAGCAGAGCTCCATTCCTCTTCTTTGCATCCCGAATACCTTTGTTGGGGAAAAGTTAAACTGTAAATTGGGGGAGTGTGTGATGAAACGTGGGCGAATTATTGGTACAAATGACCAGGGAGGTTGTCTCGTCCCTCAGCCGGCTTTCATTTTAAAAGCTTTGTCTGATGGAGTATGCCAACACCAGCTGTGAACGGAATAGAATTGAATGTAACAGGATTCTTCTGTGCGTCCCCCCGAGTCAGTATAAAGCAGGATAGAATCCACAGCAGTGTAATTGCACACTTTATGCGATGCACAATGGTTGTAAACAGAAGTGACTGCGGTCACATTGTGCGTTTGTTTAGGCTGCGAATGGGTTCTTGAGTCAGGTGTTTTCTCTCTTTGTCTCTTTGTGTCACCAGCCCGACAGTGGCTGAAAAGAAGGACGTGAAGGCGGGCTGATACTCACAGGCCTGTGATGTCTTAGGATTGTCTCCTCCAGCCCCTACTGCCCATTTGAGCAGGGAATAGACTGGAGGCTGTTTGTCCCTGAGGATGCGCTGTGCTCTTCTCCTACAGCGCTGTGTATATACATTGTCCGCGGTCAGAGCCGATGATCCTCTCTGCAGCCTTGACGACCCCCTGCAGCGATTTCCCCTCACCCAGGGTGGTATGCTGCTATCGCGCTGATGATGATGCTTTCAACGGGTCCTCTGCGGGCCAGGGTGAGGGGCCTTTTTTTTTTTTTTTTTTTTTTTTCATTTTAGCTTTCTCACGAAGTGCAGCCTTTGTGAGTCATCTGCTGACTTGATGATGATGATGATGCTGTAGTCACGGGTGGAGGCACAGCCATGTCTGTGGCGAGAGGAGTATAAGGCAAAAGAGATGAAGAGTGCAATCTAATGCAAGCAACATTAAAAACAATGACAACTTTGAAGTGTATTTTAGTCTGCCAACCCCCCACCCCCCCAAAAAATAGCAGCTCTGTTATGTAAGAACACATTTATTATTAAGAAGGATGCATATGAGTACCCACTTGTTCCTGCAGTCCTGCTCAGGCCCAGAAGACTCGCAGAGATGTAAATGACTTGTGCCACCTCTAAGTCTTGCCTGCTTTGTCAGCTGCTCGTTCAAATTCATTTTCACTTTAATCAAAGCTGGATTTTTTCCTAAGAGCTCATTTGTGCTGTATATGCCACGCAGGGAGAGTTCCCTTGAAGCGTACAGCGTCATGAATGCAAAATATGCATTCATGAAGCTGTAAAATGAAGCGCTTCTTAATAAATATGGTAGTTTGACCCCCGTTAATCAGACTTCCAAGTGCTACTGCCTTGTGATGGTCGTCCGTCCACGTACATGGTCAGACCTGTCCGTCTCTTATTCCCGTCTCCACTTTTGTCTGCTGTTAATTAGAAGTCAGGAAGCGATGACTCCTGCCTCTTTGTAATTAATTCCAGGGTCTTCTGTGACCACATGCAGCACATCACTTGTCTGTATCTGGTCACATAAGAACAGGGGAGCAGATTGTAAATTGGTTTGTGCAACTAATTAGGGGGCTTATATGGGGGGAAGATCGATAGATTTAAGCTGATGTCACCAAAACCCAGTTCTTTAATTAGTCTAACTTGCTAAATTCTGAAATGTATCCATTTTTCATTCGGGCAGGTGCAAAAACCTGTATTGATAGAAGAGAGGAAACTGAAGGACAGAGATAAATTGCAGGTCCGGCTTGCAGAGACAGGGAGAAAAATCTCTCTTAATCTCTCTCACATAAGTCTCGGTTTTTGCTTATCCCACATCGACAATCCCTGTTGTTCCGTGGATCAGCGGTGACTGACAGCTAACCCGCTTCCTAACAAAGCAAACAAAGCTGCTGCAGAATCCAACACCACTATCTAGCTAATGAACGCCCATGGCCACCAAAATAACTCGGTGTTTTGGTAAAGCTCAGCTCATTCGACTTTATAGCCAACAAGTTTGCTACTGGAGGCAGTCCTCGTTGCCCTCTGTGCAAGTAAGATGAGAACATCCATGAATTATTTGCAGCGATTAAACTGCAGAATGCCATGTTTTCTCTAGCGGTCTGTGTCAATCTAGAAGTGAATGATTAAAGAAGAAGTGTTTTTCTAACTCACTTTGTCGCAGATAGCATTGAAATGATACCTGCAAATGGCCAAATTGAACATTATTTTTCCATCAACAATTCGCAGCTAAATACAGGAAACACCCCACAGTTGTGGGGTGTTTTTTAATACTGTGCATGCAAACACACTTTCTCCCAGTGCAAACAGTTTTGGCTCAGATTCAATGGCGTGGGTGAAAGTATGCATAAAAACTAAAGCTGTTGTCTTGTCTAAGTCATGGAAGACCAAAGACAGAGAGCTTAAAAAGAATAAATAGGAATGTAATGAATTTAGTGTATCAGAAGGAGTGCACATTTCTCCTTGTAGCTGTTCTAAATAAGATGAATAACCAGAATTATACATGTGATTATTTCTTTTTGTTATTTCTCTTACAACTACCAGCTTTAATTGTGCTTGACTGACTTGAAAAGGACTGATTTTTAATAATATTTAATTGCAGCACCCAGCTTCATTTTACCATCCATCATTGCAAATTCTTTCCAGGATCATATATATATGGTGTAGACACAGACGCACACCAACCTACACTCATGTGTTGTTACCATATCAGCATCTTGTTACTGATTAAGTGTTAACATCATTTTTTCATGGTCTTGTATCACCTGCTCCTGTCTCCTTGTCAGCTTCCCATTTGTCTAACAGGTCTGCATGTATGTATGTATGTATGTATGTATGTATGTATGTATGTATGTATGACTGACTATTTCCAAGATAAGCAAAGCCTGCCTGATTCCCTCATCATCTCGGTCACTGTTTACCTCCAGCCTGCCGTTGCTTTCATTTTCGGGATGTAGCGGAGAGAAGCAGCGTGCAAATATGTCTTCCACCGCTACAGAAAACCCCCTAATGAGCTCAAGATGTGCTCTTTGAGATTAATTTGGAGATGGTTTCTGTCAGCTGGGATGAGAGACGGACAAAGCGAAGCACCCGCGCATGAATGAAGATCAGACTCGACCCTTAGATTTACCTGGGAGATATACAAATTATGGTTCATTTTGACAAACGTTGTCCCATCGATGGGGTGCAGCCTGGAACAAACTGGGAGGGACAGATGATGACAGCTCTGCCTCAAGCACACCGGGCCTGGTTGTACCATTTAAATTTCTGTTGAGAAGCTCTCACCAGGCTTGGTAAAGCATCCTCACCATCATCACTGAACAAAACCCTGAAACTGGACTTCGTTTTTGCCTTATTCCCAACCAGCAACCACTGCCAAATCCTTAATTATGAACCCTGAGCTGCCAATTCCTCCTCTTGCTGTGTAGCAGCATAGAACACAACCGAGGAAGAGGCGCCAATGTTCTTTAGTTGTGGCCGTAACTGTAGAGGATCTGTAGAGGAAAGCATCTACACATGGTTCTAGAGACTCATACAGTTAAATTGCATGTCTTTGTATTGTTTTACATTTTGTAAATTCATTTGTAGTTTCATAATTATGAGAAAACAGTCTGGAACACACATCAGAATCCTTTCATTACTCGTTTCTCCCACCGTTTGCACCGAGATATACGGCGTCGCCATTCTTACGATTCCCGCACGGATCAATAACGACACTAAGTAGCCGATTTGTCCCATCGATGGGGTCTGTGCACACAAGCAGCTGAGGGCCGGCGGTTCTGTCGGAGGAGTCGTAATAACCACGCTAGCTCTGCAGTCTGTGGGAATGGAGCTCAGAGGAAAATCAAATGGATAAGTCTATTTCAAGATGACAGACTCCCGTACTGCCTTGGGCCTGTCAGCTGTGATAGTCCAGCTTCTCTGAGTCTTTCAGAGAATTGAAAGTAAAAAAAAAACCCATCCCTGGTTGAGAGCTGTGAAATTATAAAAGTGCGATGGTCCTCAGTGAAAACACTGTCCCATGCTGGATGTTTCCATATTTGCTGGTTGGATTATTATTAAATGAATCTTTTTTTTTGGACTAATAGCGATTGTTACTGCAGATCACAAGATATAATCATGTAGCTCGGGTTTAATCTTTGAGCATATTCCCCCAGCTGAGCCGCGAAGACATGAATAAATCCCACCATCCCTGCACCGAGCGTGGAGATTTCATTACCAGTGAGTCCAGTGTAACAGTGTGAGCCCAAACAGCCCCCACGAGGAGCTTTCATTTGTCCTGGCAGAGATCTGAGTTCTTTTAAAGCTGCTGGAACCACTTAGCAAACTGTTGAACACAAAAAGGGCTTTACATGTGCGCGCTAGAACGCGAGTGTCATGTTTTCTCACATGGTTTAATCAGGCTTGTAAATGAGGAGCAACTCAAGAGGTCTGCAAAGGGGGAGCTGTTACAGTCGAGGGAACAAGCCCTCCCCGTGGATGTCACTGTAAGTCATTATTCTAACCCCGGGCCCCCCAGCGTACAAAGTAGTCATTCGTGGGGTCAGGAAATCAGGCAATTAAGTCAACTCTGGTCATGGATGAGAGCCGACAGCCAATGGGGGAGCGCAGAAGGCACCAGAGAGGCCTGGACCTCCTCTCCCCCTCAGGGAGCTGACTGGTCCGCCTCGCTCAGCCCACTACGTGTACCGAACAAGCACTTAATCGGCCTGCTTATTTAAATCAAGCCAATGCGCAGGCCTCCATGAGAACCCTGACAGAGTTGTTTGTGAGCTAAAAACTAAAAAAAAAAAAAGAAAAAAAGAAAGGCAAGCAATTAAGCATTTAAAAGCTTTGATTACCGCGTGTTAAAATCCGGGGCTGCCGCTTTGAATATCCATTCGCCGCGACAAAAGATAAACACCTCATCCGGAACAGCACCTCCGCGCTTTTACCGGAATTGCCGTGGAAAAATGCTGTCATTTGTCGGCCTTGTTGTTTACAAGCGTCGCTTTTCTCTGATCTGAATCATAAATAGCCGCACATTCGTCAGCCCGATCGGCAGATGGTCGTTCACGAGCTGCCCAGCAAACAAATAAAACCGCCCGAGTCTTGTGAACGCAGCCCTCGCCATTAAAAGTCGGGCTGGAGCGTGGCGTCGGAGGAGAGAGAGAGAGAGAGAGAGAGAGAGAGACATTGGGTGTTTGCTCTGGCCTCCAAACACCTGCTGCATGTGTGATTAGGGAGATGGGGAATCGCGGGTGATCAGAAACTGGTCTCATCTGCCCTGAAAGCAACCTGGGCGGCCCCTGCTTTCGATCTGAGCACTTCAAAGAAGCTCTGAAGCGATGGCGAGATTGTTCAAGGCCAAATGAGCCTCCCTCCACTCGGCGTTCAGCGACACCTCCATATTGCCGGTGCTGGAAATGCCGAACGTATTCAGCCTCTGCAGGTGTTGGAATCTATTCCCCAGCTTTGAGTTATTTACTGTTAAATGCAGGTTGGTGCCTAATTTTTTGTCAGTCTCAATTAAGCTTAGGCAAATCCATTCTTTTCAACAAATTGCTGCATAATTAACGCAGAGAATAGCAGGTGATTTATACTGCGCACGTCTGCATTTCACAATGTTCGCGGAGCTGAGGTGTCGGGTCTCGGTGTTAATGACTCTTTTGTGTGCGTGTGTGTGTGTAAAACATTTTCAAACACCCCCGAAAGCGTTGGCTTCCACTCAGGGGTGAGAAGATGGAGATTAGTTTCAGGATTCTGGGCCTGAGCTCTTTTTATTAGCAGTTTGCGCCATTAAACAAACAGCTGCAGGACAGGTCTGTGAGAGAGCAAGGCTGTCTGCAAACTTAATATCACAGGTCGGAGCCCTTTCATGGCCATACAAGTTAAACACCCCCCCCCTCCGGTGCTGCAGCTAGTCCTTAAAAAAGATGTCAGGTTTTAATCTCAGCTAGCCAGAAGAAAACATTCCCCCATTCATGGATCTGTACTGTTCTATTTAAAATTCAAAATAGAGCTGATATTGTTTTGATGCTGGTACGTTAATTAATAGCTTTCTTTCTCCTTTCATACATCCAGTCTGGGATACCGAAAAAGTAGGCTGTTCTAAATATGCCCTTTATGTTTGAAGTCTTATTCGGAAATAACCCACAGAACTGTCAACATAAAACGGGTATTACACAATGAACACCCGGAATCAAAGTTATTTTGAATGAACATTCTCACCAAAGAACCGAAAATATACGCAAGAATAAATTCCTTTTTTTGTTAAATGCAAATATTTCCTCCTGATATCACTGTTGCATGAACACAGATCATATGTGAGCACAGTAAGTTGTCCACTAAAACTAGTGTCAATAAACATAGATCTATTCATGTGTGAAATGTGTAATATTATGTAGAAAAATGTGTGTAGTTATTGAGACAATTTATCACAAACATCAATTATACATACAAATTATGCACATTACTAGAGCTGAAAACTTGCCTTGTTGATGATCAGTGATTATATTTTTATTATAATTTAAAAAAAAAACGCAAACTGTGGAGTGTTTTTGGAGTTAAATGTGTAGGTTTCGCGTATACCCCAGCGTTTATATTGCTGCCTGCCGTGTATCTTTTCTGCACCAGTTCAGGTCTCCCCATCCTCACCAGAGTACACGTAGTCGTAGTGCCCTCCACCGGCGCGACCGCGCCTCTGCAAGGTCAGCATCCTGCCAGACAGCACCCGGAGCTGCGGCCCAGCGTGGGAGGGGAGCTGCGTCGGAGGCACACGGACATTTGTCAAGTCTCAAAAGCGCCTTGGACGCAACCCTCCGAACCTCAACAGATGAAAATTCGATCGTGACGTTGAAACAGGACGCGGGTGGGTCCGCCGTGGAGCGACAGCAGAGGGAGCTCTCGGTGTCTGATGCTCGGACTTTTTGTCCCTGTGGGAAAATCTATAGGTCATTTTGATCCGGGGATGAGGAGTGGAGTTTTTAACCGGTGTCCCCAAGTGGGGTCAGACGAGAAGGCAAGTTGTAAAACACTTTAAAGATGTAAAGAAGAAGAATATTAATTGTGATCCACAATGATAATGCAGACACTTAAAAGTGTTTTTGTGGTATGCACACTGGTCAAAAATTGAAGGGAAAATAATTCATCTCTGTTGGTAAGGGACTTGTCTGGACCAGGATCTTTGGGGCCAGCTGTGAAATGCCGAGGACGCAGAGGTGCAAATTTAATGGGGACTCGCGCCTTTGCAGAAGTGTCAATCACAAAAATAGAGTGAGATAATCACAATTATTCCAGCATATTACCACCCAACGTCAATTACCGACTGCAGCTGGGCTAAATGTAGCTTTTTGGGTGAAATTGTGGAACGCTCAAACCCTCTCAGCCGCTCTTGCTCAGCTGTCTCCAAATGTGTGGAGGGGAGCGGCGTACAGCTGGCAAATCCTTTAAGCAAGAATCTCTGAAATGTGAATATTCTGCTGCAGCGGCTACCAACAAAATCTATCTATATGTCTTATCATATATATATTATTGTCGTACCGATGTTAGAAATAAAATGAAAGGTATATTTACAGGGCCGGCTCACGAAAGGGCTTTAAATATTCCGATCGCTGTGTAAGATTTAATGTAGCGCCGGAAAGTCAATGCAAGTCTAGACTGCCGTGTAGTTGTGTAACGGCTAAAGCGTTTTGGCACCGCTCTCTACCTCACACACCCCAGGGGGGACCCGCCGAGGCCATTAATCCAGAGGATGCTGCCGGATGCAGCACCTCGACAGCTGCCTGCCTCCACACGCACACACACACACATATGCACGTACACACACGCGCGGCGCGCACACACGAGCCGATGCTCCGAAGATGCGTCAGACCCGGGAAAGTTAATTCGACTTGACCTTTTTGGTTCTTGAAACGAGCTGTTATTAAAACTCGGTGACATGACTCGCCCAGCCCGCTGTCTTGCGTCGTCACTCCCGGGGAGCCGCCACGAAACACCAGATCCTCGGCTTTTGTAAATAACCTTAAGGTTTCCAGTCTACGACTCCACCGCCCGCTGTTATGACTGAGACTGAGCTGACTTGGATGGAAACGATGCTTGGCAATCCCCCCCCCCCCAAAAAAAAAATAAAAAAAGCAGAGGAAATATGCTTTTGATTTTAAGGGCTCACTGCTTATCTTCACAGTATTAATATTAATCACCGGCATTAATATTTATTGGGAAATTAAAACTAACTGAACAATAAGAGTGTTTTGTTGACACTGCAACAGCCCTGTTAGGAAAGATCACTTCAAAGACAGGAGAAGTTTTTTTTTTGTTGTTTTTTTTGCCTTGGAAAAAAAAAGAAAAAAAGAAAAAGCAGCCTAGTCGCAGTGGAAACTGAACAGGCGTGCCGATTACAAATGAGGTTGCGTCGATGGTGCTCCTCGAGCTGAGGCTGCGCTCACGTTTCACGCCGTTGATTTAAGCTCGCCTGTTTTGGACAACTGTTAAATTTGTGAGGTGTAAACCTGCTGCACAGCTGAGTGCAGGGTGATTTGCTGCCAAAGCATCTTTATGCATAATCCATACAATAGATTCCAGAGCAGCTTGTTTCACCCCCCCCCATGGCCCAAGTATCACAGTTATATTAAAAAATTCGCCTTGTGCTTGAATTACTAAGTCACCTATTGGTATTTCTGAATAATTTCAATGTTTCCCTCTCTGTTGCAGTTAAATATACTCGACCTGAAAGGAGAGAATAAAAAGTCGTTGAATTATTTCTTCTCATTCAACATGAAAAAAACAAGCACGTATTTCCTTCCACTGTATACGGAGGCTTGAATAACTCTCATCCCGGATCTGCTCCCATTGGTCTCTGGGTAGAAAGGTTAATTCAAAAGGCCACGCTGCTGCAGGAACCCTTTTGCACTTTTTTCATACAGCTCATGCGTACTTGTCTGTATTCATAAAACAGCACGGGAAGGCGCGCTTTGCGAGAGCTCCGCGTCGGCTCGGAGCGCCGATTGGTTTGATCCTCCTCCGTGCAGGCAGATAAAAGTCTCTGAGTCACTGACTGGGATCTTTTCATGATCTCACCCACTCCACCTATTTCCACCTCCCCTTTGTCGGTAAAAGCGCGTGTGCATGAGACAGCTGCAAACGGCGCAAAAAAAAAAAAAAAACTCAAACGGAGACTTGAAAAGCAACACAGGAAAAACAGCCTAAACCCACAGATGCCATGTTTATAACACTGATCTGTCAGACAACCCCCTGTGCACCCTGAGCCCTGGAAGTCGGGGGGTGGGGGGCATTGAGGATTCCAGCAGATCTAACCGCTGAGGGCCCGGGCAGAGTGTTTTTTAGCTTTCTCTGTCCTAGTTAGGCTGGGCAGGGGATTCTTTTCTGGAGTCAGAGGTAGAGTAGGAGCAGTGAATTATTCAGTGCTGTTTCCTTGAGGCATGCTCACACTCGGTGGCTTCCACAGACTCATGCAGAGCCGCTGCAGACGCGCGCGCGTTTATGTCTTTAAAGATCAGCGCCGCGCGCCCGTTGGGAATAGAGGAGGGGTCGATACCCAGCGCAGACCATTCTCCCGCGCCACGCCTTGCCAGAGGTGAAAGGTGCCTAAAAAAGGAAAAAAAAACAAAAACAAAACAAAACGATGGCCTGCAAGTGTCGGGTGCACCTCCGAAGCTGACGGACGGGTGTCGCTGGATGTCTTCCGCCGACTCCCCCCCCCCCCATTTAGACGAGCGTCTAAATGTTACCGCCTCAACACTTCCGCCAGGACAATCCGAAGTGACAATGCAGCAAACATCAGGGGCCTGACAGAACAACTGGACCGTGACAGAAGGTCCGCCTGGCACTCAGGGAGGAAGGCTGGCATCGGAATGTAAAGGGGGAAAAAAACAAACAAAAAAAAACAACACGGATTTACAATCACATAAATACAGCAAATGCAGCTTGGTGTTGACGCCTCTTGTTCGCTGTGCGTTTACTTTCTAAATATGTTAAACGCACAAGTACGACGTCGGCATCTTCCACCTGTCAGAAGCCGAGAACAAGGACAAATAAGAGTCATTTACATGGTGAGTCATTTCTTTATAAATAGATTGATGAGTGCAGTGCGTGGGGTTTTCTTATGTCACATCAGTGGGAACATTTACCTTTCAAGAAAGAAAGGGAGAAAAAAAAAGAAAGCATCTTGCGTCCCGCTCTGGAATACTTCAGACGTCACTTTAAAGGTCTTCAGACTGCGGCTGGTGTTAGAACTCCTTCCGTTTCAGGCCTGATCGGGTAGGTCAGCGCTCTCCACGCTGCGGCCTGGGCAGGCCTCGGACCGAACGCCTCCAGAAATGTCCACCCAGACTCCCTCAGGCATCCCCCAGACGGTCGTCTCCAGGGTTTTCCAGCACCCAGAGAGAAGGGAGGGGTGGGGGGGGGGTGCTTGTCAGGCTCCTCCTCTGAGTTGATCTGGGCAGGAGAGCTCTGCTGAGCACAGTTGCTGCAGAGTCTCCGGAGGTGCGCTGAGCTCGTCGGTGGGGTTTGGATGTGCTCGGGATGCTGCTGTGGGTTTTCTCTGGGCGCCGCTTTCCTCCCCCAGACCTGCGAAACCTGCGCAGCAGTTTGATTTGAGCTTCTAAAAGGCCCCTCTGAGGGTGTGTGTATGTGTGAGGGGATGGCTCTGCAGTAGGCTGGCAACCTGTCCGGGGTGGGGGGGGGGTTGCTCAGACAGGGACTGCTGGGCCAGGCTGGAGCTCTGCAGTGGTGACGGCATCCAGCTGTGACAGAGCCATTAAAAACTGATCAATCACTTTCCAAACGTCTGCTGTCATTGAGTTAAAAACAAGACCCCCCCACACACACACACACACACACCCCGTGGCGGTCACGCCACCAGTTTCACGACACGCAAAATGACACAAACTTTATCCAACGTGTGCGCAACAGGGAGCAGATTCCGACGGGGGTGTGACTCTGCTCCTTACCGTCCTGGTTGTCTGGTGGGATGGAGGCGCTGTGTTTGTTTGCATGTGAAGCTACGAAAGGAACCCGACCCCCCCCCCCCATGCGTAAAGCTTGGCAAGGTGCAACGCACACCATCCTGCAGTTTTCGTTTTATTTCCCGGCTACCTTTCTTCTGTCATGACACACCACCTGTGAGAGTGAGCTTTTAGTTCATAGGAATCAGCAGCCAGTGCATTATGCTGGAATGGGGGGGGGGGGCAAGAAACAGTAAAACGTGTGGGTTAGGGAGGACAGTCACGCCTGCCTCGGTGGAGGGTGGTTCTGATGCCGTATGAGGCGGGGGTGGGGAGGGTATTGCCTGATGTGTGACGTTGGCGAGTTGCAGCAATTGCCGAACCTGTACGTGAGGAGAGACCAGCCGGGACGCGCTGGGTACAGCAGAGTTGGGGAGGGGGTGGGGGAGGCACGACGGAGAGAGCGAGAGACAGAGAGAGAGAGAGAGAGAGAGAGAGAGAGAGAGCGAGAGAGCGCAGTCAGGGAGTTGGATGGATGCGCGGGGGCAGACGGCAGGACATCGGCTCTAGAAACACCAAGTGTCCCATCAAGAGGTGCACCAAGTCGGCTTTAGGGATGTAGTCGAAGCGGCGCGGAGCTCAGCCCATCCGAGCTCGTCATCATGAAGAAACACTCCGCCAGGGTCGCCCCGCTGTCCGCCTGCAACAGTCCGGTGCTCACCCTCACCAAAGTGGAAGGTAGGCAGACTTCTACCCGCTTGTGTGTGTGTGTGTGTGTGTGTGTGTGTGTGTGTGTGTGTGTGTGTGTGCGTGCGTGTACGTGGGCGTCTGTGCGTGCGTGCGCGCGCGTCTTGGTACCAGCTGGAATATTCCTTCCTTTGGCCAAAAGGATGAACTTACGCGCGGCAGGTGAAACAGCACGGGAGCCGATCGAGCGCGCAACTTTACATCACCTCAGCCGCCACATCCATGAACATTTGGACGGCATCTGTGTGCGGATGCGTCGCTAAAGAACCCTGTAACTGACCCCCCCCTTTTCTTAGTGTCTCTGCTGCTGAAAATGAAGTCCCAAACACACCCGTGCTATTCCAATTACTATCGACGCATTGATTTCCGTTGCCTGTAGAATCCCACTCATCTTAAATTCACTGGTGCATCAAGGGGACTGATCTGCAGCAGGGATTCCCCATCTCGCACCTCCACCCCCATCATCACCACTGCTAAAAATTCCAGAGCTGCTGTGACCAAAACCCTTAGGATTACTTCGGGTGCGTGACAGCGGATTAATCCGAATGTATTTTGGGTTTTTTTTTTTTTTTTTTTTTTTTTTTGCGTCTTCCAACAATCGGGAAACTGTCTGTTTCCCGTCGGCGTCAGGACACCTCTGCATGCGTGTGCGTGTAGAGCGTTTGTCCTGATGTACTGTAGATCCCCAGACTCCACTGTACGCCTCATCGCGGTTTTGCATTATGCATCCTCTCCTCTGCACACTTAAAGCCTTCCTCGCTTGGTGCAGGGGAAAAAAGGAGTCCGCCGCTGTTGAGTCAGTCCCTCCAAAAGAATCTCAAAGGCAATCCGGAGATGAAACAGAAGACATGCGGAGCCGTAATCTTGGCCATTGAGCGTGCACCGGTGTGCTCCAAAGGCAAATTAACTGGGGAGAAAATTGCTGTTCAATCAGCTGCTGATTGGATAGAAAACGTACCTAACCTCCAAACGTGCGTTCAGTCTCGAAGGGAGAGCTGCTGTCCTGCGATTCTGCTGTTTAAGAGTTCACAAGTGTGACAGGGAAAATCTGGAACACACTTTATCGCTCATAAATAATGAGAGGGCCCAAAAAGGGATGGACTCAGCAGAAAAGTGTGGCGGTGGTGGTGGGGGGTGGGGGGGGGCGGTAAGATGCCAAAGCTGTTCTGAACAGATTACAGAGACAAGAGCCTGCTTGCAAGACAACCTATCAGTGTGTGTGTGTGTGTGTGTGTGTGTACACACGAGACTCATGCATGATATTAGTGTGTCACGATAACTGAAGGGAGTTCTGGCATGTGTGACCGTTTCGGGTTCGGCTGCACACGCCGGCTCTGCTGCTGCTTATGTAACACCAGCCACAAACCCTCTGTTCTCCTCACTGACAACCTGCACCCAGCTGTCAGAGAGTGTCTGCAGTTTTTTTTTTCTTTCTTTCTACCTCCCCACTTCAATTCTTCTGTATTCTTTGCCCCCCCCACACACACACACACTCTTGTGTCTGGTTAACATTTGTGTGACGTATCAGAGCCAGAGGACGAGCAGCGACAGCTCCCCAAGCCAAAAGTTGAAGCCGACTGTGAACAGACTTCAGGTTTTCTTGCGTTTGGCATTTTAATGGGCTTCACCTCCACCATTTTTTTGAGGGCGATGCTGGC
Organism: Lagocephalus sceleratus; assembly: GCA_911728415.1. Classification (NCBI taxonomy): domain Eukaryota; kingdom Metazoa; phylum Chordata; class Actinopteri; order Tetraodontiformes; family Tetraodontidae; genus Lagocephalus; species Lagocephalus sceleratus. Next base: position 3,783,847 of record CAJVRN010000040.1, read on the forward strand.
GAGCAAGGCCTGGGAGGGTTGGGGGGGGGGTAGATGAAGGCGTTCATCAACTTGAGGCGAGTAATGAAAAAAAAAAATCAATCATTAGGCAGCACGGCATAAACAATCACCGTATTGTTTTAGCAAAAGGCAATTTCTGGATACACATTTGGCTCACTGTCTTTATTTAAAGCCCCCCCTCCAAATGCCCCAACTCCTGTTTCCTGTGACATCCTGCAGCTGCTCATGGATGAAACCCATCGATTTCTACTCAGGATTCTCTCTAGGCTACATCTTTAAAGAACGTCTGTAATGCTGCGCTGTCATCAGGGTTTAAGGGGGGGGGGGGGGGTTATTTCACCGTGCGCTTTGAAACAGACCAGGCGACGTTTAAAAAAAGAGCCTTGGTATGAATACATCCTCCAGGAAGTCAGTCATATTTCACAGGAAAAGCTGAACTTTTTTTTTTTCCCAGAACTTCAAGCATCTTTGATTTTTTTTTTTCTTTTGCCATCAGAATGAAGGCAAATAGAGACAAGCAGCTTTGTGCTGATTTTGGGTGCAGAGTCGCTTATGCAAAGTTGCTTATTTTATCCCGGTTGTTCCATTCTTCGTGCGCAAGTGTGCACAACCTGCATTTAGAACAAAGCATGTGGCCCAAAAAGTAGCGAAATTGTATCAAGAGCGACTCACATTAGCAGGTGGGTGGAGGGTGAGGGACACAATAGCTGGAAGCGTCCTCATTGTTGCCCACCAACATAGCAGGTTTAGCTCCCGCACGCTGAGGAACCTGATGAATCTTCCATCTTCCGTTGATTTACATTTATCTTATTTATATGTAAATGTCCATTCAGGCATTTGTGGAACAGCCACAATATGAGGATTAAATGTAAAACAAAGACGAGCCCATCATTTTCACCTGCATCTATAACATCTGCGGAGGGAGTGTTGACATTACTCCGAGGCCTCTTCTTTTCCATTCCACACTCAAGTGAAGGCCCCCCCCCACCCTCCCCCAAATTGTGCAAAGTTGAGTCTTTGTTTTCCGTCATTCACTGTTGCGCGTGTTTTGTGAGAAGGGATTTGATGTCTTCCTTCAGGGTGCAGGAAAGGTTCCCCCCCTAAGCACAGCCGGTTAAACAGATGCTGCAACACCCAGATAACAAAATACATCC